>BSBM01001409.1:8097500-8697500 GCA_027924585.1 Larix kaempferi | reverse complement strand
AGATAACACAAAATTAGAACGAAAATCAGGGGGACTGTACCTTTCAACTTTCCTTCTTTCTCGGTCAGATCTCCTCAATACCGGAGTCTGTGGATCCGCCTCTTCATCTGATTCAGACGATTCTGCCTCCTCATCTGATTCAGACGAATCTGGTTCCTCAAAAGAGTCACTTCTTTCATCCTTGATATCAAAGTGTAGCTTCTCTGAATCCTTTTCCTTTGGTACATCCTCAATCTTGGAAGTGCTTTCAACTTCTCTGAAGATCACATCTCGACTGTAAACTGTTTGCCTTTTTACTGGGTTCCACAGCTTGTAACCTTTCACTCCATCCTTGTAACCAATGAAGATACATTTTTCCGCTTTATTATCCAACTTGCTCCTTTTCTCCTTTGGAATATGTACAAAAGCATCACACCCAAACACTCTGAGATGAGAGAGAGAGGGTTTCTTACCAGTCCAAACCTCATGAGGTGTCTTGTCAACCAACGCTGATGTGGGTGTCCTATTCACTAGGTAACACGCAGTGTCAACAGCTTCTGCCCAGAATTGTTGTGCTAGCCCTGCACCACTGAGCATACTCCTTGCCTTTTCCATCAATGTCCTGTTCATCCTTTCTGCAACCCCATTCTGTTGAGGTGTGTATGGAGTAGTCTTTTGCCTTGCTATTCCACACGTTTTACAGAACTCCTCAAATTCACTTTCACAGAATTCTCCACCGTTATCTGTTCTGAGTACTTTTATTTTCTTCTCAGTTTGATTCTCTACAAGAGCCTTAAATTCTTTGAATCTATTAAAAACCTCAAATTTCTTACGCAGGAAATAAATCCAAGTTTTCCTCGAGAAATCATCTATAAATGAAACATAATACACAGATTTACCAAGTGATGGAACAGGCACAGGTCCAAAAACATCACTGTGTATTAACTCTAAGATTCCTTTAGCTCTTACAACACCAGATGAGAATCTTACTCGATTCTGTTTACCATATAAGCAATGTTCACAGAAATCAAAATCTAATGTGAAATCAGACATGCCTTCAGCCATACTTTTACCTTGTAATAGTCGAAGACCCTTCTCTCCAATATGTCCCAGCCTTCGATGCCATAGCGATGTCTTCTCACTAGAGACAGTAAGGACTCTGTCTCCTCCATTTTTACCCTCAGGAACAATAGTACTGTTACATCCATTTTTGAAGGTGCTTCCCAACAACTTGTATAGAGTTCCAATCCAAACTCCCCTCATCAGCACCAATGACTCTCGAACCATCTTGCATGTGTTCTTTTCAAATAAAGTTTTCACACCTGCATCATCCATTTTACTTACAGATATAAGGTTTCTAGCCAACTTTGGAATGTGCAGAACCCCGGGAAGAGTTTTAACCCTTCCATCTTTGAGCAGTAGCTTGACCTTTCCTCGACCTATGATTTTCACTACCGAGTTGTCTCCCAGAAATACATCTCCTCCATCATACTTTTCGTATTCAGAAAACCACTCCCTGTGAGGAGTCATATGATAAGACGCACCTGAGTCAATCAACCACGAATCATGCTCTGCATGTGTACTTGAAGATGCCAGATACACATCTCCTCCTTCCTCTGTAGATTCGTTCCCATCTGCGGATGGAGCGTCATTAGGTCCTCTACTTTTATCAGTAATTTTCGATTTACAATCCTTCTTGTAATGCCCAGCTTTTCCGCACTTCCAGCATTTTCTTACAGAAGGTCCTGGAGATTTAGATCTCCCTCTAGATTTAGATCTACCACATGAAGACTTATTTTTAGATCTGTCTCCAGGGCGACCTCTTACAAATAAGGCATCCTTGGCTGAACTATCTATGGATCTCCGCCTCATTTCCTCCGATAGTAGGGATGCAACCACATCATCGAAGTTTAGCGTGGTTGCATTACTCCCAATAGCTATGACCAGATTATCCCATGAATCTGGCAAAGAGCACAACAGACTAATACACTTTTCATCATCATCAAGTGTAATACCAACAGATGTCAACTGACTTACCAGAGTATTGAAGGCGTTTAGATGCTCTGATACAGAGTCTCCATCAGTCATCCTCAGAAGGTAAAATTTCTTTCGCAGAAATAACTTATTTACCAGGGACTTTGACTGATACAGATTTCCCAGTTTGTCCCATAGCTTCTTTGCACTGTCTTCTCCAGATACGTTCACCAATACCGAATCTGTGAGGCAAAGACGAATGGTGCTCCTTGCTTTTCTTTCCAGCTTTTCCCATTCTTCTTTTACCGCACCAGAGGGCATGGTACCTGGATCTACAGCGATCCATTGTTCTCTATCTACCAGAAGATCTTCCATCTTGAGCTTCCATAGCTCAAAGCTCTGACCATTAAATTTCTCAATCTCGAATCTAGAACTGCTCGCCATTCTTTAAAGAAAAATAAATCACCGCTGTAAAGCTCCCACTGAAACCAGGTTTATCACAAATCCAAGATCGAGCCAAACCCTTGGAAACAAAGGCGTCCCTCTGAACCCAAAAAATGCTCTAATACCAAATGTAAGTTTAAAACCTTAACAGTGAAGTACAAACATATATCGATTCTTAAGCATTAACAGAAAATACACAATGGCACACACATTACACAGAGATTTTCACCTGGAAACCCTTAACCGGGAAAAAACTAGCAAAACTTAGAGCCGCATAGCTCCTTTTTCATTATATGTTTATTTTACATGTACAATACAATAAATGGTATTTTGCAGCATCTAAAACCCTAATTCGTTTACCCGAATTAGGTTACAACCCTAATTCCTTTTACCGGAATTAGATAGAGTACAATGGGTCAAAAATCGCGAAAAAGCAGCGACCATGTGAAGAGATATAACATACCCAACAAAATGGTGACCATAAATGATGCTCAGGATCCTTATGAGCATGAGGAAGATGTGCTAGGAGAAAATGTGCAAGAAGGGAATGCTGAGACTGAATCCAATGGGAGAAGGGAGCAAATAACTCCTCAGAATTTGGTTGAAACCATGGTGAGCTTCAATGAAAGATTAATGAAGGCTCAGGAAGAACAAAACCAACTCAATGCTGCTATTTTGCAAAGCCTCACTGATATGCAGTAGAGGATAAACCTTGGTTCTAACCCAAGAAATGCAGGTGAAGAAGGAAGAGATGCGGAGAGTTGCTCAAGATTTCTCTCAAAGAAGAGGACTCCAAGACCAATGAAGAGTTCTATGAGCAAGAAGCATAGAACACCTTCCTCTAGATCTTCTTCTAGCAAATCATGTGACTCCAGAGGCTCTCAAAGAAGTCCAAGGCCTGCGCCCAGGAGATTTGATGGAAGAAAGAAGTTCAAGGGAATCCCACAGGGAGAATTTAGGAAGGCAAGGCCTCCCACATTTGATGGAGAAGACAAGTTTGGCCAAGAGGCAGAGGTATGGCTTTTTGGGATGAAGAAATATTTCAGAATTCAGGACTACTCAGGAAATGAAAAGGCCAGAATTGCCATTTACAATCTAAATGGTGGAGCTTCAATTTGGTGGGACAACCTCTTACAAGTAAAAGGGATCAGTGAAAGGAAGATCAGCTGGGAAATATTTAAGAAGTACTTCAAGGAAAAATACCTTTCTGCTAGGTATTATGACAATAAGAGAAAAGAGTTCAATGAACTCAGGTTGGGACAAAAATCCATGGAAGAGCATGTCCATAAATTTTTGGAATTGTTGAGGTATGTGGACTATATCAAAGATGAGAGGATAAAGATCCAATGCTTCCTTAGAATTCTACCCCAAAGTTTCAAAGATAGAATTGATTTTGTTAATCCACCAAGTCTTGATGAAGCCATTAGAATGGAAATGCATTGCTATGAGAAGAATAAAGGAAAATCAAAGGTTAACCTATCATGGAAAGGAAAGCTAAGAGGTAGGTTTGATCGAAAGAAAAGTGGATTCAAACCAGCATTCAAAAGTCAGCCTAGAACCTTTCCACAGGGGCAGCAAGCAAGGAGTGGATTCAAGCCAACAGTGATAGCAAATAAAGCATCAAAAGGGCCACTTCAGTGTTGGGGGTGTGGAGAAAACCACATGTTAAAGGATTGTCCACATCGGAAGGAGAATCCCCGAAGGTTGCACAACTTAAAGGGAGCAGCTACAGTGGAGGACATAGTTGAGTACATTCCTAGGTGTCAAAAGTGACAGCAGGTCAAGGAAGATCACCAACATCCAGCGGGATTGTTGCAGCCCTTACCCATTCCAGAGTGGAAGTGGGAAGTGATCTCTATGGATTTTATAACAGGTCTGCCCATGATAGGGAAGAAGCATGATTCGATCATGGTTGTGGTGGATAAGCTATCCAAGGTAGCTCACTTTATTCCAGTCAAGTCCACTCACAAGGATAATGACATTGCAAATATCTTTATTAGAGAGATATTCAGATTGCGTGGATTGCCCAAGGCAATAGGTTTTGATTGTGATACTAAGTTCACTTCCAATTTTTGGAAAGGATTGTTTCAGGAATTAGGAACTAAATTGAATTTTAGTACATCATATCATCCTCAAATAGATGGCCAAACTGAGAGGGTGAATCAGGTTCTTGAAGACATGTTGAGAATGTATGTGATGGATAAACCATCCAAGTGGGAAGATTACCTACACTTGGTAGAATTTGCATACAACAATGGACATCATGCATCATTGGGAACGAGTCCATTTGAGGCATTGTATGGCAAGGGATGTAGGACTCCAGTGAATTGGGATAGTCTGGTGAACAAGGTAGTGCTTGGGAAAGAGATGATCAAGGAAATGGAGCAGGAAGTTGTTAAGATTAGGTAGAATTTAAAGGCAGCTCAGGACAGGCAAAAGACTTATGTAGATTTTAAAAGAGTGCATAAGGAATTTCAGATTGGGGATCGTGTTTATTTGAGAGTGAAACCAAGGAAAAGTTCTCTCAAGTTGGGGAGTTGTGCCAATTTGTCACCAAGATATTGTGGTCCATTTGAAGTCCTAGATAGGATAGGGCTAGTTGCATATAGAGTTGCATTGCCTGCTAACATAAGAGCTCATAATTTTTTCCATGTATCTTTGCTTAAGAAGTATGTACATGATCCTACTCATATGATTGATTGGAATGTGATACAGGTGGAACCCGAGGGAGAGTTCCAGGTAGAGCCTATGCGTATCCTTGACAAGAAGGTCACTTTGCTTTGGAACAGAGCCATTCGGCAGGTAAAGGTCCAATGGGAGCACCTTAGTCTCGATGAGGCTACATGGGAGATGGAGGATGCCATGAGAGAGGCATTCCCATTTTTGTTTATTTTTGAGAACACCGAGGATGGTGTTGGTCTAAGGGGGAGGGGAATGTAATACCCCCATTTTGACCCTTATGAAATATTGGATTTTAATGTAAATATTGTATACATGAGATGTATGTTTCCCTAGCGTGGAGCTCAAGGCCAAGGCCCCGCTACTGTATGCTTGTATTTTATTTAAAATGGACAAGCATTTAACATTTTGTTATCCATGTGCTATTACGCCATGGGATATTGGAATTGAAGTAAATATTTAATATTGCAATAAAACACCAAAACTAGCTGCGGGAGCAACGAATGAGAAGGGGCCATGTGTATTCCACTAGGGAGTGGTCAGGGGGTTGTCGGGATGAACCATATGCTACCAAATTTCATTATGAGAACCCATTTGACTTTCCTTGCTGACATTTAATTCTATTGTAAGGAAGTTGTTGAAGAATTGAGTCCATGGCTTCAATGGAGCATGGGCAATCCAGAAATTCGTATTGTAGGTAAGAGCTCTGTTTTTCTTGTACCACAAGTCACTCTACCTCATGGGAATGGGTTCTTTCGCATTCCCATTCCATTGTTGAACATCCCATCATCAGTTTTCACCCATTACGAATGCCCAGCAGTGAGAAAAACTAGAAATCGCAACTTTGCAAGAACCCACATTTGGAAGAGCCATAAATGTCCATAATTGGTATTTGACAGTGAAATCCAATGGGGGATCCATAGATATGAACCTTGGGGTTAAATTGAGAGTATTAGATACCCCGAAATCCATTGGAAAACCCAATTTTTATAGCCCAGAAAACCAGTGACGGAATTGAGTTATTTGATGACAGAATTGTGAGAAACCCAAGTGTGAATGATTGAACAGAGGTTGGGTTTGCTTGATAAACCCAGTGAAGGCTAGAATATCAAGGATTTAGCAGCTTGGACCTTTCTATGCCCATCCTGAAGAGCACCAAAGGGAAGGGACGCCTGAGGGACTACGCAGCAGAGAAGGGGACCTTCCTTGTGTTGGGTGTGGTAGGTACTGTGGGTGCCTTGACTGTTTGAGTTACCTTGAGATGCCTGTAGCTATGTTGTTGAGCTCACTGGCTTAGAATTGCCCTCCTTTTTCTTCTGTATGCTTGACAAACCCAACTGTGCGTTGGCTTAGCATACCTGTTGAGTGAAACCATGGCTGTGAGTGAACTTGTTTAGTTCCTCCTTAGTGGATACACTACCCAGCTCAGGGATGATCTCTCAGCTGAAAGAATATAGGCTGGACATAGATCTATGGTTGGGTGGAACGTTGCTCTCACATAGCTAGTTGTTTGGACATCTACAATTCAAGATAAGTATTCTTGTGGTTGAGTTATGTTAATTCTATGTTCTGCAATGTTTTAACTAATGACTGTTGTTTATATGTTGAATGCATGATGAAACTGTGTGCATATACAGTGTTTAATTCCACTATGCTTGTTGAGTATGAATATGTATACACAATTTTTATTTGTCCATGCATTTCTTAGTAGTGAATGGGGCTGAGATTGTTAATAAGCCTGGTATGTTTGGTCATGTTTGCTCCCTTGCATCGAATTGATGGGAGGGGACGTGACAGATACCAAAGGGTGTCTATAAGCGTGTGTTGGCTGCTTTCTTGGGCAGACCCGGGTTTTAATGAAGCGCAGCAACAAAACCCTAGGCGCACTGGCCCTCTCGGCAACGAGCTGCGCAGCAGCTCGAGGTCTCACCCGAAGTGGCTATGGGGGGGTTAAGGAATCAGATATCCTTAACCTTGGTGACGCGGAGATTGTTCTTCCTTTTCCAGTTCCTCAGATGTCAGTGGTCTGACTTTCCCGCAGGCCCCTCGGCTCAACTGCGCGGCTTCCTCCCTCAGCAGGCCCGCTGCACAGTTCTTATGCTCTGGCGCAGAAGGCAACTATTCTTTGCGTCAACGCGTTAAGTACCTCCTTGCCCTGCGCGCCCAGCGCAGTAACGCCTTCCTCGCTCGCTGCCGCGACAGCGCTCCACCACTTCTTCAATACTTTAACACTTATAGCTATCAAGGGACCTTCCCAAACTCACTTAAACAGTTACAAAGATAATGCAAGAGTCTTGTATACACAGGTAATGAACTTAAACAGTTAATCATTCACGCAAACATTATAACAAGAAGAAATATGTGAAGTTCACCTCCTCGAGGGAAACGACGTCCACGGGAGTGTTATATTAACCAGAAAACGATAGAGTTATACAATATGATGCGCACACAGCTGCAGCCTTAGATCTTTCCAGGAAACTCCACGCACACAGCTGGGAGCCCTTCTCTCAATCTAGTCTCTTCTCTACAGAGATTACAAAGGCGCAGACGTCAACTCAGACTGTCTGGCAACTCAGGGATTAGCTCCTCGGCTATCCGATTTCCACCCTAGTTCTACACACTCGGTAGAAAACATAACAAAGGATAATCAATCGCATGATCTATCCTCGAGACTGACTATCTAACAGTCTAACCATCTAACTATCCCCAAAATATCTAACTCTTCTTCTTATCATGTATACATATATATAGGTGGCCATGACGGTCACACCTTTACAAAACTGTGGGCCTTTCCCAACAGTGATTCCCAAAAACCCTAACCACGCACATGTCTAGGTGTACTGTAGGCGCCGCTTGTAGTCATGTCACCGCTTCCTGCAGGCTCCTTGACTTCCAGCGCAGATTGTGGGCATGGGCGCTTGTCCTTCGCCTTCAATGCTCTGGTCCGTTGCTCCTCCTTGATCCGAGCAACCATAACTTCTGTACTTAGCCTTTAAATGAGGGTAGCTGAGCCCTCTACTCCATTGCCTTATTTATTATGGTAGCTGAGCCACCTTCATTCTTCTATGACGTGCGCGCGAGCTCCGCGATTTCCGGTCCGTGATCCTCGCTGAGCTTGTCCATCTGGCACCGTACTGCGCACCGTCTCCTTCTTGCCCAAAACTTAGTGCTTGTCCTAAAATTAGAACTTTCCTTTCATACTTGTGTTTTTTCCCCAAAATTCGCAGCTTTACCGCAGCTACGGCCTAGGCTCCAACATGCCCCTAACACTCACTTGTGGCTCGCCCTCGAGCCACTCGCACTAGCGTGTGGTCGCTTGATTTGCGCATCTGCTTGTGCTTGGGTGTCCGCGAATGTTTTCTTCCACTGCGCAATAGCGGAGTCCAATTCATCGACACACTCCACAGTTGTCTGCACCGTTTCTGCGGTGGCTTCTTCTTTAGTGATGGTATCAATTACCTCTTGAGATTCAGCAATCTCTTTGATTTTTGCCTCAACCTGACCGACGATTTCAGCATACTCATCCATGAATGGCTGAATGTTGTTGGTGAGCTTCTCATCTTCAGTTCTGAGCTTGTGCAGTTGCTATTGCATTCTGCGCACTTCACTCATTTTCTTCATTTTTGCTAAGCCTGCTAAGGCCTTAGCTTCTTTAGTCAGAACAGTGAGAGACTGTTCTGCGGCTTGCACCTGTTCTGACAGACCAACTTTAAAAGGGAGCTTCTCAAGCTCCGCCCAAGCTTCCATAGCTTGGCTCATCAGGTTCTCGGCTTCCTGTATTCTGTCTTTCATCTGTGTGGAAGCTCTGCTCAGCGCTTCAAATTGTACCTGCGCATCATCTGTAAGCTGCGCAGCAACACGAGCTTCTAGCTCAGCGATCTGGGTTCTATGGCCCTCAGCCATAGCAACTATTTCATGCTCCAGGGTTTTCACCCTTCCTCCGATAATTTGAACTTTTGCGACCAGAGGGAGGTCTGGTTGAATCTCGCAAGCCGGCAATTCCTGAGCAAGCTCATCTACCGCGTTTCTAATGCCAATGTCTTGCGCCTCATAAAGTGCAAGTTTCTCAGATATATTCTTATGGCTTGCCTTCAATTCTATCTCCTGCGATTGCAGTCGTTGATTTTCCTAAAATGTAGAGAGCTCTCTAGCTCTCAACTCAAGAGAAACTTTCTCATGCACTAGCTGTAGAGTCTCTATAGGAATTAGAGACAAATCGATTTCAACGGGCCCAACGGCGCTTACCTGTAGTGCAGCTAGCGGATCTGGAAGTGTCATGCTGGTAGGCGAAATATGCACGACAGTATGCCTTTCTATGAGTTCTTCAACTCGCTCGGCACTTGGAATTTCTTGTGGCGCCTGCGAAGTAGATGCTGGCGCATGGGTCTGCGCAACTCTTCCTGCGAGACCTTTCAATTCTACGAACTGCAAATCTAAAGCACTTCTGATGTAAGCATGCGCAGTGCGCAGCTCGCGAAATTGCTCGTGTAGGTACTGGTCGATCCCCGAGGGAATAGCCTCAGCGGGATGCGACACTTTTTGCTTCTTGGTGGCCGGTTCTGTGGAACCTTCATCACTTCTTTTCTCTGGGGATTCCTTGCCCTTATCCTTCTCTTTCGCAGCGGCGGTTGGCAGCGCGGATGCGAGATCGGCGGCCACCCTCCACTCATCCGACCAAGACTTGATGGTTTCTTCAACATCCTCGGTAGTCATCCTGTAAAGGCCTAGCGCCCATTCATCTGGAATGCCGCAAGGGCGGAGGTAAAGTTGATGTATGTCGGCAGTAAAAGCCAACTTTCCTTCATATAATGTGGCTGTCTCCTCGCTCAGCCTTGGCATTTCTTGAATGGTATCTCTGAGGAGATAGTAGTATTCACAAAATACAGCGCGATTCATCTTGCGCTTCGCGGGATTGGGAGAATCCTAGAGGTTGATGTAGCGCATGCCGGCAACCTCTCCTGCGCAGTGCGGAAGGAACTGAGTATTCGGGGGCTCCTTCCACCCAACGAGAGCGCATAAAATTAGAAGCCAAGAAAAATGGAATGATTGGGCTGCATTGTCCTGCACATTCAGGCAATCAGCCAAGAAAGAATTCAGCAGGAAGAGAGACCAGTTGTACTGCTCTCCCTCCGCAGCTGCGATGGCGAGCTCCACGACAGCTCCAGTAACTTCCTTCGGTCGGCACTTTGTGAGAAGTCTGCTTGCAAGCAGACTTCCTGTAAATCGAAGTGCCTCATCTTCTACTGTAGTGAGGTCATAAGCCCGACCTCCTCTTGTCAAGTTATACTTCTGCACCAACTGTGCAGCCAATTTTCTGTCCTTGTCCTTTCCCACAAAATGAATATTGGGATCCTTACCAGCCTTGGATAGACCGGTGATGCGGTGAATCAAATCAACATTTAGATCAATTGGCCTCCCGAGCCAAAGGTAACCTCCATGAACACATGAAAGCAGCGTCTTAACAACTGCATTGACTTCGTTGCTACGCCCAAAGTGCGGTAGCTTCAACAAATTCAACAAACCTGGCTTCTCCAAGTTTGCTGCAAATCCCCTTGGGGTAAATTCATCGACCTTTCGGATGGGATTGTGAACTATCGTCAGATATCGATCTGGCGCAAACTGGGGATACGTTTTATAGTCTCCCAGATTGAAATCAGAGAATTTGACCAGTGGAAGGTGTCCCAACAGTTGCCCTTCTACCCGCACGCTAGTCGGTAGTGGCGGTAACGGAATGGGATACTTTGCATTCTTCGGGATCTGTACTTCTGGCGCATCATCTGGACGCAACGGGATATAGTTCGCCATGGTGGCTAACGGCTCTGGAACAGGTTCTTCTGGCTGTTGCTGAGATGCTCTCGTGCCGGGCGACTGTCGAGGATCAGTCCATCCAGGGTGTACATAAGTCGAAGCCGTGACTGGAGTAGTCATGCCGAAATCTAAGCCTCGGCGCAGGAATTGACGAACAACTTCTTCAGTCGACAGGTTCTCCGTCGTGAACCGATGTAGGGAACAAAAACTTTGGACAGCAAATGGCAGACCTGCGTAGGATATGGACGCTGAAAACAAGGGAAAATACTCTGCACAACTCGGCTCTGAAAACAATAACTTGGATTCTTAAACAAGATAGCAACTCGAGGAAAGTAACCCAAAAATTATACAAGTGTGAGGTATTTAGAGCCAGAGGTGATAGTAAATGCGACCAAGTGCGGTTACGTAGCTGTAGGGGCTATACATGAGTTGACAACACGCTATCCTCCTCGCCGCAATGGTGCATTTATTGTGATTGACGGGCTCTGACAGCCTTCCGGGAGAAGCTAATGCTTTCGGCGCCTGAGTTAAATGTAAATCTTTCGGAGATCAAGCCGAATCCGTCAGAGCGGCTAGACTTAAGTAGCGGACTTATCCTTTATTTATTCAGACGCGGCTACCTAACTGCGGTAATTCAATGTTTGGCGGCGGGTCATTTCAGCTTAGGTAACTGTGCATAAAGGGGTCCATGCTGATAACTCCTCAAGCGGCAGCTTTGACATAGGGAACCCCGCAAGAGCGATGGTTCAATGGTCCAAAAAAAACAAAACTTCGCCAGAGCGCAAAGATAAGCTCGTTTCAAACAAATTTTATTCAGGATGCGCGGATATTTCAAGGAACTGCGCGGGAAGCTGGAAACTGAAGGTGTCCCGCAGCTTCCGTGTAGACTGTGAATGCGATGTCTCTTTCAACTACACCGGACATTTGCACATCTTTAGCAATATGTTAGGTCGACAGAGCAGAGTGGCCGTCGCGATAAAGCTTGAGCCGACTCCCGTTGATCATTGTAGGTAGTAATTCTCCATCAAGCTTTGCAAGCTGAACTGCACCTCCTCCTGTTATCTTTGTCACCCGAAAAGGGCCTAACCAATGTACACGAAACTTGCCCGGAAAATTGATGAATTTACTATCATAAAGGAGTACCAAGTCTCCTTCTTCAAAGTGCTTATGCTTAATGTGCCTGTCATGCCAAGCTTTCTGTCTTGCCTTCTGTACCTGTTGATGGAATCCGGCTAAAAGTCGGTCTTCTTCTAAGGCAAGCAGCTGCGAGAGTCTTTCATTCATAGTATCAGGATCTGTCATTTCTGTGATTTGCGCAATTCTGAGACTGGGAATAATGTATTCCATAGGCATAACTGCTTCTTGTCCATACACCAAACTGAAAGGTGTGTGACCTGTTAGTTTCTTGCAAGTGGTTCTATAAGCCCATAATACGGCTGTGACTCTAAGGTCCCAATCATCTCTTTGTTGATTACAGATCTTCGTCAGGGCATTCTCAAGAATTTGATTGAATGCCTCCACCGTACCATTAGCTTGAGGGTGGTAGGGTGTACTCTTGTGGTGTCTAACTTGGAATTCTTCAGTAAGGGCTTCTATAGTCTCATTGAGGAAATGTGTACCCTGATCACTCATTAGAATTAGTGGACATCCAAATCTAGTGATAATATTCTAAAAAATGAACTGTGCGGCCATAGCAGTGTCGCAGTTCTTAACTGGCTTAGCCTCAGCCCATCTGGTGAGGTATTCAGTAGCTGTAATGATGTATCTTGTGCCAGTTCTTTTTCCTGGTGGGTTAATAGGTCCTACAAAGTCAATGGCCCATTTATCAAAAGCACGTAGTGTGATCTGGGGTCTTAGCGGCATTTCATCTCTTCTTGAGGGTTTTCTTGTTCGCTGGCACACATCGCAACATTTACAGAACGCCTTAGTATCCTTGTGCAATGTCGGCCACCAAAGACCTGCGGCTAATATCTTTTGCGCAGTCGGCTTTCCTGCGAAATGGCCTCCTGCGGTACCTGAATGCGCTTCTGCGATGATAGAGCTCTTTTCATGTGGTAAGATACATCTACGCAAAACTTAGTCAGGGCCCAACTTATAAAGCTGGCCTACTATCAGAGTGAAGTCTGCGGCTCTGACAACAAGTTGCTTCTTCTGCTGGATTGTAAACTTAGCCGGTGCTTGCCTGGTAGTGAGAAACTCAAGAATATCAGAATAATATTCGTCTGCTGCTTGAATAGAAAACAACTGTGCGTCAAGCAGATTGTCCTCCAGACTTGTAGGTTCCTCTCCTGACTCTATCCTGGATAGATGGTCAGGCCCTGCATTCAATCTGCCTGGCTTTACAATAACCTCAAAATCATATTCTTGAAAGAGCAGTAGCCATCTGCAAATTCTTCCTCCTAACACTGGTTTATTGACCAAATATTTCAAAGCAGAATGGTCAGTATACATTTTAAAATGAGCGCCTAACAGGTAGTGTCTGAATTTCTGTAGGGCATACACCATAGCTAGTCCTTCCCTTTCTGTAGTGGTGTAGTTCTTCTCAGCTGTAGATAGATTTCTGCTGGAGTAAGCAATCGGGTGGTCAATACTTCCTTCTCCAGACTGTGTAAGCACAACCCCCAATGCTATGGAAGAAGCATCAACATGAACATGAAAAGGTTTTCTCCAGTCTGGGAAAACTAGAATAGGCACTGTGATCATCTTTTCTTTAAGTGTGTCCAAGCTCTGTTGGCATTCTTCTGTCCATTGGAACTTCGAATCCTTTTTCAGTAATCTTTCCATAGGTGCTGTGATCTTTGCATAACCTTTGATAAATTTTCTGTAGTATCCAGTATGTCCCAATGTAGTGCGCAATTGCTTAACTGAGTTGGGCGCAGGTAAATTAGCAATGATGGAAACCTTCGCAGGATCCATCAGGAGTCCTTGTCTGCATACAATATGTCCCAACAAAATACCAAAGGGCGCCCAAAATATACATTTTTTCAAGTTAAGGGAAATCTGATGCTGTCTACATTTTTCTAACATCATGCGCAGATTTGCAATATGGTTCTTTAATAGGCCAAATACAGTCCAGTCATCAAAATAGACTTCTAAAAACTTGTGAATGAATTCTTTAAAAACAGCAACAACAACTCTAGAGAAGATAGCAGGTGCGTTTTTAAGACCAAAGGGCATTACCGTATACTGGAATGAGCCCCATTCAGTTGCAAAAGTAGTCTTGTGGCGGTCGTCCGGATGGATTCTGATCTAATGATATCCCGAAAAACCATCAGTGAAAGAGTAAGCCTCTTGTCCTCCAACATTATCAAGTACTTCATCTGTGAAAGGAGTGGGAAATGGATCGTGCGCTGATGCATCATTGAGTTTGCGCAAGTCGACACAGATTCTTATTTCACCTTTCGTTTTCTTTTCTTGGACCACCATAGGACTAATCCAATCGCTTTCCTCTACTGGCTCAATAATACCTGCTGCGAGCATTTTATCAATTTCTTCTCTAACTTTGTCTTTATACCGGGGGTTCAATCTGTACGGGCGCTGTCTTACTGGCTTGGCGTCTGCTTTCAGAGGTATGCGCATCACTCCTAAGTCTCCTAGGATGCCTTTCATTTCTGTGAACTTGGTAGGAAAGATATCCTGGTAGTCACGTAATAATTCTGAAACATGTCCAACAGTTTCATCATCCCAATAATCTCCTATAGAAGCAAACTTTGGTTCAGCTTCTGTACCAATGTTAATCTTCTTGAGCTTGATGTGTTCTGTGATGGCAGGAATATTAAGCTCAGGACCTTCAATATTGCGCGTCCCTTCTGATTCTGGGATATTGATGTTGCGAGGATCATCCTCCTCATCTTCAGCGGTGAAGTTATAACATTCCAGGGCATGTTCTATCTGGACAGCCCAATCTGGTTGGGAATATTATGATAACGTGCATTGTTCAAATATCTTCTTTTTAATACACTTCAAAGCCTGATCGATGCTTGGATGTTCTGACTCAAAGCTGAAGGTAAGTTGAAAGCTTTCTATCGTAAGGGCCCAACTGATAGTGCCTTTGCGCAATTCTGTTTCAGTATACCAGTTCCTTGGAACTGTATCCAATGTGTGGATAAATAGGTGAACCCATTCATCTTCCGGAATATCTGAACATTGCTGAATACATGCTTCAATGTGTGACCTGGGGTCACTCTGTCCCTCATACTTGCGTAGGACTTCGGCTGTGGTGTCCTGAAATCTGCGCAGTATCAATCTGCGACAGTCTTGCCATGTATGAATATTCTCCTTATGCGCAGCCCACCATCTTGCGGGTGTGGCGCGCAATGCTACATCCAATGCCTGTATGCGCTGCTGTTCTGGAAGCTTTTGTTCATATTCATGTATGAATTTAGTTACTTCAGTTAAACCATCAAAAATTGGAGTGTCAGTTAATTCTGTGCCAATCCATCGAATGGATTTAGTCATCATAGCGCAACGCCTTGCAGAGACCTCATGTAAACGATTCTGCCAGTCTTCCAATCCTGCATCTGAGTCTGATGTGCATGAGCTATCGCATCGCCAGCTGATATGGCCATCTACTGTGGGGTTGACATAGTCACTGTGGTTAGTAGTCATTTGGTACAAACTTTCCATGTGGCGCGCTTCCTCTTCTGCGCGAATGGGTTCTATATACCTTGGTCCTTGAATAGGATCAAGTGGTGCGATGACCCTAATCTGGTCATCCTCAAAGGTCATCTGTCTTTTCTTCAAATTAATGACAGCCAAATTATCAAATGCCCAGTCTATTCCTAAAAGTGCTGGGTATGGTCTACTATCATCCAGGATTTTGATTACTTCAAAATCTGCAGAGCTTCTTACTCCTTCAATATCAATAGGTACATTGGGTAATCTGCCCAATGGAGAGACTCGTTGCTGATTCGCGAGTCTTAGCTGGATAGGGGATCTTGTAAGGTGAGGTCTTCCCATCTGTTCCCATGTCTGCATAGTGAGAACATTGGCTTCGGAGCCCAAATCTAACATGACTTCGTCCATTTCAAATGCTCCAATCTGCGCTGTGAGCCTCATCTCTTTTCCAGTTCGAATGTGACTCCTAATCTGGTGAACAGCACACTGCGGTGTGTTCGTCGAAGCAGACTGTTGGCACTGATCCAACAGGTGTTGGAGTTCTAGAGTTGCCTTTTCATTGCGCAACAATTTTAAACATTGTCGCAGGAACGCATGAACACTTCCTAGTGCATGCTCCTTGTCAGGCCTTCCAGCTGTAGTGGCCTGTTCTTGTACCAGGTTGTCTTGTCTTAGCACTTGCGATCTAATATTGTTCTGCGGCATTGCGGCAGAACTTGAAGCTCTCGGATCTGAGAAATACTCTTGAGCTTGCTTGAATGCTTCTTTTTGCTTCTGCAGGTCAAGTGGGGCTGGTTTAATATTAGCGCAGCGCACCCATTGCGTCGCTTGCTTTCCCATTCCCATCTCTTGCGCACCAGTGGTTGCTCCACTGCGTGTCACTATATTAACTGTAGGGTCTGGTTCTCTTTTTTCTGCTCCAATCAACTGAATATTCTGATTGACCTGTGGGGTCTTTGCTTGCATCTTAGCCTGTAACTGAGGGCATTCTTCAATGATATGGTCAGAATATTTACAATACCTACAGAGGGTTGTAGGATTTTGGCAATCCCTGGCAAAATGACCTTGTGCTCCGCAATTATAACAAGTGATCTGTCCTCTTCCGCGACCAAAATTTGTTGTGCGTCCGCGTCCCCTGTAATTTCCTGCTCGGGCGTCGCGAGTTTGGTCATACGGTGGACCTGCTGTGGGTCCTTGTGTCTCTGCTTGTACCCTATAAACATCATGCTTTCTTTCTATCATAAGATCATATTCTCTACAATTGTTCTCATCATGACCTACTGATTTACAGAAATTACAATATAGATTCTTTGGAGTTTGTACATATTTCTGAAGTAAGTGACATTCTTGTGGTCTATGACCTCTAGTTCTACATATTTCACACCAAGGCCCCTGTGCCTGTGGTAAAGGGTTAGGTGCTCCAGTTGCAATATAGTCTATGAAAACGGGGCAATGGTCCTTGAATGACCTTGGGCTTTACATTTTGTGCACCAAATTTCTTCCTTAATCTCCTTGCCTTTCTTAATATCATGCACTTGCAAGGTTAAGTTTGCTAATTGGTTCTGCAACTGCGCAACATCGTTGCTTGTTCCCGCAATGGGCAAAGCTTCTAGTTTCATAGCCATCTCTAGAGCTTGTTCCTGAGTATTGAGATTCTGTTGCATAAGAGGAAGTCTAATGTGTGGGAGCAGCGCAGCAATGAACCATTCCTTATGCTGCTGTGGTGCAAACTCGAAGCTTACTTGATCTATCAAGGCTTTGAACTTCTGGTCAAAGTCCCATACTGATTCTGTAGGTAGCTGTTTGATGTCATTGAGCTCTGTTATACACTGTGATTCTGATTTAGGTTTCTTAAATTCCTGAATCATAGCATTTCTTACATCAACAAGCGTCCTATTCTGTGCTGCTGAGTATTTCATGAACCAAGTTAAGGCTCTTTCTCTTAGTGTGGTTGCTAACTGAACCAGTTTAACAGCATCATCATTAATTTGCTTAATTGTCCAAATGGCTTCACATAAGAACCAGTGCTGCTCAGGGTCTTCTATCCCTGTTCCTCTAAAAGTTGGTAGCTTCATGTCATCACCCATCCTTCTTGTGCTAGGTTGAGGTGAGGGTGCTGTAGCAGTGCTTTTGGGCTGGTTAAATAAAGGTGGTTCTGAGGTACTAGAAGTACCGTGTGGGCTACTAGAAGGTGTTACTGCGGGGTTATACTGAGCTCCGTCTGGTTTTTGCGGTGTAAAGGGGTGATAAGGGATATGAGCACTCCCTTGTCTTTCTATATGGCTTGCTCTAGGGACTTGGCTATCGTCTGGGCTAGACTCAAAATAATATTGGTCAAGGCCTACTTTATATCGTTTTCCACTACGAGTGCAACCAATAAGTTCAGGATCACTATCGGAATCTACGGACATTACTTGTCTATGCTATTCATCAGAAGCAATACATAGCTTTCCTTTTTCATACAGAAGCATTTTAATCCATAAGTTCAAAGAATTTAAGAACTTACCTCTGTGTACTTGGAAGAAATTCCTCTCAGCTTCACTGAAACTCTTTCTTGTATCTACTGCAAACTCGGTGATGAAACCTTTCAGTAGACTATTCAACCAAAAGTCTACTGCGCGGAACACAGGATTGTCTATCCGCTTCACAATACTAACTAGCTCAGGCATCCAAGCGACGGGTCGATCAATATGCACAGTAGGTCTAAAATCTGCTAACTTGGCTATCCAAGCGTGCAATTCCAGTGCGAATGTAACAAAGAAAATTTCATGAAGGTCAGTATAAATATACTTCTGCAACCAGTCTTCTGTTTGGAGTGTAGAGCTTCTATTTTCTTGTTCAGCGAACTCTTTAGCCTTTAAATCAAACCAGTCTCCAATTTCTTTAGCTGTAGTATTCCAGTAACACATTTGTTAACTGAGCAGGTCTCAATGTAACAGAACCTTGTGCTGGCTTCAGCAACAATCTCAGACGTCGCGAAAATAGTAAGTCTCACAGCAGCAAGTCGCAAGACAAGGGAACCATTTGTCCTCCTCGATCTCGCGCGTCGCCGAAATAACAAGTCTCACAACAGCAAGTCGCAAGGCAACGGAACCATTTGTTCTCCTCGATCTCGCGCGTCGCCGAAATAACAAGTCTCACAACAGCAAGTCGCAAGGCAACGGAACCATTTGTTCTCCTCGATCTCGCGCGTCGCCGAAATAACAAGTCTCACAACAGCAAGTCGCAAGGCAACGGAACCATTTGTTGGCTGCTTTCTTGGGTAGACCCGGGTTTTAATGAAGCGCAACAACAAACCCCTAGGCGCACTGGCCCTCTCGGCAACGCGCTACGCAGCAGCTCGAGGTCTCACCCGAAGTGGCTATGGGGGGGTTAAGGAATCAGATTTCCTTAACCTTGGTGACGCGGAGATTGTTCTTCCTTTTTCGGTTCCTCGGATGTCGGTGGTCTGACTTTCCCACAGGCCCCTCGGCTCAACTGCGCGGCTTCCTCCCTCAGCAGGCCCGCTGCGCAGTTCTTCCGCTCTGGCGCAGAAGGAAACTATTCCTTGCGTCAACGCATTAAGTACCTCCTTGCCCTGCGCGCCCAGCGCAGTAACGCCTTCCTTGCTCGCTGCCGCGACAGCGCTCCACCACTTCTTCAATACTTTAACACTTATAGCTATCAAGGGACCTTCCCAAACTCACTTAAACAGTTACAAAGATAATGCAAGAGTCTTGTATACACAGGTAATGAGCTTAAACAGTTAATCATTCACGCAAACATTATAACAAGAAGAAATATGTGAAGTTCACCTCCTCGAGGGAAACCACGTCCACGGGAGTGTTATATTAACCAGAAAACGATAGAGTTATACAATATGCTGCGCACACAGCTGCAGCCTTAGATCTTTCCAGGAAACTCCACGCACACAGCTGGGAGCCCTTCTCTCAATCTAGTCTCTTCTCTACAGAGATTACAAAGGCACAGACGTCAACTCAGACTGTCTGGCAACTCAGGGATTATCTCCTCGGCTATCCGATTTCCACCCTAGTTCTACACACTCGGTAGAAAACATAACAAAGGATAATCAATCGCATGATCTATCCTCAAGACTGAATATCTAACAGTCTAACCATCTAACTATCCCCAAAATATCTAACTCTTCTTCTTATCATGTATACATATATATAGGTGGCCATGACGGTCACACCTTTACAAAAATGTGGGCCTTTCCCAACAGTGATTCCCAAAAACCCTAACCACGCACATGGCTAGGTGTACTGTAGGCGTCGCTTGTAGTCATGTCGCCGCTTCCTGCAGGCTCCTTGACTTCCGGCGCAGATTGTGGGCATGGGCACTTGTCCTTCGCCTTCAATGCTCTGGTCCGTTGCTCCTCCTTGATCCGAGCAACCATAACTTCTGTACTTAGCCTTTAAATGAGGGTAGCTGAGCCCTCTACTCCATTGCCTTATTTATTATGGTAGCTGAGCCACCTTCATTCTTCTATGACGTGCGCGCAAGCTCCGCGATTTCCGGTCCGTGATCCTCGCTGAGCTTGTCCATCTGGCACCGTACTGCGCACCGTCTCCTTCTTGCCCAAAACTTAGTGCTTGTCCTAAAATTAGCACTTTCCTTTCATACTTGTGTTTTTTCCCCAAAATTCGCAGCTTTACCGCAGCTACGGCCTAGGCTCCAACAGCGTGCATCACACAATTATAATGCGCGGGATGCTCCCAACTACTTTGTTGTGCAAGAATTAGCCCAAACTCCATATGCCATGCCTGCTTTAGAAGTCTTGCAAAGTTTCCCTTCCCAACAGAATGTGCTTTTGGCAACAATAGGAAATTTGGATTCATCGAGTATGTTGGCAAGGTTTAATATGTCTGACATCAAACCCCAATTATTGTATCACGTGACCTTTCATATTGAAGTAATCCATGGTTCTAAAACCATTGGATGAACAGTGGTGGATGAAAGCGCATCTACATACGTAATGTCCATTTCTTCCCAGTGAGCTTTAGGATCCCTTGAGTTAGTCCCTTCAATCACATTGCTTACCGCTTTTGATGGAATATCTTGTTGTCCACATGGGATCCTACCCTCCTTTGAAATCTAGTTAGCAGGTAAAGTAGTGTCACTTGAGGTTGAGGTGGTTGATGCTTCTCTTGACTATAATTTGTTTTTAGGAAGAAAATAGATGTATGCAATGCAAGCTATCCATTCGTCCATTTTTCGGGTATTGATGTTCCCTCACGAAGAAAAAATTGTTACAGTCGATCAAATCTCCTTAACCTGAAAAATAACACAACCTCATCGGAATCTAACATTCCGATGATTAATCAGGCATGTCCTCCTACCGAGGGTTTGGGAGTAGGATTGTATTCATCGCTTATGGGCACTTTCGATTTGCCTGCTCCCATCAATTTTTGGATCTTTCCTACCCATAATGAACCAGTTGTGCCCTTATCTATAGCAGAAGTGACTTACCAAGCTTCACGAGATTCTGCAATAGATTTTATCTTGACTCCTTCAGTCTCCGAGGAGTCAAATGTAGATTACGCGCCTACATGGGCAGTAGAATCTACTCATTCCTTCGATTGTTTAGACATTGTTTTACCTTCAGGTTAATCTATTATGGAAGCAATGATAGGTCTTGATCAACCTTTGGAACACATGCATCATAAATCTTATTTTCTTCTGGATCTAGACAGGATTGAGAATGGTGAGTTTTTTGTGAGACTTGGTGGAGATGTTAATCTATCCATTAACCCTTTAGATAAATAGGGGATTTTTGCTGAAGGTAACATGTCTAACATATCAACAACCATTCTAATTAATATATCCATCAAACTATATATCAAGCAAAATATTTTCCTCAATGCAAGTTGTTCTGCTGAAGAGATTCACATGTATACCGATATTTTTAAAGAATTATGCAACATCTTCGCCTGGTCATATGAGGAGATGCCAAGAATCGACCCATCCATAGTTGAACATGAGATGAAAACATATCCAAATGTGAAACCGGTTTGATTTAAACTTCATCCAGACAATCCACGAAAGGCTGTAGCCGTTAAGGCTGAGGTTGAAAATCTCCTCAAAGCCGGATTTATCTATCCTATCGACATGAAAGAATGGGTTCCAATCCAGTCCCATTTGATAAGAAGCAAGGTACCATATGTGTTTGCACTGATATTAGGGATCTTAACAAATCTTGTCTCAAAGATATTTACCCCACGCCATTTATTGATCAGATCATAGATGCGTGCACTGGTAATGAAATATTATCCTTTATGGATGGATTTTCGGGATATAACCATATTCAAATCAAACCCAAATATCAGCACAAAACAAATTTTATATGTCCCTGGGGTACCTTTGCATATAGGAAGATGTCGTTTGGATTGAAAAATGTTGGAGCCACCTTCCAGCAATCAATGAATTTCTCCTTTCACGATATCAAACATATAGTTGAACCTATTTGGATGATCTACCCACGCGATCTCGAAAGAGAAGAGATCATCCAGACCATTTACGACTTATGTTTGAGTGATTCCGACACTACAAAATTCGATTGAATCCTCATAAATGTGTTCTTTGTGTTGAGTCTAGATGATTGTTGGGTTTCATCGTGTCCAGTAGAGGGATCATGGTCGATCCTTTAAAAGTAAAGGCAATCATCAAATTTCCTCCTCTTCATAACATTAGACAACTTCAAAGTCTGCATGGTATGTCCAACTTCCTCATATGGTTCATTGTCAACCGTGCAAATATAGCCAAAGGTTTCATGCATTTACTTAAGCAAGACACCCCATTATTTTGGGATGAGGCTGAACAAAACTCCTTCGAGGATTTGAAAAAAGCACTATTATCACCCCCCTTGTGAAGTCCACCAAATTATACCCGTGACTTTATCTTATATCTGTCTGCATCTGATTCCACAGTTGGTATAGTTTTGATTCAAGAGGATGATAAGCTCCAAGAGCACATCATTTATTACCTTTCTTGCGCTTTAATAAAACCTGAACTGAAATATTTGCATGTTGAGAAGTTGGTCCTTGCCGTTGTATATGTTGTTCAGAGGATACACCACTACATTTTATTGTGAACCACTGCAATGATTGCGGATGTCTATTCGTTTCAATATGTTTTAACCCGACTTATAATCGGGGGTAAATTTGACAAATGGATTTTTATTCTTCAAGAGTTCGATCTCACTTTTCAATCCGTTAAGTCTAAAAAGTCCTTAGCGTTTGCAGAACTCATATCCGAGTTCCCCAGTGATGAAGAGTTTAACGCGGAATATGCTTCATTCCTTGATGAGCATATCTTTCTCATTTCTACTCTGATCCATGGTATGGCGATATTTTTATTTATCTCTAGACGTTGAGGTGTCCACCAGCATTTTCTAGGGAAGAACGACAAAAACTACGACATAACACCAAAACCTACCTCACAATTTCTGATACATTGTATAGACGGGGAGTAGACTCCTTTTTACATCATTGTTTGAATTTGGAAGAAGATGACTTAGTATTGAATGATTCCCATAGTGGAGCATGTGTAGGTGATCTTTCTAGATTGGAAACAACCCAAAAAATACTTTGTGCCAGTTATTTTTTGGCCCACCATCTCCAAATATTATATGGAAGTCGTGCCAACATTGTCATCTTTTTCAGCTATTCACCAAAAATATGTTAGCACACCCTGCTCCCCTATACCTTGTCCTCACAGTAGGTCCCTTCATCAAGCGGGGGTGGATTACATGACTTGCATCCCAGTTTTTACCGGGGGGCATACTATGAAGGCAGACGGTGAAACTGCAGCTTATTTTTTGTTAAATCAGATCATTGCTAGCTTTGGTATTCCTAAGGATATCGTTACCGATCATGGTATACACTTTCATAATAATATGATTTCAGAGTCAACCATTATGCTAGGGTTTATATAAGAGCATTTGTCTCCTTTCTACTCGTAGGCGAATGGACAAGTCTAAGTGGTTAATAAGACTTTAAAAACCATTCTCCAGTGTACTATTAATGCTAGTAGGTCAAACTGGCACATTATGTTATATCCGGCTCTTTGGGTGTATCGTACCAATGTTAAGAATGCTACAGGATTTTCAACCTTCCAACTTGTCCACGGGTCGGAGGCAATTACACCTATTGAATGCAAAATACCATCGTTAAATTTGTCCATCCAACTTTTACCCGAAACCTCGACTTTAGAGGAACGATTGCTTCATCTCGAACATCTAGATGAACAACGCAGGGATGTGCTCATCGCAAATGACGCACATAAAAAATGAGTCAAAATTCAGTATGATAAGTCTATCAATCCTAGGGTTTTCTCCGAAGGATATATTGTTCTGGTCTATGACCAAGATAAAGACCCCCTGGGAGCAGGAAAATTCAATTTTATGTGGCTCGGTTCGTATATCGTCTCTAGAGTTTTAGAAAAAGGGTCATATGAACTGGTTCATTATAATAGATATAAGCTGTTGGAGCCTAGAAATGGGCTTTACCTGAAGAAGTATTATAACTAACACATACACTTTTTCTTGTAAATAGTTGTACACTAGTGTAGAGTTAGTCTTTTGTGTTTCTTACATGCCTCTAGTTGCGTTTCAGATGGAAACCAAGTGGTTTGTAGGATTCACTGATGGTGCTAGTTGTCACACTTGTAATCTATCCTATCATTTCCCCAATTTTGGTTCATTTAAGTTCCCATGGGTAAATGGGAAAAAATAACCACTAAGGAGATAAATTTATTTCACTTTTGTATGCTTAGAATAAAAATTATCCTAAGTCTAGTATAAACAATAATTTTATTAATTTTAATTATTTTTATAAATGATTATTACTAAATTTTGAGCAAGTGGTCCAAGAGGGCACCCTCATGAGGATAAGGTTGCTAAAATGGAACTGGAGGCAAGAAAATAGCAAAAGATGAAAATCAGGGAAAGTGTAAGAAGTTTCCAAGAGCAGAAAATTGGGAACATACATAAAATCCAAGCGAGGGCGCAGTTTCCAAAAGCAAGTCAGTTAACGAATTAGGAAATATCCCAAAGGGTGCAGTTTCCAAATTAGAGGCCAATTTAAAAATAAGGAAACTATTTTAAAAAGCAGGAAACATCTCAAGTCAAGGAAGGCGCAGTTTCTAAAAGGATGAAAATTTGTAAGAGAGGAAGAGCAGGAAATCCTATCTACTCAAGGAGGGCGAATCTGGAAGGGATCTCACAGGTCACCAAGCACATCAACTTGCTCAGCAAGTCATCAGGAAGTTTATAAAAGAATCCAAGAAACTCATTTTCATAACTTTTTATGATTATTGAATTTGTGTGTGAGCACTTTAGCTTACCAAGGCAAGGAGATCCGCTGTAGCCAACCAGTGCTTGGGAGATGAACCCCAATGCAATTCATGTTCCATTTTTCACATGATCAGATCTAGAGATATTGGAGTTTGATATACATACCAGTAAAAACATACCATTGAATAGTATCATCCTATCATTGGATAATTCAAGCATCCAGAGAGTCCATCAATGCCAGTGCAATTAGAGTGAGATATTGAGGAGGATTCACCCGAAGGAAGAAGATATAGTCTAGCTAATGTGCCATGATCAGATATAGAATATTGCTGCACCTTACATGAGAATACCTCTGCTCTTTACTCATCATTATTTTTACTCATCATTATTTTTACTCATCATTATTTCAGAACCTAGTGAACCATTCCTTTCTTCTTCTACTCTTCACAGTCTTACACTCTCATTATTATAATAATCCTATGTATTGGAGGCTTTCCGAAAAGTCCGAGTTTGGAATACTTATATTTTATGCCAAGTGTTCTTAGATTCAATTTGTATATTTTTTTATAATCATTTATGAACCATATTATACTTCAGGATATAAATTTGTAATCCTGAGAGGCTGTTAGATTAAGCTCTTCCAAGACTAGCTCTCTGAGCACTTAATTTTAACTAGTTTTCCAGTTTTTGGTATTAAAAGTAATTCTATAAGTCCAATTTCAGTTTTGATGGTTGTATGACATTATTAATACATCAATGAACACCATCCATCCATTTCCATGACATTTCTAAGGCCTCTCATCCAATTTGGGTGAACTTGGAAATTTACTAGTGGAACAGTCCAACATACCTCATTTGCTCCCAAACACAACTAGAACCTCCCAAATTCTCAGAAGCACTTTTCAAACACCTAATTAGGATATTAATACCTGATAAAATCCATTTTTTTCATTTAGGTGTAAGCACTGAGCCTAGTATGCATATGTTGGAGTGCCCAGGAAGCCTCAAAGTAGACATCAGCTCTAGTTGTTGTTGAAATGTAAATGGCCGCTATAATTTGTGCATAGGACTCAGAGCTCGGCCCTGTATATGATATGATTTTTTTTCAAATTCACCCATACATTTGTAAGAACCTAAATATTCCAAATCCACAACCATGGATTCATCTGCTTGTGCCCTAAACTAGCCCTTTTCCCACTAGTTATGTTAACTAGTCTTTGTCGGTGAAAACGTTGTACTGTAAGTTTTAATTTTTGAGATAATATCAGCTGATCATAGGTCGTCGATATTACAATGGTATCAGATCACTTTCCTCCACCCTTGTGGAAAATAATCTCTTTTATTGAAGAATATTACATATCATACCTTCAAGTTACAGAATGAGGCTCATACAAGCAGAAAAAGAATTTGATTTTGAGTCATATGAAGAGGAGGAAATGACCTCTGTTGGAGATTTTTATTTATAGATATTTGATGATGGTTACTTTAGTGACCAAGTGTTTAAAGAGGACATAGGATATGATCTACCTATGTCTAAATGTGATGATGGAAAAATGTCATGTGGAAAGAATTTGAAGGGATCATTCCAGTATCTCATGGAATACACTGCCTTGAAGAAAGAGATAAGGGAGGTTATGTCTTTCCAAGACTATTGCTCTTTGGAAATTAAGATATTTTTAAAGGAACCCTATTGAAAATAAAATTAATTAAATATTGCAAATATTTTTGATAGTGTGTGTAGATAATTGGGGACAATATTTTGGCTCCCAGGAATTGAGATTGAAAAGAAGGACAAGGATGTGTCCTCACAGCCATGCAAAATCAATGAAGGAGACCAAGAGTCACCTAGTTCTTCAGGTGGAGAAGAAGGAGGGAAAATTGAAGATAAATTTATAGCCATGCATGTGGATCCATACCAATCCCATAAAGAAGTGAAGCATAAGGAAGAAAAACTTACAGATGTGATTTTTCATGGGGACTCTGAGGGGGAAAATCATGCCTATGCAAATTTGCCACTTGGAGAGGATGAAAAGGAGCCAAAAAGGGGAAGTAAAAATTATTATTTTGGAAAGGGTAACTCTTCATGGAAACCCCTATAAGGACCCTCCACTTCATTCTATGAAGAAAATTATGAACTGTTCCATCCATCAGAAGAACAATGCAACAAAGAAAATAGAGAAACATTCAAAGAAATTGTTGGCAGCAAGGAAGGTGAATTCACCTCCAATTTCTTCGTGGGTGATTTCAAGATAATTTTAGAAGAGATTGGGAATGCTGATGATGGTGAGGAATATTTTGGACCTTATCCAAAGGATAAACATAAATCATATTTACAGTCACCTCTTTAGATTCATAAAGAAGTAGAAAACAAGCACACATCAGTGGGGTGTGAATTAGAAAATATGGGAGATGAAAAATCCACCATAAGTCTACAAAATGAGGAGGAAATTTGGGAACAAAGGTATAGATGCAATTCTGATTTTTGTATTCCTTTGTTTTAGAACCATATGGAAACCACTTCCAGTAAGAAGGTTGGTTTGGTAGAGCCTTCTAACGCTGGAATTCAGGATTGGGAGAAGGTTGAAATGCAAGAAGCAAACGACGAGGTTCATCTGCCAAAACCTCATTTACTTGCAAGGACACTAAATATGATGCAAAGGTTTGAAAACCATTCATATTTTTGTACTCCTTTGTATCATGATGAAGTTGAATTTAATTCAGAGGAGATATTTGGACAAGTTGATTCCCTTGGTGTTGAGGCTCAAACCTCTAATGTTAAGGAGTAATGCAATGACCGAGCTAAATATTTGGAAGGGGGTTTCAATGATTCCCATAGTATGGATGATATCACACATGGAAGCACACACTATGTTGTCAATAAGACATGGATTAGTTTGGAGAGACTCTTCCTACTCACAAATGAGCAGGGTGTCCATTCCCTTGATCCTACCACCAGTGCTGCAGAAGAACAATCTAGAGAGACAAGTGACATTCTAGACATGGTTGAAAGATCACTAATAGATGGATGTTCAAGTATCTATATGGGTGACATAGAGATTAGTTTTGAAGAAACTATTGCAAGAAAAAATCCCCTTGAGCATGAATATGAAGAGCTTGTAGCAACAGAAATTTTTATAGGATCAACTTTTCAGTCACCTATGGAACTACATGGTAAAGTAGATCTCTTTGAAGAAAAAGAGGAGTTCCATCCACAATAACCACACCAATTTGAATGGAATTCTAATATGAGTGAGAGGAATATCAAAGAGGTCTTGGACAACCTCCATGAAACTTATGCTTTGGTCTCTCACTGCTATTGGAGAACGGCATCAATGGAGGAGAAACCCACCGTTGAATATTTTAAGCACATTCAAGAAGCAATAGGAAGCCTAAGAGGAAATTGTTTTCAGCTTCTTTATGATACAGATCACTTACTGGAGCTTGCAGAGTTGTATCATGACACATACTTAAGGGGTGCATAAAACATTGACAAACTCACCTTAGATTTGGACTCCACCTAGGATTCTTTGAAGAGTACTCACAGAACCCTTCAAGAATCTGAGCAGTATATTGAGCAACTACATGAGAAGTTGCAAGAATCACATTTCAGTCCCTACATTGTAGACAATCATTCTTATATGGCTGATTGCATTCATGATGCAGAAAGGGAACTTCATGTGATGGTGGCACATGAAGTACAGTTTGATTTGCATGTGCTTGAGGAGTTAGAAGACAAGCAAAATGAAGACCAAGCACCTACTCATTTCCAGAGAGAATATGAGTTGCCTCTAGGAGGGAGTTGCATGGTTTTGGAGGAGGCACATGGTCTCACCTTGGTTGAGCCAACCAAAAGTTAGATGAATGATTATTTACAATATTTGGTTCACTTTCCTTCATCCCACACACCTATGGCATCCACCACACATAGGGATGGAATTTGGGTAAAGAGATTTTTCCTATTGGGGCCCCATGAGGAGCAGGAGGCTCTCACATATCCCATTGATGACTTAATGGTAAAGCCACATAGTTTGAAAAGTGAACCATTCCCTTCCCATTTTGACAAGTAGCAATAGAGGCATCTCTTGGATGGCTCCATCATGCATAGGAATGCATGGAAGTTCCACTCGGGCCAGCGGGGTGGAACAAGTTGCAGAATGTTGATCCTTTGCACCAGAACAAGGCTAGCACATGGGGAAGATAAAAGAAGTTTGTTTGGACAAATTAGATGTGTGTTTTGTTCATACATTGATTGGTTGAGTGGAGAAATGTTAGAGGTAAGAAACCCCAAAGGTAAATTTATTGCTTGCATCAGAAAAGATTCATTAGACATAACATGTATCTCATGTGCACAACGGCATGGGAATCTATGGTTTCTATATGATGCTATCACTATTATTGGATGGACATGGGTCACCACATGTTCCTTGGGACGAGTTGATATGATTCATCCCCAAATTGATGACTTCCATGTTTGGTGGGGAATTATCACTGATATTCAATTTTGCATTGGAAATGATCAACTTTCAATGTGGTGGTGTGATCTAGGAATCATGCTTGATGATAGACACTCCCAAGTGATTTTGATGTTTGGGAGGAAGCAATTGAGATCTTGGAATCCTGGCATTCCTTGGAGTGACAAATTTCCAAAGGTGGAAGAAAAATTTGGGTCCTTACAAAGGAAGCACTAGGATCCAGGCATTCTACTAAGTTATCCTAACTAGGTTGAATTACTATAATCATAGTGGAGCAGCAGAAACATGATGGAACCTTGGTATTTTAGCTTGGATTTGAGGATTCCAGGCAGCATATTTTGAGGAGTGAAGTCATTGGTTGGCTTCATAATTGGTTGGAGTTGTTTTCAATTGCTTGAGGACAAGCAATTTTGGGAAGGGAGGACTGTCATGTCCCCAATTTTGGTTCATTTAAGTTCCCATGGGTTAAAGGGGACAAAATAATCCCTAAGGAGATACATTTATTTCACTTTTGTATGCTTAGAATAAAAATTATCCTAAGTCTAGTATAAACAATAATTTATTAATTTTAATTATTTTTATAAATAATTATTCCTAAATTTTGAGCAAGTGGGCCAAGAGCGCGCCCTCATGAGGATAAGGTTGATAAATGGAACTGGAGGCAATAAAATAGAAAAATATGAAAAGCAAGGAAGGTGTAAGAAGTTTCCAAAAGCAGAAAATTGGAAACATCCAGAAAAGCCAAGGGAGGGCGCAATTTCAAAAAGTATGCCAGTTAACAAATCAAGAGACATCCCAAAGGGTGCAGTTTCAAAATTAGAGGCCAGTTTACAAAACATGCAACTATTTTACAAAGAAGAAAACATCTCAAGTCAAGGAGGGTGAATTTTCTAAAAGGATGAAAATTTGTAAGAGAGGAAAACCAGGAAATCCTATCCACTCAAGGAGGGAGAATTTGGAAGGGCTCTCACAGGTCACCAAGCACATCAACTTTCTCAGCAAGTCATCAAGAATTTTATAAAAGAATCCAACCAACTCATTTTCACAACTTTTGATGATTATTGAATTTGTGTGTGAGAACTTTAGCTTATCAAGGAAAGGAGATGCGCCCTAGCCAACCAGTATTTGGGAGATGAACCCCAATTCAATTCATGTTCCAGTTTTCCCATGATCAGATCCATAGATATTGGAGTTTTATATACATACCAGTAACAATATACCATTGAATAATATCAACCTATCATTGGAGAATTCAAGCATCCAAAGAGTCCATCAATGCCAGTGCCATTGGAGTGAGATATTGAGGAGGATTCACCCGAAGGAAGAGGATCCAATCTAGCTAATGCACCCTGATCAGATATAGAATATTGATGCACCTTCCATGATCAGACCTCTACTCTTTACTCATCATTATTGCATAACCTAGTGAACCATTCCTATCTTCTTCTACTCTTCACAATATTACACTCTCATTATTGTAATAATCCTATGTATTGGAGGCTTTCTGACAAGTCTGAGTTTGAAATACTTATATTTCCTTCCCAGTGTTCTTAAATTCAATTTGAATTTTTTTTTATAATAATTTCTTAACCATATTATACTTCAGGACAAAAATTTGAAAGTGTGAGAGGTTGCTAGATTAAGCTCTTCCAAGACTGGCTCTTTGAGCACTTAATTTTAAATAGTTTTCCAGTTTTTGTATTAAAATTAATTCTATAAGTCCAATTTAAGTTTTAATGGTTGTATTACATTATTAATACATAAATGAACACCCTCCACCCATTTCCATGATATTTCGAGGGCCTCTCATCCAGTTTGGGTGAACTTGGAAATTTACTAGTGGAACAGTCCAACATAGTGCCCTTACTTCATTTGCTCCCAAACAAAACCATAACCTCCCAAATTCTCAGAAGCACTTTTCCAACACCTAATTAGGATATTAATACTTGATATAATCCATTTGGTTTCATTCATGTGTAAGAACTGAGCCTAGTATGCATATGCTAGAGGGCCTAGGAAGCCTCAAAGTAGACATCAACTCCAGTTGTTGTTCAAATGTAAATGGCCCCAGTACTTTGTGCATAGGAATCAGAGGTTGGACCTGTATTTGATATGTTTGTTGCTGCACATTCACCCATACATTTGGAAGAACCTAAATATTCCAAATCCACAACCCTGGAGTCATATGCTTGTGCCCTAAACTAGCCCTTTTTCCACTAGTTATGTTAACTAGTCTTTGCCGGTGAAAAAGTTGTACTGTAAGTTCTAATTTTTTAGATAATATCAACTGATCATAGGTCATGGATATTACATTTTTTCAGCTTCTTGGGTGATCTATTCAACTATGGGTCATCTTGTTTCATCAGGAGGTGCTTGTCTAGGACCTGGAATGAACAATATGGCCGAGTATAGTGATGTTATTGAGCTATTCTGAGATTCTTTACACCACAGCATTTCATGTTTGGAGGCTAGGCTTGATTCTCAGTTAATCGTGCTTTAGCTCATAGGTGAGTATAGGGTTAGGGAGTCTTCATTATTACGTCAATTTTTTAAATTTAAATTGCTTGAAAGAGAATTTTATTATATCATATATCAACATATTTCAAAGAACCAAAAAAAATAATTGATGCATATGCAAACTATATACTCGATGATCATTTGTATCATACATGGTAAAATAGATCACCATGCACATAAAAAAACATGTATATAATCAATAGGTGTATATATATAAGTCCAAAATAATAAAAAAAATTGAGTATCCATCTCTGTCAAACATACATAACAATATACAAAATTGGGCATGATAGCCTCTAAATGGTGTAGATATTCCTAAGGGGAGGCAGGAGCCTCATCCTCCTTTGTTATAACCTCTCTATTACAAATAACCATCCTAGCTACTTTCTGGAGTAGCCTAATCCATGTAGGAGGAACACCCACTACATGATCTTGCATATCCATAGTGATCTGTATCGTGTCTAGGAAGCACGAGGGGGACAACAGTTCAATTGAATGAGTCAGCTCTATTATGGCAGAAGCTTAATAAACAGAATGAGCAAAAGCAAGATTACGCAATACATATAACACAAATACACATAGACAATATGTAGGAATGCGAACTATTCTAGATTGATCAAGATAAAGATCAGCTAAAGATTCGATGTATGTTACAATAATTTACATGCTTATATAGAAATCTGAGACGCTTGGGTGCCTGCCCGTTACGTTCAATTACAAAGAAGAAGTTAGAGCGGTTCAACTATTCAACCATTATAGTCGACTGGAAGATAGAAAGACAGTCTGTTGAGGTTTGACAGTCGCTGGTCACATGTCGACGTTGTATGTCGATGTCGCGAACTCTGAGGTTGTTGAACATGCCAAAGGTGCAAAACATGTCGCAGTATGTCGAAGGAGTGGAACATGTCACATTATGTCATGTCGAAGTGCTGAAGTTGTCAAAGTCCTGTTGCGTCAAAACTTGTCGAAGTTGTATCAGCCTCGAAGACTAGTCAAAAATGTGTCGAAGTTAGCATCCGACAACAAATGCCAACTGCGATGTGGATCAGACCTCCTTCCTTAAGAAACAATGGACCCCATTGTTTTCTTGCGAAGGTGAGGAAACTTGTTGATCACTTCAGTAGTAGAGTACCACTTTCCTTGAGATGGGATCTGGCCAGCTTTGGCAACCTGAAACAAGGGAATTGTGTTCGTCCTTATAAGGCGTACCCGTCGTCCCATAATGGTGTAGCAAGGGAGAGGCTCCTGAATATTTGGATTGATGTCTACAGGATCTGCTGTTGAGAAATCATTATGTTCCATTAAGGGTGCATGGTATGGTCGAAGTAGATCCACATTAAAGATTGGATGCAGACCCAGGCAAGCAGGAATGTCGAGCTGGAAAGCATTCTCACCAATCTGTCGAAGAATACTGTATGGACCATATCGCAAAGGTTTTAACTTCTTGAAAGGACCTATGAAGCACTCCTTCTTAAGATGTAGCTAGACCTTATCCCCAACGCGAAATGTATGAGGAATGCGATGCTTTTCGTGTCGGGCCTTAGCTTTCTTGTTTTCTCTATGCAACATATCCTGTGCTTGTCGCTGAATGTCACAAATCTGTTCTCGAAATTTGACTGCTTTATCAACTTCTCGTTGACTGTGATTTGTGTCATATTTTGGCTGTGTCGAGGAGCTGATCAAGTCGATAGGTGCTAAGGGTTGAAATTTGTAATAGACTTCAAAGGGACTCTTTCCTGTAGAGTTGTGTTGAGCACGATTGTAGTTGTGTTGAATGTATGGAAGACTATCATCCCATGTGCATCGATGCTGGTGATTGTACATGCGAAGCAGTTGTACTACCAAGCGATTCACAACTTTTGTCTGTCCATCGGTCTAAGGATGGAAAGATATCGACAATGAGAGTCGCATATCTAGCTGTTGCCAGAGGGTCTTCCAAAATATGCTGATGAATCTGGCATCTCAGTCGGAAATGATGGTTGTGGGTAAACCAAAGTGTTTCCAAACATGTGTAAAGAAGAGCTGAGTAGTCTGATGCGTTGTCGTAGTCTTCTTACATGGTATGAGAATGGCCATCTTGGAAAATTGGTCGACTACCACTAATATCGCGTCATGATGATGTTTGCTAGTAGGATAACCCATCAAGTAGTCCATAGAAATAGATTCCCATGGTCGACTAGGAACTGGTAGAGGTGTGTACAATCCCTGTCGTTGATTAGGTGGCTTAGCAATGGCACAAACCACGCATGATCGAATGTACTTGTTGACGTCAGATTTAAGTGTAGGCCAGAAGAAATACTTCTGAAGAATAGCAAGTGTCTTTGCGACTCCAAAGTGTCATGCGGTCTTTCTGTAGTGCACGTCCGAAATGAGCTGCTATCGTTGCTCACCGATTGGTACACAAAGCTGTCCAAGCTTGTATAGCAAGGTATCTTTTAGGAAGTATTTAGAGTATGAGGTTGATGACTTGTTAGTTTATAACTGTCGGTAGACTGCTGAGAATTCATTGTCATCCTTGTACAGCTGTTGCCAAGTTGTCATGTCGTAACCCTACATACTCATCACTGTCAAGAGGAGAGTAATGGGTGGTCGACTGAGGAAATCTGTAGTGGCATTAGCCTTGCCTTTTCGATACTTAATCACCAACTGAAATTGTTGTAGGTAATTAATCCACTTGAGTTGTCGGTTTTTCTGCAACTTTGATTGTGTCGGAGTGAACTGTAGAGGCTTGTGATCAGTAAGAATGACCGTTTCCTTGCTAGGGATGTAATGCCTCCATTGCTTGAGAGCTTGCACAATGCCATACAGTTCTTTTTTGTATGTCGAGTATCTTCTAACCGTGTCGTTAAACATCTCGGAATGAAAAGCGATTGGGTGACCAGATTGAGTGATCACTACACCCAACGCATAGTCCAATGCCTCCGTCTCAATCTCAAAGGACTAATACAAATCAAGTAACACAAGTATTGGTGCAGTACAGAGCCTGTGTTTGAGCTGTTCAAAAGCTGCTTGATGTGTTTCTGTCCATTGAAAGAAAGTTTTTCCGTTTCCTCTCGTCAACTGATTCAAGGGCCAGGCTATGTGACTGAAGCCGAGTATGAATCGTCGATAGAAATTTGCCAAACCAAGAAAACGTCTTAGTTCTTGAATGCTTCTAGGAATGGGACAATCTTTGAGGATCTGTACTTTGTCTGGATCGACCTGAATGCCTGCAGAGTCAGTTACATACCCCAAGTATTTGATGCTGATCATTGCAAAATAGCATTTATCCATGTTCAAATAGAGCTGATGTTGCTGGAGAGTTTCGAGGACTTGTAGAAGATGTCTGATATGTTCTTCCCATGATCGACTGAAAATCAATATCTGATCGAGATAGAAAATAACCCATTTGCCGATGAAAGGTCGGAGAAGGTTATCCATATGTCGCAAGAAGGTCGCAGGTGCGTTGGTTAAGCCGAAAGGCATGACTAACCATTCAAACAATCCTTCCTTGGTCTTGAAAGCAGTTTTCCACACATCTAAGGGCTTGATTGGAATCTGATGGTATCCTGACTTGAGGTCGAGCTTAGTAAAGAATTTAGCACCTTTCAGACAGTCGATAAGCTCATCTATCCGTGGTAGAGGGTACTGATTCTTCACCGATATTTTGTTGAGAGCTCTATAGTCAATGCACATGCACCAAGTCCCATATTTCTTCGGAACTAGGATGACTGGACTTCCACAAGGAGAGGAGTTGGGTTGGATATGACCTTTGTCGATTAACTCTTGGATTTGTCCACGAATCTCTTCATTTTCGAGAATGGATATTTTGTAAACAGGTGCGTTAGGAAAAGAAGAACTAGCAACAAGTTCAATGGAGTGTTTTACATGGCAATGCTGAGGTACTCCGTCTGGAGCTTGAAAGAGGTTCTGGTACTCATCAAGAATATGATCGACTTGCTGCTTCTGTCGAGAGCTGCATTGGTCGGTGACTCGACTCATTGCTGCAGTCTTCTTAGAATGTTGCTGCTTGATCATGATTAATGCAAATTTCTGAGCATGATTGATGAGCTTCTTTGTCTGTTTGGAAGATATTAGTGCAACCATCGGTGTATGTCGATGCTCTGGTATGCTAAACCATCGATTTTAGATTATGACAATCACCTTCTGAGGCCGTGACTGATAACTTCCATGTCTATCCCAGAGGTAAGGTTTCCCAAATAGGGCGTCGGCTACGGAGAGTGGTGCCACGTCACAGAGTACTTCATCTTCAAAAGGTTTTATGAAGTAGGTGAGTTCGCATTGTCGAGTGATCCGTAGTTCTTGTCCATCCTTCATCCAACCAATGTTGTAAGGTTGAGGATGCGAAGTGGTGACAAGATCTAATTTCTTCACCATTTCTTCATAAACGAAGTTCTTTTGGCTCCCTTTGTCCACAATCAGATGCAATGGGTTGCTCTGGACCCATATTCGTGTATGGAACAGGTGCTCCTCGTTGACAATAGTCGAGGCTGCTTGAGTTGTCGAGGTCAAAAGATTCGTCGTGTCTGGATTAGATTCTTCCACCATTTTGTCGAACGCGTTGAAGGTCGACACTTTTGCCAAAAATGTCTTCCGAGCTTTGCATTCAGACGTATCATGCCAAGATGAGTGGTGGTAATCATACCATTTTCCAGTCGACGATTGTTTGCTACGTTCCTTTTTGTGAAAAGGCTTCTTACCATTGTCAAGATTTGGTGGTGTCGGCTCAGAATATCTCGACTTGTCGTAGTCAGTTGGTGTCCTCTTATCGGGTGGTCTTCTTGATGTCGGCTTTGTCACAAAACGTGCTTTTCCTTTCTGCTTGGTTTCCAGTTTGCTGGCATAGTGGAAAGCATCCGCAAGCGTATTGACAGTCAAAAATTCCATCTCCTGCTGGATGTACTGAGATAATCCGTTGGTGTATTTCAGAACAAGCAATTTCTCTTCTTCTTGGATGCCAAGTCTTGATATGAGTCGGTAGAACTCGTCAGTGTAACTCTGTACTGATTAGTCTTTCCATTGCCTTAGCTACTACCACTTCTTATACTGCTGCTCAAGGTATTTCGGTGGGTAAAATTCCTTCCGGATGTGTTCGACGAATTTATCCCATGTGTCGATGGGGTCTCATTTTTATCCATCTTTGTCGAGAGGTTCTCCCACCAGCAATGCACGGAGGTTGACATCTTTAAGGATGTAATGGTGATTTTTTCAGCTTCGGAGAGTTGATTTACAGCGTAATAGGATTCCAATTGTTGCACCCAATTGTCGACGGATTCCGCGTCAATATTTCCTTCAAGATTCAGTATGTCGAGATTCATTTGCACTTTGAAGGGGCTGATTTTATCGGAGTGAGTTCTCGTCGAGGATCCTCCGGATGTCGAAGTGAATCGCAAGAGAATCTCATTAAACTGGGCGAACATTTTAGTTCATTTTCGAGCCAGAGCTTGCTCAATAACCTGTGTTGTCTCGTCGGCTGCATGTCTGTCATCTGTTTCTTCTATCATATTTGGAAATCGCATCTGCTTGGATTGCTAATATTGCGAGCGAGCTTGAACCGGCATAAGTCAGGTAACTTCGAGAGAAGTGTATATGCATAACTTAAGCAAGAAAACTGAGTACGCTCTGGTACCAATGATCTGTATCGTGTCCAGGAAGCACGAGGGGGACAACAATTCGACTAAATGAGTCGGCTCTGTTATGGAGGAAGCTTAATAAATAGAATGAGCAAAAGCAGGATTACGCAATACAGATAACACAAATACACACAAACAATATGCAGGAATGTGAACTGTTCTAGATTGATCAAGATAAAGATTAGCTGAAGATCCGATGTATGTTACAATAATTTACATGCTTATATAGAAATCTGAGACGCTTGGTGGCCTTCCCGTTACGTTCAGTTACAAAGAAGAAGTTAGAGCGGTTCAACTATTCAATCGTTATAGTCTACTGGAAGACAGAAAGACAATCTGTCGAGGTTCGATAGTCGTTGGTTGCATGTCGACGTTGTATGTCGATGTCACGAACTATGAGGTCACTGAACATGTCGAAGGTGTGAAACATGCCGCAGTATGTGGAAGGTGTGGAACATGTCGCAGTATGTCATGTCGAAGTGCTGAAGTTGTCGAAGTCTTGTTGCGTCGAAACTTGTCGAAGTTGTATCAGCCGCGAAGACTAGTCAAGAATGTGTCAAAGTTAGCATCCGACAACAAATTCCAACTACGATGTGGATCACATAGGTATGTGCTCTATGCGATAAGTAGGAATATCATGAGTTAGCTAGTTCATTTTTCCCTCAATGGTTCGTAGCATGGCCTTTACTCCACCTGGATCTGTTGGTCGTACGAACACTCTCGAGTGTTTGGCTAGCCTCAATGGTCCAATATCTGCATCAAGTATGTTGTCAATACTTAAACTCACCAAAAACATATGTACATATTTATAACAACAACCATAAAAAATGAATAATAATAAAAGAAAAAATGGTACGTATCTCTCCCCAAGCATATTTAGAGGGAGCATGAGTTTTGGGTCACCACAGAAGTCCATCTCAGCGTAAGGAAACTGCTCAAATGCAGGAACCTACCGGCTCCACCAACCCAAGAAATCATCGTCATCATACGAGGTACTAGTGTCTCCACCTACCTATCACAAGAAGATCTCACCCCAACGAGTCATCATGGGATCACGAGGGTTAATAGTTGGGAGAGCCACTCTTGGACTCAAATTCAGAACTCTCTCAAAGAAAAAGGTGCATAGTATACTCCCATAGCCGAATTTATTCTTCTTCCCAATTCTACACTCGGTGAGTTGGTGCTTCATGTTTGCCAACAATCTAGTACCCCAGTCGAATATGACATTCCACAATAACTCCACCCAAATTTGCATGTAACTGTGAGAAGCTAAGTGTTGAGAGGCACTCCCGTCTAATCTATTGATAGTGCTCAATATGACCTTCAATAGAAAGCTAGCTATTTTCCCAATTGGTGCATGAGTGCAACTTTTCTCTGCTCCAACCGTGCATATGTGTTTATGTAATCTTGCACCGATAGGTACCCCACGCCTTGAAATGTTCCTTTGAGGTTAAAAAATCTCCCCGTCGTGACAATCTAGTTATGAAATAGATGTCACCCACTGTGACCTCTAGAGTTTCGCCTTGAAGGTTGAATACTCCCTGATGGGATCCCATAATTGTACTAAACTTTGAAGCAAGTTGGGTTGCACCCTCATGTTGGATGTGCGAACGAAATTCAAAAGACCACAACATGGAAAGGCATTGATATTTAATGGATCCCTCATAACCTCTCTATCCATTGCTTCATGCGCCCTCTCCCTCCATGTGAGCACCATTGCTGCATTTCACCCATTAAAATCCATGAGTGTTGAGTTTTTTTCTTTAAAACTGTGCCACATGCGGGTCCTTGTTAGAACAGTAGTGCACAACCTGTGAGTGAATATCTCTCCACTCACTGTTATTTCTTGAAATCGTGGCTTTCACCATAGATACCCGTGGGTGCGCGAAGTCAAATGTAAAATCTAAATAAAAAACTAAAAACTCCACTAATTGTTTTCAAAAACACATGAAAATGCATAAAATAGAGATAGAAGTTACCTGCGATTGATGGAACTGGAAATCGTCATCTGGATTGTCCGTATGCAATGAACCAAATCTTAGGGATCTTTTCTCTTTTGGAATGGAAAATGATAACAATGAATTATTTTTGCTCTTTTTACTATTTATGGTAATTATCTTTTTTATTTTTTATCCACTTTATATAGTTTTGAGACCTTTTCATGTCATATTTTCTAATATTGATGACTAATTACATTGTTTTGACTAGGTCATTGCACGAAAAGGTGGTTTTACAAGGTTATGTCTACATTGGTACTCTTTGAAAGGGTTTGTTTATCATGGCATGTGGGTTAGTTTTCCGCATCGCATTTATACCTTATAATCTTTTATGCCTTAGGAACCCTTTTTACACCATGGACTGTGACAATAGCCTTCCTTTTCCCTTCATTGTCGTTTTTCTTCCATGGTTAGGACCTAGCTAACATGGGTTACCCTAGATAACACACTATGTCATATTGGTTCCCATGTTGTTACTCGCTACCTTGGGACCTTGTCACCTATATTTTGGTCTACATACATTTAGAATGCATACTTTTTATTTTTAGTCTTTTGCTAGTCACCTTTAATCAAGCTACCGTTCCTATGGAGTATTTTTTATGTTCTTGTTAGACTCCTTAAAATTGACAAGATTTCTGAGTATACTTGTCCCTTTTAGAATCGTTAAAGGATTTGAATGGATATCCACTTAGGTATCAGTTTACCCCTTTTCTGGAACTTTGTGGATTAATTATGAAAAAGGTATACTCTAGTCCATTATGGCTAGAAGAGTTCTCTCTCATATACTTTTACACGTTTTTGGGTGAGGAGACTAACTCGACGGAAAAGTACCTTATGGAGTTGTTGTTTAAGTTTTTCAGACTCCTTAAAAATGAAAACACCAGCGAGCATATACCAACTCGGGATCGATATTAAAATCCACGAGTAGGTGTATGGAGTTATTGTTTAAGTTTTTCAGACTACTTAAATATGAAAACACCGTCGAGCACGAATATAATTACACATGGACCCATGGACCCATATAATTACACATGGTTGCACCCCTATCAAGCATTCTTCTCTCTCTTCTTAGAGCTTGTACAAAATGAAGAAGGCCCTAATTTTGCTTTCTTCGACAAGTTAAAATTTAACAAGAAAGGTCTTATCAAGCTTCCTTTTATATTTTTCATGCTCGTCAAAAAATGAAAAGACACATAAAAAGAGAAGGGCGAGGAAAGTTTTCATCATCCATTCATATTATGGCATCAAGTCTAATTATTCCTTGAACACAGCATTTGTCTTGAGTCAATGGGTCTTAGTTTTGGCTTTAGGATTTAACCTGATTCAAGAGTTGTTTACTCCTCCGATTGCTTACTCTTTCGATCATATGGAGAGTTTGTTATGTATCCTACATGAAAAACTTGTATCATGTTTCTTGTATGTCCAATATGCCTAATTCACTCGAATATTGTGCTTAACGTTCAAGGATTACCCCTATGTCAGACATTCTACAGTTTACCTTGACTCCTCATGTCGTCCATCCCTTATGTCAATATATCCTCAGTCTTATTTCAACTCAACATCCAAGTGTTCCTCGTTTGAGATGATGAATGATTCATTAATGCCTTCCTTCTCATGGATCTCTTCCTATCGACTTCAACTCATTTTCCTCTACGAAGCATACTTAGAGTCCTAAATAGTACCTTGATATTTGCAATCATTAGTGACAGATCCTCTCGTTGTTGAGTTATGGGATTACATCAATGTCCCTTACTCGACAGATTCTTCAAGTGTTCGACATCAAAACCCTTTATTCACACTTGTAAGAATGTACTAGGTACCTTGGATCCCATTTTCATCATTGGTGGGTGTTCTCACATTTGTTAATGGTTTACATTATTGATCGGTAATAAAATGGTATCCTCCATGTTCGAATCCAACTCTTGTATTCACATGGTTTAGGATTTGTACCTTTATCACTGGTTGGTTTGAAGACCTTGGGTCTATAATAAGTCTACTCCAATTTGTTATTGTCCAAGTTGTGTAAGACTGAGCCCTACTCATTTTGGCTCCTCATGAGACATAGATCCAATCTGTTGTTATGGATATGTTCTCCATTGTGACATGGATCCACACTTGTATTTTAGTGGCCATGCTATATACATCAGTTTTTCATATGTATTGGAGATCGTGTTCTATCATTTTGAACATGAAATTATGTCAACATTATACTATATGCTGACCTTGATTTTGTTTTAGGTATTGTTTCTATGACTTTTTCACTCCTCCACTTCCTTTTTTGGTAATCAATTTCGACCATCATTTACCCTTCTAACCTCATACATTAGGGGACATCTGTTATCAATCAAATTAGCACTTCTTCATCTGTGACGACACTGGAATGTTGCTCACACAAAAGGACACTATGGATTGAAAGAGACCCAATTTTCTATAGATTCTTGTAGCCTTGATCATTCATTATTTCTCCAGTTTATTATATTTTTTTGATACAACTTTAGGACCTAACCGCGATTCCCTTACAGACATCTCGCGGGTCACCCGCTGGTGGTCCACTTACCACCTATGGTTTTCCCTAAAACTTTGCACCCACTACTTGTTTGTAGCTTACTCGTGTGTCCCCCGCCTATTGTTAGGCCTATACTCATGGGTTCCTCTTAAAATCACGAAAAAAAAAATTGAATTTGGGGTAGTTAAGGGAGTTTCTTTAACTTCCATATTGTCCTCAATTGTTTTCCTCTCGAAGCTATCTTCCTAACCTTTCTATAAATACAAGGGTAAGGCCATGAGAGAAGGAGAGAACTCTTAATGTATTGAAATGTTGAAGGAATTTATATTGAAGGAGAGGAGCAAGAGCCCAAAACTTGGTTTCATGAGTGCTGCTATAGAATCAGGTATATCTATTTTTTTTCATTCATATGATCAATAAAAGATACTTTCCTTTTCCATAAACAATTTTGTCTAATGTGTTAATTAATGAATTTGGTGAATCTTTCATGCTTTGCTTATGTATGAGTTTCATATCTAATTATTCATGTTTATTTAGCCAAATGTTTTGAGGAGGGTATCTCTGTTTTGTAGGTTCTTTACTCAAGATTGATGAACAAGAACAGAGGGTTTCAAGATTGGATCAACATTCTAGTCCTTAAGGTGCTCTTTACTTAACTTATTAACCATAGTTCTTTTTCACTAAGAAATATCTTGTTGTATGCTTGCTGATTGCCTTAAATTCTATAAATGTTACATAGTATGTTGGTGACCTCGGTAACTTCCCAGTCATAGGATTAATTTCCGAACAACAACTCCCTAAAATTTATTTAAATTTTAGTCGATACCATCTTCGACTCAAGAGAGGATGGTATAAGGGTGCCATGGTTTCGTTAAATCATTGGGGGATTGATGAAAATACCACTTTGAAAAATATTAACAACCTCAAAATACTATCACATCTAAGTTCAAAGTGAGAATGTGGGGCGAGAAAGATTTATAGGTTAAAAGGAAATTAAGATATTACAGGGAATTCATTAATCATAATTTGGAAGATTAAAGGTATCTCTCTATCTTAACCAATTCAAAGATTAAGATTAATATAGCCAAGATAAGAATGAACTCCCATGAGCTTCATAGAAAAACAGGCGTTGGACAATTCCTAAATCACCATGGGAGGAAAGGATTTTCCAACTCACTGAGGATGAATCTTACTTTCTTTTAGAGTGCCCTACATACACCCACATTCGGTTGCAGTTCCCTAATCTTTGCTACAATTCTAATCTCCATGATCTTCTAACTTGTCAAAACTATGATGACCTCAGAATGCTTCTTACTCGGCTTTTTAATCATAGGAATCAAATTTTACAGAAATCCAAATAATTCATCTCTCTTTTCTTTTCAATAGACCAAATGGGTCTCACTGGACATTAATCATCATCATGGTCAACATTTTAAAATACATACATCTTTACTATAGCCTTATATTATATAGATATAGATATAGATATAGATATAAATTAAAATCTACAATATGTTAAATTATGTTAAGATCTTCAAATCTTACAATAATGCTTGATCTTATAATTTTAAAAACATTATATATATATATAGATATATAGATATAAAAGAGAAAAAAAATAACTTTACATAATAAAAAAATGTTCTTTACAATCATATAAATTATTTTGATGAAATTCATCTAACATAAATATATATATTATATCTTGGAAAAAATAATATTACTTTTGAAAAAAATGGAATTTCACATAATCATACAAAATTTCCATAAATAAAACGGTATAAGCCTTATAACTCAAATCATTTCTTACTATTTAATGAGTTATGAAAGACCATGATGAACTTGCACTCAAAATGCTTACTAGGTGATCCATAACCCTTATCAATTAACCAACCCTTTCTTGGTTATGATATTCTTATGTAAAAGTAAAAAAAAATGCATTTTCATTTAAATTGAGACACATTATAAAAAGCCTTGTTATGATATTCTTATATAGAAGTAGAAAAGAGCATTTTCATTAAAATTGAGACACATTATAAAAAGGTTCAAAGTTTGGTTGTTCTATATCCTTTGTGTATCTATAAGATAGATATATACTTTTTAGAGTGGGCATAAAAATTGAATATTTAATCAATTAAGTTGATTTAAATAAATAATAATAATAGATTTAAATTTATATTAAATTTAATATTTAATATTAATAAAATAATTAAAATATATATTTTAGTTTTATTTATAATAATTATTTATAATTTTTAATCATCAATAAAATTTTAATTTAAAATTCGTATTTCTTAAAATAGTGGTTCATTATTGTTAAGGGTTATATTTATTGATAGAAATGTCAATCTTTTCTATAGAAAATGAAGGCCAAAATTATATAATTCATCTAATCATTACATGATCAATACATAAAACTCAACAAGAGCATCATATCACTGACAAGAATTAAATCTCTCAACAACCCATATCCAATGAACTACCAAAACCGTCAATGAATCGAAATAACCTCAAAATATATTAAAATAATTTAATATATATAAATAAAAACAAACTTTAATTCATTTATTGCCCAAAGAGGCGCTCTACAGCCCATTATGAGGGAGATCTTGTAACATGTGTGGAGTGTTTGTTGAGTAAAAAAATAATACAAAGTAAGCAAAAAAGAATAATACAAAGTAAAAAGTAATAAATATTATGTCGGCCATAAACAAAAAAGAATAATACAAAGTAAAATGTAAATATGAGGGAGATCTTGTAACATTTGTCGAGTGTTGTTTGTCAAGTAACAAAATAATACAATGTAAACAAAAAAAATAATACAATAAAAAATATTATGTCGACCATAAACAAAAAAGAATAATACAAAATAAAAGGTAAATATAAAGTAGATTTGATCCCTCTTGGGGCTTGATAAAGCCGAATTTAGATCTATACTAATTTAAATAATAATAAAATATTTTAAACAGAACTGATTAAGAAAACCTGAAATCCCCAAGGTCAAGCCATCTCATAAAACCCTAAATCTTCAAAGACTTGATTGTCCATATACCCCCTTGGATTGCGACATCCATGCAACCCTACTTTACTTTCTCTTTTGAGATGATGAAGATATGGGGTGGGGAAACGAACCGTCGAGTAGCCTCCGAAGCAACCACGAAAACGAACAGTCATTGGCCTCCCTCGTCACTATTTACCTCATTCGTCTTCCTTTCACCTCCCCCACAACCCAATATTGCAATTCTCCTGGTTTGGTTTTCAGATTCCATCCATTTATTGTTTGAAAAATGAAGAAGGATAAGTCGAAAAAGGAGGTCGAAATTATTGAATATTCAGAAAAATACTACGATGATACGTTCGAGTACAGGTAGATACCAGTGATTATGGATTAAGTTTTATTAGTTTTGTTTAGAAAAGCCTGGAGGTGTAAAAATGGAATGTAAGCTCTGTTTCCTGCATGTACACACAGGCACGTTGTAATTCCTCCAAAGTTTCTTGAGAACGACCCGATAACTAAACTTCTGGAGGAGGTAAGAATATGAATCAATATCCCCGAGATTTGATGATTTTATTGTTTGATTCAATTATGTATATATATATATAGACTGTAATGGCATCCATGAACAGGAAGAATGGAGAAAAATGGGAGTTGTTCAATCGCGTGGTTGGGTGCACTACGCAATTCATCGTCCAGAGCCGCACATTATGCTGTTCCGAAGGCCTCGCCAAGATATCAACGCGGACAACCCTAACCCTAATTCAGGCAACTGAATAAAGTTCAGGGATACCCATATAGAGTTATACTGTTAGAAGTAGAACATATGTAGATTTACGTTTACCTGTCAATAATTTTGAAGACATGTTCGTTTCATGTGAATATATATCCCTTGGAGAGTTGATTCACAGAGATTTGCTCCTGAAACGCTTTAAGTTTACGTTGATATATATGTTAATATCGGAGATTTCAGACTATGTTGCAAGAAAAATGAAGTTATTAGTGAGATGCCACAAAGTATAGTTTTATGGTCTAGTTTTTTCCTGTCTGATATAGTTCTATGTTCTCTTAATAGGATATCTAATATATATATATAATGAATGTATTTTTGTTGTGAGATTTTTATGTCATTTTTGGGGGATTGACAGAAGTATATGTAGCTGGCGAGTGTTTATTGTTGGATTGATTTTTCAAGTAATCTTTAAGTTTATGGTAAGAGTATATTAATTATATTTTTTTAAACCATTATGTAATAATTTAAGTTTTTTTCAAGCGAAAAAAAATGTACTATTGCTATTTATAGAATCAAATAGTACAAAGATATTCAACTTTATAAAACAAGGTTTTTTGTCATCATGTTCTTGGCTATAAGTCAATTGCTCAAAATCTCCTATCAGGTATTCCTATCACAAAATACAGTCTTCAGAATATAGTCTGTAATAACTTAATTAAAGAAAAAAACGTCACCCTCATCCAGCATAATGGAATTCATCCATTCTTCCCATAATAGGTGGCCTTATGTACCTTGAAGAGCTTGCTTAGATAGATTATCAGCCATTTCATTGTGCTCCTGTAAATATGGGTGAAGGAGATGTGCTCATGCCTATCAATCTCCTCCTCTATGCGCATGCACCCGTGATTAAGGACCAAAACATTTAGTTCAAATTCTTCAGCTGCCCATTTTATAGTGACACGTGAGTCACCGAAAACCTTTAAATTTACTAAACCAAAAATGTTTGCACATTTCAATACACACCACAAAGCTAAGAGCTCTGCCTTCATATTGCTTCCTATACCACAGTTAAGACGAAGGGTGAAATGGTGACTCTCATTCAAATGTATCACACCACCAGCTGCACAAATGCCATGTTGGGCAGCCCCATCAAAAAAGAGTATGGGTTGCTCAACTTTAAAAGAAAACTGTCCAATCCTTCTATCACCAACATTATCACTATCATATTTAAATTGTTGGGCTAATTTTAAAGCAATAAGCCCACATACCTTTGACTCTGGCCTTTTCCCTTGAAAAGTAGCACTATTTCTAACATACCAGAGTGCCCATGAAACAAATATGGGCAGCAGTAAAGAGTCCTTTGAATATCTATACCAATTAAGAAGAGACTGTCCAAAGTCACCCACGTCCCATTCATTAAAGACTTTCAACTCTACACAACAGAAATTCCAAACTCTTTTTCCAAAGGAGCAATGAATAAACAGATGAATGATATTTTCAGAATTTTCCTTCCAGTTTGGACCACACCATCCACGCTTCACAAGATTATCCCAAGTTTTCAATGTTCCCTGCAAGGCATGCCATAAAAAGCACTTGATTTTTAAAGGGAACTCCCACTTCCAAATTCTCTTATACCACCAATTTTGTGGAAAAATGTACTTCTCTTGGAGAATTCTATCATAAGCAGTTTTCGTTGTGACCATCCCAGATTTTCCATTCCCGCACCATACCAATTTATCATTTTGAGTAGTCAATATACAACCTGCAGAATTGAGAGCATAAATATAATTGTCCCAAACAGAAGCATCATTTCCATCTAAACCCAAATCAATAGATTTTAACCAGTAAGAATCTCCATCTTTGTTTCTGATACTCTTTAAAGAAGTCATCCCATATATCTTTAAGTAATCCAGCAACTTGTTAGGAAGATAACAGGTATCCTCCATGCCTAGAATTTTATCCGTTCCAATCCTAATATCCTCACCATTCCCAACCTGCCACTTCAGGTCTCATGTAATCCATCCTGATACTTTTAGCAATCCATGCCACATAGGTGAAATACCTCCTCCAATAGGCATCGAATTTCTAATCTAGGATATCACATCCATTTTGATATACTTAACAAAAATGACCCTGGACCAAAGAGAGCTGTTAAAAAGACTCCTCCACAGACTCTTGGTTCTAAGAGCCATGCTAAAAGTACCCAGATCTTTTATCCCCCATCCCCCAAATTTCTCAGGCCGGGATAGGGTCTCCCACCCTGTCATTACCATATTAGCTCGATCTGAACCTCCAGTCCACAAAAAATTGAAGATTAACTTTCTAATGACATTTAAAATGAAGGCTGGAACCTCAAGTAGTGACATCCAATAGACCGGAATCCCCAGTAAGACGGATTTAACCAGACTAAGTTTCCCACCAATAGAAAGCATCCTGTAAGCCCAGTGTGCAATGTGGGCTTCAACTTTTCGAATAAGCCACCACGAGTCTTTAATCTGATAATTGTTAGGTCTAAAAAAAAACCCCAAATATTTGAGCCCTTCATCTAACGGATAGCAAATATATGGCATAAAACTTTTGATTTCACATCTTCTATCTAAGTCCACATTAAAGTAATGGAAACTAGATTTTGAAGAGCTTACCTTCATCCCAGAGACGTTGTAGAAAGAGTTAATAATATTTCTAAAAACCTTCCATTATGCAACTGTTGCTAAACCCGCCAATAACACATCATCAACAAAGATCAGGTGTGTTAATACACAACCAATTCCCATCTCAATACCTTTGATCAAACCTTCATTTTTGGCGAAGTTCAACAACCTGCTAAGTCCATCAATAACTAACAAGAACAATAATGGGGATAATGGACAACCTTGATGGAGTCCCCTAGAACACTGAAAAAAAAGCAGAGGGTGATCCATTAATCAAAATAACAATGCTGGCCGTTGAGACACAGTTCATAATCCAATTAAGTACCAGAGGAGGAACCCCAATCTGAATTAGTATGAGTCTTAAAAAAGTCCAATTGACCTGATCATAGGCCTTTGCCAGGCCCATTTTAAGCAGCATAGCATGGTGTTTATGAACTTTGATGGTATGAAGTAGTTCCTGTGAAGCCCCAATAGCATCATGGATTTTGGCGATTGTGTAAGAAACCGAACTGTTCTTCAGTGATGTGCTCTAAGAGAGCAGATTTAATTCTTTGTGCAATGATTTTGGATACTAATTTGTAAGCTAAATTATAGAGCGCAATAGGTTTGTAATCCCGAAAAGTAGCAGGTTTACCTCTTTTTGGAATCAGAGTTACAAAGGTAGAATTCAGAGCACCAGAAGAAAAACCATGCAGCCTAGTATATTCCACCATTCTCAAAATGTCCAAGCCCATAATATCAAAGAAATGAGTGTATATTTCTACAGGCCAACCGTCCAGACCAGGACTTTTTTCATTGGCAAAAAGTTTCAAAGTTTTCTCTACCTCCTCAAGTGTAACCTCATTCCCCATTTCTACAGCCTCTTGGTCATTAAAAAACCTAGGGAAGAGTTCTGCAACTCTAATATGTTCCAGAAGATCACTGTTGCCCTCATAATTATATATATTGCCAAAATGTTTAATAGCTTCATTTTTCAATGAATCGCCACCAGAGAATTTGTTACCCTCCATATCTTCCAATTCCCAGATAGAATTCATGTTTCAGTGCGCAGAAGCAAAGGAGTGGAAAAATTTTGTATTGTGATCACCATGTTGAATCCACAAAGCCCTGCTCTTCAATCTCCATTCCATTTCCTCTTGTAGAAGTACCTCCTCTTTTTTCTTCTCATACTTCTTAACCACCTCAAATCCATCCTGATTCAACTCACCAATAAAATTTTCCAGATGATACTTCTGAATTTCTGCCTCCAGATGTGCCAAGTCTTTTTTTTCATTTTCTTTCCGAGCCTGTATCCATCCAACTACTTCCCTCCTGAGCATTCTCATTTTATTACAAAAAAAATCTAAGGGGTTGTCACCGTCAACATTCACTAAATGCCAGAAGTCTTTAACCATATTGCAGAAGTCCTCCTGAAGCAGCCAGGAGTTATTAAACTTAAAAGGAGCTTTGGTTTTCAACCCATAATCATCGAATTGAAAGACAATTGGCTAATGATCGGAAAACTTGGAATCATGCACCCAAGATCTATATCTCTGAAATATCCCCAACAAAGATACCTTTACCAAAAATCTGTCAAGTCTTTTATGAACTCCCTCTCCACCACATCTACCATTTGTCCAGGAGGGAAGTATCTTTACAAGTAAAATATCAACCAACTCATTATCCATCAACATCTTAGAGAAATATTCTACCATTGGATCCAATCTAGTTTTTTGTCCCCAGATTTTCGAAGGTGACTTTGTGAAATTTAAGTCACCTACAAAGATTAGATTCTCAACATTTAAATTCCCAGAGCAAGCTAGGGAATTGGTAAGAGTATATTAATTATATTTTTTTAAATCATTATGTAATAATAATGTATGAAGTATTAGGGGTGTACTCGATTACCTTTCATCTCCAAGAAAATTACGAGATAAGGTTTTGGATATATAATAGAAAATGAAGTTCAAGCATTGAAAACCTACAGTAAGGTATTATGATCATGAGTATCATAGCAATAAACATATTTTCCATTGATATAGTAATGAACACATTTGTCATTATTAGGGAATCCATGATATAGGGCAAAGCACTCTCACACTCCTCATGAGAGTAGCTCAAACCCTTTGGAGAATATCACCATGGAACATATTTTCCATTATTATAGTAATGAAAAAAATTGTCATTATTAGGGAATCCATGATATAGGGAGAAGCACTCTCATGAGGAAAACCCTTGGGAGAATATCACCATGGGTCCAATAATTCCTTGAGGTCTCATTATATCATGTAATGAGAAACTCATTTGATATAATGGCAAACATTGGAGTCTTGGATCTTGAAGAAAGATTACCTTTTACGATAGAGTGGGGGAGAGAATCATCACTAGTATCATCTCACAATTGAAAATCTTGTTTGAAAGAATTGAGGGCTTCACCACTACTCTCATTTCATAGATTCATTCAAACTTCCTAGAAAGGGAGGGTCAACATTAACTCACAACACCAACACCCTCATTTCATCCTTATGAAACTGTTCTTTTTGGATCTATGTGATTCAATTCACCCTTTAATCATTGCATGAGCTATGTGCAAGAAGAAGGAAATATCGGCATTCCTTGTGCCATCCCTACAAATTTATGGAGAATTCGATGGAATAATCGAGGAATGTGGTTTCCTTCATTCCATTTCTCTTCATGTTTTTGAATCCATTGGAATCGTCTTCTTCCTTTGTTGATTTGTATATCTAGAGGTGTGGGCATTAGGTAATGAGGGAACCTAGTTCTCAACACGTCCCACTTTGATCATTGCTTACCTTAGTAAACAGAACTAAGTAGATGTATGAGGAAACATGAGAAAGAGATTATGTAGGCTAAGGAAATGCCAAAGGAAATAGAGAAATGGAGTCAAGTAGGCCAATAAGTCTTAAGATAAATTCAATGTGGAATCAAGTAACAATATCCTTGTTGATAGATTGGTTTTGTAGAGAAAATGGTTTGGTTGATTAGATTTCCCCAACAAGGGATTGGGTCCTTAATGACATAATGGGGTAGATTAAAGTCTTCATATTTTTAATAAATTAATGCACATGGTGAAACACTAAGAAAGAGGTATATAATACTTGTGATTGTGTTCTTGTTCTTGTTCTTGTTAAATTTTGAGCATTAATTCACAATACTCTTGGATATTTACTGAGAGAATAACATGTACAGTATATCAATGCATAACAATCATATCAAGCATGTCAAGCATCACAAGAATCAAAAGCATGAGAGACAAGAGACACAGAGTTTCCGTGGGGAAAACCCTAAGGTGAAAAACCCCACAACTTCCTCAGAGATAGAGAGAGCAATGGCTCAACCAAAGTACAACCAAAATACATTGATATAGTATCCTAGTAGCAGATGATCCTCCTCCTCACTAGTGTGCCACTTTCTGAGTGAGAGAAGTATGAGTTTTCGAGTGATCCAAATAGAGATCTCCCGATCTCTATTTATGCTAGTATGTTTTCCCAGTGACCTTACGGGGCCGACTTGTCTAGCTAAGTATATCAACCATATAATATATATTTCAGGGCCGACCCCACACATGGTGGTCTAATAACCCTTCTCCAAGTACACACACTTGCGACACTTTTCAATACACATGACGACACTTCCTTATAGAGGAATAACACATCTCTTATAAGGGTACAATAAATATATATGAAATACATAGATGAAATACATTCGAAAGTTACTTATACATCAACACTCCCTCTTAACTAGGAAGGTATTTCTCAACACAGTTCTGCTAGACAAGTCTTCTTCTCGGGATCATCGTCATCGATGCATCGTCACTGCTGCTGCTATCTTAACCAATCTCTGACTCTACTCGTCATAGGAAGTTCTACATAGCTAGTCCTTTTTCATATTGGATGTAAGCTCACCACCTGCAGGTCTTCGTCATGATCACTGGCCATACTGTGGAATCCTCAGGACTTATTACGTGCGTCACAAAACCTTGCAAGAGCATCCCATGACTTATTATGGGCACACAACCCAACCTATCGGATATCCCAGGGAACTATTACATGTGACCCTACCACAAAACCTCGAAAGAGAATCCCAGGATTGATTACAAGCACACAGCTCAACCTATCGGATCTCCCATGGAGCTATTATATGTGGTCACCACAAAACCTTGCAAGAGCATCCCAAGACTTATTACGGGAACACATCCCAACCCATTGGATCTCCCAGGGCGATATTACATGTGGTCATGGCAAAACCTTGCAAGAGCATCCCAGGACTTATTACGAACACACAGCTCAACCTATCGGATCTCCCAGGGCGCTATTATATTCCATAGGACAAAACCTCGAAAGAGCATCTGCCAGATAACCCAGGGCCAAATTATATGCCATATGCAAAACCTTGCAAGACTATCTGCAGATCTCCCAGGGCCAAATTATATGTCCTCCCAGAGAAAAACCTCGAAAGAGCATTTGTCATATATCCCAGGGCGAGATTACATGCCATAGGAAAAACCTCAAAAGACTATCTACAAATCTCCCAGGGCCAAAATATATGCTCATCTGCACAACCTGATCCACGGTCATAGAGTATCAACCTGATACTCACCATACATCATCCTGATGTATACATGATCATCCTGATCATCATCACTGCAACATCCTGCTGCATGTCATCTGGAGAAACATCCTGAAGCTCGTCATCCATGATCATCCTAATCATATAATGCATCTACCTGATGCATACCAAGTATCTACCTGATACATATCATCATACATGATCCAACTGATCATACAATGTATCCACCTGATACAAATACAAAAACATGATCCACCTGATCATACCTGATACATATCAACATACATGATCTACTTCATCATACACATATCCACCTGATACATATACAGATACATGGTCCAAGCATCCAACATGATGCATATACAAAACATATACAAATGATCCTACTGATCATATCCAACATACAACATGATGTGTACATACATATACATATAAATGATCCAACTGATCATATCCAACATCCAACATGATGCGTACATACATAGCAGTAACTGGAGCATCGTCCTGATGCTCATCATCCAGCGCTTACCTCCACAGCCATGTGAAGGATCCTCCTTCCAACATGCTTGGAATGGCTTCTGCAAATGTGTCCATCACTTCTTCCTTGAAGTGTCATCAATCTGAAGAACACCAAGCCTCTCCCTGAAGTACTCGAACTTCACCCTGGCTAGTGGCTTCGTCAGCACATCTGCAATCTACTCGTCCGTCGCAATGTACAGGAGCTTCACAGATCCTCTCTGCACCATATCCCTGATATAGTGATATTTGATATCTATGTGTTTCGACCTGTCATGAAACACTGGGTTCTCGGACAGCTTCACACAACTCTGGTTATCACAAAAGATACCAGTAGCATCCAACGGGAGATAAAATAACTCAGACAGTAGCTTTCGAAGCCATACTGCCTCACAACTAACTGAACAGGCTGCAACACACTCTGCCTCAGCTGTACTCAATGCTACGCAGGACTGCTTCCTACTAAACCAAGAGATCACACCTGATCCCATACTGAAGCAACATCCAGATGTGCTCTTCCTATCTGCAGCACTGCCAGCCTAATCTGAATCAACATAACCCTGCAGTTTAAACTTTTGATTCGCTTCATACTTGAGCCCATAATCCATTGTACCCTTCAAGTACCTCAGAACATGCTTTACAACAACCAGGTGAACACTCCTTGGATTCGTCAGGAACTAGCTCAATGTGTTCACCGCAAAGCAAATATCTGGTCTTGTGTTTGTCAGGTACATCAAGGACCCAATCATCTAACGTTACATAGAGACATCAACCGGCTCAGATGAAGCATCACATAGAAGCTTCAGATTTGATGCCATAGGTGTGGCCATGGACTTGCAATCCATCATCCCGAATCTCTTCAAGATATCTACTGTGTACTTCCCTTGACCAAGAAAGATCCCACATGCACTCTGCCACACCTCCATACCTAGGAAATAATGCATCATTCCCAAATCTTTCATATCGAACTCGGCAGCAAGCTTCCTCTTAGTATCTGCAATCAATCTGTCATCTCTTGTTACAAATAAGTCATCCACATACATGAGTAGAATCACAGGATTCCCTTCCTCAACCTTGTAGTAAAGGTTGGAATCCGCTTTACTCTTGGTAAAGCCCAAACTAGATAGGAAACTGTCCATCCTACCATACCAAGTTCTGGGAGCTTGCTTCAATCCATACAAGGCTTTCTTCAATTTGCACACATATGACTTCCTGTCATGTATTTCGAAACCGAGTGGCTGCTCCACATATACTTCCTCTTCAACTACACCATTTAGGAAAGCAGTCTTGACATCCATCTGGTGTATTTTCCATTTCATTGTTGCAGCTAGGGAAAGTACTGTTCTGATGGAAGTATACCTGGCTACAAGTGCAAAAGTTTCTTCATAATCTATTCCCTCCTTTTGAGAGAAACCATGAGCTACGAATCTTGCTTTGTATTTCTCTACACTTCCATCTGCAACATGCTTTATTTTGTAGATCCATTTGGAAGTCACAACAGACTTCTCTTTAGGTCTCGGGACAACATCCCAAACATCATTCTTCATTATTGATTGGTATTCCTCAACCATGGCATCCTTCCATTCTTTCTTTTCCGTTGCTTCTTCATAACTGGAAGGTTCTTTGTTCATAATGTCACAGAGTAAAGCAACATAGTTGGTATGTGATATGGTTCTCTTCTTTGCTCTGTGTTCTTCTTCTGGAATGCCAAATCTTTCTGCATCTTGAATGAGCTCTCTATCCCATGCAGGTTTCCTCTTGTGAGAGTTATCCTCACGGGGTGGTTCTACAAGTTCTTACGGATCTTCAAACTCACGAACAACTTCTGGAATTGCTTCAGTCACAGTAGTGTCTTGAAATCTAGTTTCCTTAGGTTCTTCATAAACTTTGATAGGTGCCTTCCTTCATTTGATGAATGCTGAGTTTTCATCAAATGTTACATCCCTGCTTACATCAATCTTATTGAACCCTGGAAAGTATATTCTGTAAGCCTTCGAGCTTTCACTGTAACCCACAAAGATACCCTTCTTTCCTAAAGGATCTAGTTTGGTCCTCTTTTCCTTTGGGACATGAGTGTATACTGGACAACCAAATATTCTGAGATGGCTGACTTCAGGTTTCTTACCAGAAAAGACCTCTTCTGGTGTCTTGTTGTCCAATATCTTGTGGGGTGTTCTGTTCTGCACATATACAGCTGTTCTAGCTACTTCTGCCCATAGATGCATAGGTAGATCCTGGTCATGCAGCATTGCCCTTGCTGCTTCCATGATTGTTCTGTTCTTCCTTCCTGCAACTCCATTCTGTTGAGGATTATAAGGAGCAGTCAACTCCCTCTTAATCCCTGAATCACTGCAAAGCTTCTTGAAGTCACCTGAGGTGAATTCTCCACCATTGTCGGATCTGAATGTTTTGATCTTCTTGTCAATTTGATTCTCCATCAAGGTTTTGAATTCCTTGAACTTATCAAACACCTCATCTTTGTTCTTCAAGAAGTATACCCAAGTCTTCCTGGAGAAGTCATCAATAAATGAGACATAGTAAACATACCCACTCAGAGAACTGGATGACATAGGACCACATACATTTGAGTGGATGATTTCCAAGATACCTTTTGCCTTGCTTTCACTGCTTGGGAAAGCCTTCTTAATGTTCTTACCTTTTGCACATCCTTTGCAAACACCTTCATGTTTGGTCTTGATTTCAGGAAGACCCTCTACAACATTTCTTGCAATTGGAAGTGCACTATAGTGCATATGAGCAAGTCTTCTATGCCAAAGTTCACTTGTATCCATGGATTCATGCACCATGGCATGTTCAGGTTGTCCTTTCAATTTATACAAACCTCCCTCTTGTTCTCCAATCACTACTGCATAATCTATGGTCTTTCCCTTTGGCCACATTAGGACTTGACCATCCACAAATGCAACCCTCATACCTTTTGCATCCAATGCAGAGATGGAGAGTAAGTTCTTTTTGAGCCCAGGTACATAAAGGACTTCTTTCATCTTCAAAGATTTTCTAGAATCTAGGTTGTAGGAGGCTTCACCACTTCCTTTGATTGGGTATTGATAATCATCCCAAGTTTCACCTTATGGGGTGATTCATGTTTAGATAGGTTTACAAAAGATTCCTTAAACCCAGTCATGTGTTTGGAAGCCCCACTGTCAATTAACCAATCATTACAACCATGGGAAATAGTACCTGTGAGAGCAGAGATTAGAACATACTCTTCTTCACTTGATGAGTCATCATCACTATCATCACTTTCAGCCCTAGCCTTCTTCTTTGGAGGTTCATCATATTCGGTAGCATGAGCATGGAACTTTTCTTTTGTTGCACTTCTTCTTCATGCCGGAGTTGATGTTATCCCTTTTGTTCTTGGGACATTCTGAAGAAAAGTGACCCTTCTCATTGCATCTGAAACATCTTATATCCTTCTTATTCTTTTGTTGGTTGTGATAGGATCTCTTGTGGTGAGAGTGCTCCTTCTTGGGCTTGCTTCTTTTGGTGTGGGCTGCGAGAGCTTGATATTCACCTCCCATCTTTTCTTAACGAGCTACAAGCCTAGCTTCTTCTTGAGAGCATTCCTCCCATAGTTTACTGAAAGAGATCAATTTCTTTCTTGCACAGATTCCTTGAATAAAGGAGTCCCATGACCTCGGAAGTCCATTCAAAGTGGTCATAACAACTTCACCATTATCCACTACTTTATCCACAGCTTCAAGTTGTTCCTTGATCTGATAGACCTTGGAGAAGTAAGATTGAATGGTTTCTCCATTCAACATCTTGACCCCTTTCAATTGATTCCGCAGAGTCATCTTCCGATTTATGTTCTTCCCTTCAAATAACTTGGTCAAAGAGTCAAACATCTCCTTGGGTGTCTTTAGAGAAGACACATGGGGTATGAGATGGTATTTGATGGAATCAGCAATGATTCTCGTTTCCTTGACCAAGTTCTTCTTATGCAATACCTTAGCCTCTTCATCCTCTGGGATAGGGATGTCTTCTTTTATGTATGAGTCCAACTCATTCTCTTCCAGGATTAACCCAATCCTATACTTCCAAGCTCGGAAGTTATCAACCCCTTCAAGCTTATCCTCAAGCTTGGTGTGGTGAGACATCTTAAAGAGTACTTCAAATGGAAATAGAAAAAATTTAGGTCTTACCACTTGAAATGCTGAAAACTGGATCTGGTCCCGAATTAGGGTTTGTTGAAAAAACCCTAAAAATTCAAAATGTGAATTTCAACTTTCTGAAAGGATAGAAAGATGTGCCTTGATGAGATGATCATCTTGGTGTATTCAGAATTTGAGATCAGCAAAGCTTTACCCTTCAGATTTGCCTTTTTGTCCTCCCGGGTTCACTAGGGAGAGCCCTGAATTAGGGTTTGAGTTTCCCGGAGATCTACCTAGCCAAAAATCTAGATCCAAATCTCTAAACTTCAATTTCTGTAAGTAGCTTCCAACTATGTCTTCAGATTTCAGAAATTCCTATTTTTGTGGAAACCCTGATTTTTAGGGCCAAATCTGAAAATGCTCAGAATTGAATTCTGATTGGACAAATAGATTCTCCTTGATGAGTAGAGTCAATCTACTATATTTCTTTTCCAAAATCTGTGGAGAGAAACCCAATAAACAAGAAACTCAAGTTTTTGTCACTGCAAAATGTCTTCTTCTCAGGTTAGCTCTGATACCATGTTAAATTTTGAGCATTAATTCACAATACTCTAGGATCTTTACTGAGAGAATAACATGTACAGTGTATCAATGCATAACAATCATATAAAGCATGTCAAGCATCACAAGAATCAAAAGCATGAGAGACAAGAGACACAGAGTTTCTGTGGGAAAAACCCTAAGGTGAAAAACCCCACAACTTCCTCAGAGATAGAGAGAGCAATGGCTCAACCAAAGTACAACCAAAATACACTGAGATAGTCTCCTAGTAGCAGATGATCCTCCTCCTCACTAGTGCACCACTTTCTGAGTGAGAGAAGTATGAGTTTCCGAGTGATCCAAATAGAGATCTCCCAATCTCTATTTATACTAGTATGTTTTCCCAGTGACCTTATGGGGCCGACTTGTCTAGCTAGGTATATCAACCATATAATATATATTTCAGGGCCGACCCCACACATGGTGGTCTAATAACCCTTCTCCAAGTACACACACTTGCGACACTTGTCAATACACATGACGACACTTTTTTATAGAGGAATAACACATCTCTTATAAGGGTACAATAAATATATATGAAATACATAGGTGAAATACATTCTGAAGTTACATATACATCAACAGTTCTTTTACCTCTCTGATTATGTAATTAGTACATAGTCTTATGAATATTCAAAACCTAGATTCTTTAAATATCTACACCAACTCAAACATTAAATACCTTACTCTTTCCTCTCGAAAAATTTCATTATAAAACTATATTTAAATTGCAGCAATCTATTATAAACAAGAATAAGCATTCACTAATTCTAGTTCATATGTAACATGCATGCAAGTAAATATGAATCGACACATAATCTTATGGAAGAAGGAGATCTCTATATTATATAAAATAAGTTTACAACATATATGAGATACATGTTTATGATGCTTGTGACTCCTTAAGCTAAGCCTAGGTTACTCCTACATTGATCGCATTCAAACCCACACTCTTCCCAAGGATTTAGGTCATTAAACGAGGAGAACAAGGAATAATCTAAAGCATCCTATGTAACATATATCAAAATTTTAGAGAAAAAACTAGTGTTTCTCTTGAACATATGGAGGATCACAAGAAGTTGCTTCCCCTTTTCATTGCAATAAGAACACTTGCTCATTGAAAAAATAGTGAAGCATGTGTTATAAGGAATATGTGTGTTCTTATTTACACTGGTTCAGGTCCCTTTTGAACCTACATGCAACAATGCCACATGTTAAGTTGGAAGACACATCAGCATAGGAATGCACACATGTTCCTAAGCACTTGTGCATAGGAATGCATGCATGTTCTTGTTCGTGTTAAAAATGAGGGCCAATCCATTCACATTTTTGTGAATCGAATGCACCTCCCTAAGAATGATGAAACCCTAGGAAAGAACAAGAATGATGAAACCCTAGGAAAGAACACAAGTGCGTCATGTAAGCTCAATTTTGGTCGTTAAATTCTGTTTTATTTTTCATTTTAAAGATTGGTTTTTTGTTCTAAAATGTTTTTATTATTTAATTGCAGTTACTATTCAACAAATATGGTGGAAAAAAACCATACCTAAATCTAAACCAAAACCCTAATCCTATATCAATGTTTGGATGAGTTGAGAAACCTAATTGGTGAACTTAGTAACAAAAGAGAACCATCATGCCAATCATTAGCCACGTCCCTTGACTCCATTGTGGCTTCCATTAACCATGCCTGAGGATAATTATCATATATATCTGACTATAGGGCCAAGATGAGGGAATTCTACTTAACTGGAATTAGCAAAGAAGAAGTTAAAAATTAAATATAATCAAACAATATATCTTCCAATTGTTCATTCACCCAAGAACCAACCAGCCACCTAATCCAAGAAAGAGGCATCTTTTCATGGATTGGTGCACATTTGATAAACATCCCTACAATAACAAGGAGGTTCCTTTGTATTTTCGTAAAAAATTATGGGCTAAGTGCATTCTTGGTCTCCATGTCAATTATTTTGACACTGGTAAATTCCATGGGATTGGTCTTGGATTGACTCAATATTGAGAAAATTACAAAAGGAACTAATTGGGAGGGTTGATTTCTCCTAGCGACATGCCAACCCCCCCTTCAAGAACCTTATCTTGGATATAGGATCCAATGCAGTATAGTGCAACACAGTGCATTTGTGGAAACATCTCATCGAGAGACATCCTCTAATGATGTTAGACCACCTGGTGTTTAGCCATTATCTAGCCATGCTGAATTTTATGGTTCCAATTCAGTTGTTTCTCATCAATGACCACATTACATCCATACTTACTATGGCCTGAGAGAGGATCCTATTCAGAACAATTTATTGGATGAGGTAATTTGACATAATTTTTATATATTCATTGGTTTTGGTATTTAATGTTGCATTTGACAAATATTTGGTAGACCTAACTTTAAAGTATTTTTAAATGTGTTTTTTTTCATGTGCATCTCTTCCGAGATGACACCCCTCCATCCAAGTAGTGGGTTGCCTCATATGTTGGATGTGATGTAATGGTTGTTGCAGCTTGTTTGCTTAGGGATCCTCACACCCAATATTTAGATGAATTTATGTTCTCACCCCCTATATGTGTGTGTATATTTTTTCCTCAACTTGATTTCCATATTAAATATAAAGTGAACCTTAATTCTTGTTCTTTTATAACTGTTATTGGATGACATATTATTCATGCTCTAAATATGCAATAAAGTCATATTAATTCTCAAATATGTTGTGTAAATCCCTAGTTTGGAATTAAATATAGAGCCCCAGATTCCTTATATGAGGTATGTGGCATGGTATAGATCCTTAAACTTGGACTATAATCCCTAAAATAATAGTTATGATAAAACCGATGGTTTTGGTCCTAAACCATAAATTGGGTGGTTGAACCCATCACTACTATGCCTAATTGTTAGAATTGGAGACATAATCATCTTGTATCCCAAAGATTATTTATTTAGGGCTTATGTTATGATCTACATCCATATGCATGATTGGCGAGGGATAGAAATAAAGGTTTGTGCACAAACCCATAGTTTTACACACAAACCACGAATGGGACCATGAAACCCATCCTTGTTGTGTCAAATCCTAGAAATTGGGCCCATAATCTTCTTTTAGGAAAAAAATCCATTTTATAAGGCATGTGTCTTAGTGTAGGGCATAAATCCTTGATTTTTTTCCCCAAACCATGGACTAGGTCATGTGACCCATACCTAATACATCTAATCCTCAAAATTGTGTTTATATTCCCCTCGCAAGCCAAACATTATTTACATAAGGGTTTATTCCATGGTATTGGGCCTTATGCATGAATTATGATCCTTGAAAGAAATAGGGCATGAATCCATTGTTTTTTCTAAGAAACCATGGTTTAGACAATGCAAACCATCCTTTTTGTCCAACCCTCAAAATCATGTCCTTATTCCTCTTTCAAGACAAATATTTCTTCTATAAGTTATGTGTCATGGTGTGAGATCACATTCACGGCTTATGAGCACTAAGAATGATGATTAGGGTATAAATCATTATTTTTTATCCCAAAATTATGTATTGGGACACAAAATACAATTCATGAGTGTGTGGCATCTCCCAAAAATTAAGGCCACATTCCTCAAACGGGCTAAGGATTTCTTATATAGGGAAATTATTTTGGTTTAGGGACCCATGCATGGCTTGTAAGTCTTAAAAGAAATAGCTTAGGCCTAAATCCATAATTTTTGGACCAAAACCAAGGCTTGGGCCATGCGACCCATCCATTTTGCATCTTATCATCATAATAATTCTCATAAAAATTCCATCTTAAGGAAATATGTCATGGTTAGGGTTGCATGTCAATCTTATGAGCCTTGAAAGTAAAAGTGAGCCTTTGAAACACTAATTTTTAACTTTGACCATTGCTTGGGACCCAAGACTCATCCATTCAACATCCAATCCTTGAAATTAGGCCAATATTCTTCTAATATGCTAAATTTCCCCTCTATAGGTCTTGCAACTATGAAAATACCTACTTTCAACCATCTACCATACATGGAACTTTGAACTGCAATATTATACCTATATAAGCAATATTTGGTATGTGGGAAAGGAATCCAATGCACACTAACCCCTCCAAACCTTTAAATTATACAATCCCTAGACTATAAGACCCACATTAAAATAAACCTCCCAATACCTTGATTCTTTGATCAAATACGATCCTAGGCACACATTTCACATTACTATAATGACCCTCTCGCACATGTACACACTTTGACACTTTGGGCATGTGCACATTATCTCACATAGACTCTAAACCTTCCACCCTATTACACACTATATTTCATAAAGCCTAGGATCCCTCACATGACAATCAACCCCTCAAACACCTTAACTCTTAACCCCTCTGACATAAACACACATTACCTAATAATGAGAATTAAACCCTCACACTTACCCAACTCCACAAACTTGGCCTCCACCACTTATGTCCTTGGACACACTATGCCCAAATTCACACCAATCCCTCCAAATCACCACATATTAAACATCTTAATAAATGGGGGACCTCCTAAGGAAAATAATAAAAAAAGCCACGACAGACTACAAATATGCCATGTCACACTAAGTTAAAGGTGTTATTTAGTGAAGGTCAACCTATAATATCTAATTAATGGTAGTTGACAAGTATGTTGGGTTGGTGTAGAGTTAAGAGATGATGGTTGAAAATAATAATGAAAGGTTTAGATTCTTGTGCATACACAATAAATGATATAGTGACAAATTTTTTAAATTTTTTAGTAAATGTACCACTACTTTTTATATATTTAATAAAATCTAAAACTTAAAAAACACTAAATTATAATGAAAATTTATAATAACAATAATACTAAAAATAAACAATCACTATTTTTATTTTATTTTATATTATCACTACTTCGAAGCATTTTAAAGTACAAATCTAACATTAATTAAGATGCTAGTGGAGTATTTTTGAAATAATAAAAGCATTTATAAAATTAATCTCTTATAAATAACAATAACTAAATTTTAAAAAGTATCATAAATAAAAAAAAATAGGAGAGAGATAAAATAAGTTTTCATTATTTTTGCAATAACTTTCTCCTCCGAACTCAGAATTTGACGTTTTTGGTATCATTGGAAATGTCTCGTTTATACCTTTCCAATGGTACCAAAAGTGTCAAATTACGAGTTCGGATGAAAAAGTTATCGCTAAAATAGTGAAATCTTATTTTATCTCTCTCTTATTTCTTTTTTATGATATTTTTTATAAATATTATTTATTTTTAATTTTAAGAGATTAGTTATATAAATATTTTTATTATTTCAAAATTACTCCACTATCATTTTAATTAATGTGAGCTTTATATTTTCAATAAGTTAGAACTAGTGATAATATAAATTACTCTATATTTATTATTTCAAGTAAATCTCTTATAAATAACAATAAATAAATTTTAAAAAGTATCATAAATAAAAATATTAGGAAATAAATAAAATAAGTTTTCTCGATTTTTGCGATATGTTTCTCCTCCGAACTCGGGATTTGACGTTTTTGGTACCATTGGAAAGGTCTCGTCGAGAGCTTTCCAATGATACCAAAAGCGTCAAATTACGAGTTCGGATGAGAAAGTTATATCTAAAATAGTGAAATCTTATTTTATCTCTCCTATTTTTTTACTTATGATATTTTTTTAAATATTATTTATTTTTATTTTTAAGAGATTAATTATATAAATATTTTTATTATTTCAAAATTACTCCACTATCATCTTAGTTAATGTGAGCTTTATATTTTAAAGAATTTAGAATTAGTGATAATATAAATTACTCTCTATTTATTATTTCAAAATTACTCCACTATCACCTTAGTTAATGTGAGATTTATATTTTAACGAAATTAGTAGTGATAATATAAAATATTCTATATTTATTATTTCAAGTATATTTATCATATTTCGAGATGAAATTTTCAAAATCTTAACCAAGGTGAGGGTTATATGAAATTAGCTATTGTCAAGTAAAATTATGACACATAAGCATCTTTAACTTCTTATGTCCAACTCAACCATAATGGTTGACCAAAGTTATTGAAATTCTATTGGTTTGAGAAATCCAACTCATCCATGGCACAGTTTTTTATATGGCCCATTTTAGACCTCAAATTTCCTCTAATGCATGGCATTCTAACCCCAAACACCTTAACCCTTGACACTTATAATATTGAGCATGCCTCTCACACACTTACCCCTCATATCCCCATACACCTAGATCTTACCCATCATGACCCTAGACACTACACCCTAATGCACATTAACCTCTTCAACTCTTTACACACTACACTCCTTAGCATGAGGATCCCTCACACCATGGTGGACACTAGAATAATATTAACCCTCAACTAATACAACCTCAAGCACAAATTTCTATACTGTTGTAGTGACCCTCTCACACATCCACACTTATGCACTTGCATCCCACTCATTTTGTCCCTACACGCACTAGCCCCTATTTCACACTAAGTCTTCCCACCCATTAAAAAATGTATTCCCCAACTCTAGAGACCTCAATAATGACAATAAATCCCTAAAACACGTTAGCACCTCCCCAATAGAACCCCAAACACGCATTGCCCCATAATCCCAATGAATTCCTCACACACTAACACACCCTCATGAAGTTTGAACCTATCCCACATTCATTGTATCCTTAGAACACTGTATGATCCAATACACGGTAACTCCTCCAACACCTTGCACATTATACCCCCTAAAACCTATCAACCATCAACATGAAAATCAACTCCTCAAACACCTTAATCATTGACCCCTTCGAGTGCATGTACACATTGTTTCATAACTACATTGAAACCATAACACACTTAATCACCTCCATGCACATGGACTACACCCATTATGGCCCCAGACACATGACACACTAATGCACACGAATCCCTCCAATTCCCTACATAATATAAAATCTCACCCATCGAGACCCTCACCTGGAAATCGACTCTTTGAACATATTAACCCTTAAACCCTATGACACCACACTTTAATTTTATTATAACCAAAATTGAACTCACACTTACACCTTCCCACCCATGCATTTGATCTCTACCCATAATGATACTTGAAAAACGTACTCCCCAATGCGCACAAACTTATCCAAACCCTTGAAATAATACAACAATTTCCCAAAAGTCACTGAAAACCACCAATATTCATGTAAAATCACCCAAATAATTTTTTTTATGTTATTGATGTCAAATAATTTGCAGTTATATCTTTAGTTGTAACCCATAAAGGTTTTTGTTTCTAATTCCTTCAATCAAATGAGTTGAATACAAGAGAATAACAAAGCAAGTATATTATAGATGGAACATGAAACACATTTTTAAGACATATTTTGGGAGCATTTCAAGAGCTAATTTTTATGGAGAGAAGCTACTTTGAGCACAATTAACGTCTCCTAAAGCAAGCGTAAGGGGTTTGAAGAAGTCATCAAAGAGGGCTTATTAAGTATTTTCATGCACATTTAAGGAGCTTATTGAGGAGGAGATTATGATTTCAAGAGAAGCTGTAAGAATCCATTTCAAATTAAAAGGGGTTTTTATCCTCATTTTCTTCATTCAAGCATGAAAAAAGGTAGCTGGCATCTTGTGGAGAGTCTGCGGTAGGTGAATTTATGTTGTCTACATTTTGAGCCATCCTTGGCTCATCATCAGGACATAAGCGATGTTGAGTTGATTATCTCCCATATTTTCTCATTCATTTCAATGAAAAAAGGTGTTTAGAAGATGAGAAAATATGGGAAAATCAAAGGAGACTGTGAAGAGGAAAGAGCATTGAGTGAGAATTTGAAGAGAACATATTCCTTCTTTCAACTTCAAAATCATTACCAACCTCTAATGCATTCAAATGAGATATCCATATTATTCACATACCTCTTTTTTTAGGTTGAATAAAAACCCCTATATTTCTAGGTTTAATATGCATGTATGCTAGTTTAGGGTTGGATTAGCAAAAATCCCGATCATAAATTTACAAAAAAAAATGACCTTATTACAGTTTTTTGTTTTTTTCCTATTATTGTTTTAATTGTTGACTAGTGTGATGGCATTGATGCTACTCTTCGTTTATCAAATCAACATTATCATTGCACTTGTGTTTGGTGTAATCCTCTCCGTTGCTAGATGGAGGGTTTCTTGTGAGGGTTGACAACTTGAATCTCCAAAGAAAAAGTTGTTGGAAATACTGTGGGGGGGGTGAATCAGTGTTGAGGAATTTTTACTATTTCAAACTTTAATTATATCATGTAACATTAACCATTAACAATACCATTCAAAACCATACATAGTGCACCAGATATTTTATGTGGAATACAAAATGGGAGAAAACCACAAAATTTGTTAATTCATGTAGATATTGCATTCATGGGAAGCATCAACTTCCTATGTTTTCCAGTACCAACTGGATGGAGGCACCAACCTCCTGTGAGAACCGAATCACAAATTTATCTGACATTGAACTGAAAGAAGTTCCAACTCCCTATATTTTCTAGCACCAACTTGGTGGAGGGACCAACCTCCCATGAGCACTGACTCACAAATTTCACAGACACCAATTTGAAGGAAGTACCAACTCCCTGTATTTTCTAGCAGCAGTTGGGTGGAGGCACCAACCTCTTATGATCACCGACTTACAAATTTCTCAGACACCGATATGAAGGAAGTACCAACTCCTTGTATTTTATAGCACCAGTTGGGAGGAGGCACCAACCTCCTATGAGAACCAACTCACAAATTTCTCAAACATCGATATGAAGGAAGTACCAAATCCCTGTGCTTTCCAACACCAACCTCCTATGAGCATCGACTCACACTCCTTGCCCCTTCCTGCCTCCCTGTTGAATCTTATTCGTTTCATCACACTAACGTTAGATTTTTTTTTTGGTCAAACTGTTTCATCAAGCACTGAGACTTTGCACATTGATCTGCTCCAGCCTTTGTCTTCCTCTTTTTTACTACAATTTCTCCCAACTTCGTACTAGATTTTTCTTTAGCCTTCGTCTTATCTCGCAACTGTAACTTTGTGCCTCCTTTGTTTATATCTCACAGCACTGCGACCATGCATCCCATTTGTCTTCACAACTGTGACTACGACTTCACGCCTCCTTCGTTCACGAAATTGTGACCATGCACCCCTTTGTATTTAGAACTGTGACTTCATTCTTCCTTTGTTCATGTTACTGCAACCATGCACCCCTTTGTCTTCAGAATTTTGACTTATTCCAACTATGACTTCACACTTCCTTTCTTCACGGTACTGCGACCATGCACCCCTTTGTCTTCAGAAATGTGACTTATTCCAACTGTAACTTTTTTCTTCCTTCATTCATAGTACTGCGACCATGCACCCCTTTGTCTTCATAAATGTGACTTATTCCAACTGCGACTTCGCAAAAATATCTGCTCTAGATCAACTGGATATTGATCTCCTCAAATCCCCATATATTTGTTATTACATCTTTTAGATCTTCATTTATCCTTACGATTGTATTCCTTTTTAGATCTTCATACATCTTCGCCTTGATTTCACAAATGAGGAGGGCTCTTCACTTACTATACAAGTGTTGGATAATTTCTGAATCGACAATATAATGGCAGGGCCAACCTAAATGTTTTCAATTAACGATCGTTTAAGCTGAGTTGGATCATCATTTGTATTGTTTTAAATTACATTGTTATGTGGGTTATAGACCATTCATAGAGCCACAATTCCCACTTCATATCCTTAATATGTGCGAGCAAGTTCCCATGGCTTGGTGGGACTTGCACAAATATTCTCTTTAACAACTTTGCTCTATATACTTCTTCATAATAGCTTCAAAACTTCACATAGGCATGCATTCCAATCCTATTTGACATCAATGGAAGCACTAGGTCCAATAAAAGTAGGTATTGCAAAATTTCCCCTCTAAAATCCTAATACATTGATATATGAATATAGTAAAATAGTTTCTAACATTACACATATAAATGCCACAAACTAAATACAATAAAGACAATCCACATGTTATAGTACTCATATTCAATCATTGGAGCCATTGATTTTCATGTTGTTATTTCCACTATGAAAGGAAATGGTTGGTTGCAAATCATTTTTTCCAATGAGACAAGATAGATCACCACATCACTATCACCATCAAGGTATCATCTATTCAAAAAGTCATGTCAGCATTTCTAAAAGTGTATAATAAATAAACAATAGAAAAAATAATTTCCATATGAATAGTTGCAAAAAGAGGATGTTTTAAATGTTGTTGATTATGCATTGTTGTATTTCTATAGGTTGCAATTGAGGATGGTGAGGAGCCATTTCCACCTACAATAAATAGAGCACCCCATTCCTAGGTACTAATGAATTGGTTTTAATGTGAAATTTGTTCTTACTTTGGTTGATTTTCATCTTTTGGTACTACTTATCATATTATAAATGTAAATGTAAGCACCCATATTCCCCATGCATTCACCACAACCACCTTCCATCAATAAATTCCCTATCCACCTTTTTCCAACCATTATCTTGCCCATGTCCCCTCGTATGGTTATTTTTTCCAACCTACAACCCATGGGGTTTTATCGTCACCCACCCCCGCCACCTTTTATTTTGGATTCACCCATCCCCCCTACTGCAACCCCCCATGTTGAATCCATGATGTTGCATCCATTCTCCCTATTGCATCCCTACCTACTGCATCCATTGTGGGTGCAACTGGATGCCTAACTTCACCCCATCATATTGCATCCACCACATCTACACCCATCCACTTTACCCCTACCTACCCTGTCAGGTATCCCCAACAGTTACATCCAATTGTTCCCACATATATTGACCTTGCACTAGTGCTTCCTTTAAAGCAGGTTTCCCATTCTAGTGCTCCACCACCTAGCCAATCTCATCCATTTCCAGATTTGTTCACGGTGATATCATCAATTGATGAAATTTTTTATCCAACATGAATGGAATTGATTTTAGGAATTTTGATTAAACTCCATTCATTTATTCTTAAAATTGTTGTAGGGAGGTATCATAGAGAAAATAGGTACAAGGAGGAGGGAAACACCCTCATGACTTGTACCCCCATATGTAGTGAGTTTCTTTTATAAAATTCTAAAGTATCATTGTCTATATGTGTTATTTGATAAAACTTATACGAAAAAAAATGAATTTTCTTTCATTTTCCAATCTCCAGAAAGACACACAACTCTAGGACATAAGAAGACTCAAGTTGCCTACAAATCTAAGAGGAGGAAGATCATCTTTGGGATGAGCGTAGTAAAGCAAGGGAGACGGGGTTCAATGACCCATCCATTCTGTATATTAGCCATGATAGTATAGTTGTGGACATGAGGTTCCATTTTGTGTCTAGGGTATGAGGTGGCATTATCTCGTGTGTGGGCACGAGGTGCCATTTTGTGTCTAGGGAATGAGGTGTCATTATTACATATTTGGGCATGAGGTACCCTTATGTATCTTAGGCACGATGACCCATTTTTGAAAATATGTGTACATTTTGACCAGTTTTGAATATAGATACATTGATTTCTCTATTATTGCAGGGTTTTTGTTTATTTGATGTTTATTTATAATGATATGATATTATTTATTTGATTTGAATATAGTATTTTTTCTCTAAATCTATCACACATTAAAATTGCAGTAACAATACCAATAATTTCCAATCACTTACATACTTTCAATGATTGCCATTAACACTTCCACACCTTATTTCACATGACAAATTTTAAGCATCAAATCAATAATAGCATTTTCCATTGATAAACTAAATTTTTTATATAATTTTATTTTCGATGTTACAATTTGTGAGGAAAACCCCTAGGTACTTCCTCTCATTTTGAATATGGAACCCATGATAAACATTGAAGGTAAATCCAAACATTTAATCAAATAGACATATGCAAAAAATATATATATTGTTCTAGCAGTAAAGAGGTCAATCCAAATAGCACATAGAAAAGGTCACTCTACCATGCACATGCCATTATTCAACATTGATTCACAATCCATACTGTAGTATGTGATTTCTCACACATGTGAAAAGAACACCCACCTAGTGATTGTGCAATCCTAGATAGCATATTCAAAATGGAAAATAAAACAACAAAAAAATAAACTAAATAATCAATACACACTCTTCAAATCACAATACAAACATAGATCACCAAGACAACATGTAAGGAATCAAAGAATGTGCTTCATTGATCTTACAAAGTAAGTTACAGAGTCACACGCTAGTACAATGTAGAGGATATGGGGCACCCATAGTTGTCCAAGGGATGGTTCTTATGGCTCCTTTTGGGACCTCCAATCTCCATCCAAACGTCAATGATGGATTTCCTCAATGGTGAAAGTAGAAAGCATGAAAGGAGTATCCTTCTATTTTCGAAGGAAGTTTAGCAAAGTGACGATGTGTTTTTTATAATGAAATTGGGTGTATGGAATGGTGACACTGAGGGATTTTAATAAGCACAAGAGTGATCAAGATAAAGATATAGATCCAATGTGCATGATCTCCATATCCTTAATTGCTCAGTGGATAAATTAGGGTTTTGGAAGCTAGATCCGTTATTGTTTTTGGACCATGTCAAGGGTTGTGTCCACGTTTTCCCCATATTTCCTTAAGGGAGTGGGAAATAACAAAATTTGACTTGAAAATCACTTTTTGGACCAGGTCCCACCTTTGGGGGAAAACGTTCTGACCAAGGTCACACTTTTCGAAGGAAAAGTAGCGACCTCAACTTTTTATGGTCAATTGCATGATTTGACTTTCATTTTCGAGATTTTTGTCACTTCCTTAGGTCATATGGATGGAATGAGATGGGAAATGGTGTTTATACTTCCAATGATGATGAAAGAAAATTTTGGTTGTCAACATATTAGCCCCTCGTGTCTGAGGTTAAGATCTCATTTTATGGATAAAATACATCATAGAACTTTCATACTTTCAATATATTGGGAATGACATCTGGACAACATATCAAAACCATGGTGGGTAGGACATTCCCTCCCAATGTACTACAAAGACACATACCTATAGAAAAAAGTACTCAAGATGGATAAGGTGTTCATAATCTCATATATATATGAGGCGGGCATACCCATGATTTTATCAATGTCTCAATATAAGCTGGGATATAGACCAAAAGAGGCCAAATCAATACATGAATAACATTAGGATATAATACATCATGAGGGTCAATGAGGGGCTCGATATGTATACATAATGGATACATAATAATGGACCAACCATGGATGATTTGAAGAATACATGTCGAAACAATGAATCCCAATGGAATTTTGAATCAAAGTAACTAAAGGCTTACTAAAATTGAAGGGGCCCAAGATCTGGTAGTAGAATAGAACAAGGTAACTACTCATAGGTGACTTGAATAACTGAAAGACTAACATGTCTAGGGAATTGCAACTAAAACTATACCACTATTCCCAATGCAGCCTGGATACCCTAGGAATCATGTAACATAAGCGCTTCCAAAGAGACTTTGAAACTAGAGGGATTTAAGGATACCATAAACCCATATGATTCTTAATGGTGCAATAATGATTTGGAGCCGAGCATGTGAGAAACAACTAATATAAGGGGAACTGAGGTCTCCCCTCTGTTGGTCGAATAGAACCCACCAATGATGGTTATGGTACCAAGGTACATGGTACCTCTAGGTCTATCCTTTATAATAGATTTGTTGAGGTCGAGAGAGGGAGACTCGCTACCAACAAGGGAATGGTGTTTACTTGGTAGAAGCATGAGGGATTTGAATGTATAGTGAAGAGAAATAGGGGACTAAGACATCAATGTAGAGATCTAGGGGTCACTGAGTAGGGGACTCAAACTTCCTTTATTGTGAGCATGATGGCATGATTGACCTGGTAGAATATGTGAAACTTGTCATGATATTAGAGGAGGGACACAACGATGGGTACTTGGGGACATAACTACAATGGGGGGACTCACAGAGGGGAAGGGATGGGAAATGAATTTGAATCTGGAGGAGAATGGAATCATTAAGACTCCATGATGGGTGACTCATTATATAATGCTCTAAATAAAGGGAACTAGGGATTTTCCCACAATAAAATCATATACAATATGTAGGTTTGTTGAGGAGCACTATTTTTTATGGTTTCCTAAGTGAGTGGACAACTAAGAGAGATGTAAAATAGTAGGCAAGGAGATAAGTGTCCAATGTGAAACCAAGTGAAGAAAGTGATGAAGTGATAGCATATGGAAATGGTCGGTACTAGGGAACTGATGGTAATTTCCTTGAGGGATGATGACTGGAGGAAAAATAATGTAAATTTTATAGTATGGATGGAGTGGTGGGCTCATGAATTTGTAACATGAAACATCAAATCGTCATCATGGCCATAATTTTGGGATTTTTTGGGGTGTACAATGAGTGATGATGACAATTTATTATGAAGCTAAGAGAAACATCACAAACTAGATGAACTCCCAATCCTACATGAAGAGTAACTACATGGGCATTGAATGGCACTGGGGGTACTTATTGATGGAACCCATTTAAAGAAGGCTCTACTCTCGGGTAAGGAAAAATGCAATGGTGGCTGGGTTGGGTCACTTACCCAAATAGACGGGGTTCTATAAGCATAAAATGGGGTCAAACGAGGTTGATGCACATGATGTTTTAAATAGGGAAATCACCTATATGCCAGTTTGAGAAAATATACCTATAAGGAGAGGTTGCATGCCAAAACAAGTGGGTCTCATCACAACCTATACTTAAACACATTGATACAATACCAAAGAGTAAAAGTGTATATGGAAAATAAACCAAATGTACAAGTGGATTGTGACTTTGGGAAGTAGACAAGATCATGTGTGTGAAAATCTGAGTAGGTAGGGTTAAGGACTTGCCCCCATGCTATGGACATGGGGTTTGTGACTATGGGTCACATATGTTATTGAATGAGATATGGGATCATTGAAATGTAGATGTAGATGTGACAAAAGGTAATATATGGAAATCATCCCCTCATATGAGGGAATGGGAGGAGGTAGCTCCCCAATAGTGGTGAATTGCACTTCAAGGTATCTCCTGTGAAGGTTGACTAAAATAGACTGAAAATTTGGGAGATTGGTACATTGGTGCAAATAGTGGACATAAATGCCACACAACGCATGGGGATGGTTGGTGCACAATGCCTTGCTGCACTATTTTCTAGTGTTAGGGAGAGTGATATGAACCAAAGGGTTTTTCACATTAGTCTTCTCCTCATGTATGTGGATATGAGTGTGCAATACAAGAAACTCCATACACTTATGAGTGGCTTGCACTAAGATATCAAATAAAGAACAATGAATAGGGGCTTGTGTTGGCACAAAGGGAGGGGAGTTTACATCTATATCCGGAGTAGAATGGGGGGTTGTGTTCTAGGTTATCCCCCCATATTTATTCTTGGGAGAAGTTTGGGTGGACGATACCTTCATAACAATGGGTAGTGGTGCATTCAAAGTACCAACCAACTTCACAAGCGTCAAACAACCTGTGGGGTGAGTGGGGGGTTTGGTGGGGTAAGGTACTAAACAAGGAGATGTAAAATCAATCCAGGAAGGTTAAGCATATACATCATGGGAGTTCCCACAATTCTATGGGAGGAAAGAGGAATGAAATTTGATTTATAGGAAATCCCACCCATAACTGTCCTAACGATGGGTTGGGGCTAGGAGAAGGTTGAGGTTGGGGAGTAGATTTTTCAAAAGAGACCATGCACAATTCCGATATTTACACTTTAGGAGGAGGAGGAGGTAGTCCCTAGAATTTCTTGATGAGGGTCATATATTCAAATATTCTAGGGCCTACACTTGTAAATTATTGAATCGAAAGTCTTCCAAAGTTACTTTCAACTGTAGGTAAGATGGTCTAGACAAGTCGACCCCTTGGGATCATAATAAGTAAGTTAATCAACTGTGATGATCTTCCCTTCATGGGGGGACATCACAATTAAAAACACCATGGAGGTGATCTCTTTCATAGTGTACATGTATCTACGACCAAGGAGGATATTGTAATCTAATTAGGAATTAACAACCTCAATGTTGATCAAGACAGTTTTCCTAGAGTCCTTGTGGTTGAGTGACATGGCCATTGTATGCATGAAACATCATAAGGGATGACACAAGCTCTAGGGATCCTAGCTTCTTCCAAATAGGTAGACATGATGCAAGTGGAAGCACCTTCGTCAAATATAATACAACCGGGTGAATAACCAAGTTATTGATGGAAACTAGAATCTGAAAAGATACCAAATAGGGCATCCAAGGCTCCACTTGATAGAGATCGAGCATCATAAGGTGAGCATTAAAAGGATCAATCATAACCAAAATGGATAACAAATATTTTTGTTGCATGGTACAGATCCTGAGAATCTCTAACGCAGACATGGCAGTAGGTGATTGTGCCAAGTCATCCATAATGCTATAATTGGGAGAGGCTCAAGCATTGGGGTTATTAGTCACATGGTGCAAATGGATATTTGGGATCCTAGGAATGGAATCTATGTTAGGACAAGGGAGGTGCAAAGTTTCTTCGACTGGTGGAGATTCTTTCCCTTTATCGATATTAAGGGCTTAAATATCTGGGTCATATTTATTACGTTTCATCTATAATTTAATGTAAGTGGACATCATGAGAAGGTGTTGGACATAAGGGTTGTGAGGATGACTAGAAGTTGATGGTTTAGATTGGTAAGGTTCCTTAGCTCGCACTATGATGGGAAGGGGTTTTGCAATACCATCGGTTGTAATTGGGTTGGAAGAGGAGGTGGCATATTAGGTTTCCCTTGTATGGAATTAGCCACTTCATCATGGTTTGCCTCATTCCACAGTTGATGAGCCTTGGAAAGATGAGGAAAATAATGGATATAGTGTCCATAAATAGTGAAAAATGAACATGGATGGTTAGTCTGTAACTAAGGGTTCTTACCTTGCTTGAAAGGTTTATTAGGATCCTGATTTGTATAGTTGATATTACCTGTAGTGTTAGTAGGTTGGCCTCCACCTTCCTATCGTTGGTTATTACATATTCCCCCCCCTTATTCTTCTTCTCAAAGGTGTTTGAATGCGCTTGTTGATTATTGAGAGTAGGTTGGGTAGGCATGTTATGTTTGGAATACACTTTCCCATGAGGAAAAGGAGTTGCAAGGTGTGGTTGCACTAGAGGGGTTGGTGGTGATCCATAAAAAGGGTAGTAAGGGTTCATGGCTGGTGTAGCTACATAGCCGGTAGAAGCACCTCCACACATAGAACTACTATACCAGGTTCCATGAACATAGGGAGCTATAGGGGGAGATGAGTAGGAGGTACTCATTCCTGCATGTGAGTATGAGAAAGAGGGATCAAGGGGGTATTAGGGTGTCGATAGTGCACCTTGGTGGTGTTACTCAACACTTGGGGGATTACCATATGAGTAACATCTCAAAGGGGGGGGGGGTATGGAGGGTATGTATTTGGATGGGATGAAATGGAACCAATCATGTCATCTACAGAATGGGATGCTCACAAAGGATATTTTTGTGTCGATTCACTTCAAGGAGAATTAGGGATGATCATATAGAGGTAACCAGAATGAGTGTAGATATAGTCATACTTCTAAAAATTGAGGATTCATCCTCTTCTATTTACATATGCTCTAAGGAAATGTATTTATATATGGCAGGGAGAAGGGATTTTAAAAACCAATCTAAGAAGATATGGTCATTGAGGTTGACCTTACAAAGACTCCTGCATCGACACCACTCATGGATATGGTCCATGATATGGGTGTATGAGGTTTTATGGCACAGTAATAGGATATTGGATCCCTCATCATAATGGATGGTTAATAGGAAAAAAATCAAGAAAGTGGAAGCTAGGGATAAGAATTTTGGGTGTACCCCATGGGGCTGCTTGATATACAATTTCACGACTACTCCAGTCAACTTAACCAAATGGAATCATCAATGATGTTGTCGGAGGAGAACCATAGATGAAAGAACACCAGCCTAGATCCAAATCCTAGGCTCTATCAAGCCCTGAGAGGGATCAAATCTCCCAAGGTGCAAACCTCTCCTCGAAAATCTCCTTGACTGTAATACCTGAGAAGAGGTTTGCACCTCGGGATATTTGATCCCTCTCGGTGCTTGATAGAGACTAGGATTTGGATCTAGGCTTGTTCCAGTCATGGGCGGTGACACAAAACTGGATTTTGATCAGCATTGTAAGGAACAGGTTAAGTTGAAAACACAGATAGAATTATGAGGATTATCATCATGTAAGTAATAAGTATTAAGGATTGAGTAAATTGTTAAAGCAAATTTTTGCACATTTTTTTGGTGAAGGAAAGAAAATGTTTGCACCTCAAGGGATTTGATCAAATATATTACAATGTGATCAACTTTGATATTTATTCTTCCTTTTTTCTTGATTCCACTCCTGCTCCCTTTGGCATCTTCTCGTATCGATCATATGTGAAATGAGGAAGACCATCCAGACCTTTTACTCATGATATTGTTGTAAATGGGAGTCCTCGCCGTTCTTTGTTTCCAATATTTATAGTTTCATTCTCCAATGTTAATCCCCATTTTTTTTTTGCACTGTTGATGTAGATATATTAAATGTTGCAGCACTGATTGGGGCCAAAAGAAGTAATGGTGACTTATCTGGAAAATAATCAATTTCTATTGTTTGTCTAATAGCTCCAATCAAGTAAGATTTAATCGTACCTGCAGTTCCTTGGATAATCATTCATAGTGGTTCATTGTTCCCACCTCTGTAATGCTCAAGAATAATCTTAAATTATTTTTTTTGCTTCTCCGCTAAGATTTCAATTGAATAATTTTGAGTACGATTATTATGAACAATGGCATTCAATTGTTGGTTTTAAGATATGAATTGTAGTGCATGATTGGAAGTTTCCATATCAACAAAATTAGAGTTCCAATTTTCTTTGTTATCACATTCCATGTATCCAGGTATGTCATATTCACTGGTAGTTATATACTGATTTCTATATAACCCTGAAATTATCTCCGATTCATGCTTTTGAGAATCCCTTTGCACAAATAACACTTCTTCATGATCTCTTTAGTTCACGATTGTGTTTTCTAGGTTCTTCTATATGTTCTGATGATTCATTTTCTCTTTCTCTTCTATACATTTGTCGTACTTTTCTTTTTTTATCATCAATATCTTCATTATTTCCAATATTATCATGAGAATCCACAATATACCCTAAAATAGAGGGAAAAAAACTTTAATACATTGAAATCATTGCACATAGTTTTTCTATTAAATAGATAAATTCAATGTATAAATGTAAATAACAAATAACAATGCATTGTTGAATTCAATGCATTTTTTTTTACTTTTTATTAAATTGATAAATTGAATACATACATAAAAAAACAAAACAAAATATGCATTGCTAAAATCAATGCAACGAATCAAATAAATATGTATCTTGTGATATTTAACAACATTTGTGTGTGGTCTATTAGACCAAGGTTCAAAACCCTTTTTGTTTGGAGTTATAGATGTAAATAACAAAAAAAATAAAATGCATTGTTGAAATCAATGCAAATAATCAAATTAATATGCATCTTGTGTTTTTGAAGAACATTTGTTTGTGGTTTATTACACAATGCATTGTTGAAATCAATGCAACAATGTTTTTTTATTAAATTGATGAATTCAATGCATACATGTAAAAAAAAAACAATGCATTGAGAGAGATCTTGTGTTTTTTAAGAACATTTGTTTGTTGTCTATTGGTAAGTAGTGAGATGATTGGGCTTAAGGTTCAAATCCCTTCTATTTTTTCTATTTCTTATGTCGGCTATAGTATTTTTTGTTTATTTCTTTTGTTTCTACTTCTTATGTCTACTATAATATATTTTTTACTTCTTATATTTCTAATATTTGTTTTACGCATTGTTGAAATCAATGCAACCATGTTTTTTATTAAGGTTCAAATCTCTCTATTTTTTCTATTTCTTATGTCGACTATAGTAATTATTTTTGAAATCAATGCAACCATGTTTCTACTTCTTATATTTCTAATATTTGTTTTACGCATTGTTGAAATCAATGCAACCATGTTTCTACTTCTTATATTTCTAATATTTGTTTTACACATTGTTAAAATCAATGCAACAATGTTTTTTTTATTAAGGTTCAAATTCCTTCTATTTTTTCTATTTCGTATGTCAGCTATAGTAATTTTTTTTATTTCTTTTGTTTCTACTTCTTATGTCTACTATAATATATTTTTTACTTCTTTATTTTTTTTACTTCTTATATTTCTAGTTTTTATGTAAGCTATAATATATTTTTTTGTAATTTTTTTATTATTAAATTGATGAATTCAATTTACAGATGTAAATAAGAAAAAAAAAACAATGCATTTGTTGAAATCAATGCAACGAATCAAATCAATATCCATCTTGTGTTTTATGAGACTATTTGTTTGTTGGCTATTGGTAAGTAGTGAGATGATTGAGCTTAAGGTTCAAATCCCTTCTATGTTTTCAATTTCTTATGTTGGCTATAGTATTTATTTTACTTATTTTGTTTCTACTTCTTATGGCTACTATAATATATTTTTTACTTCTTTATTTTATTTCTTATGTTTCTACTTTTTATGTCAGCTATTCTTTATCTTTTTTACTTCTTATATTTCTAATATTTGTTTTACGCATTGTTGAAATCAATGCAACCATGTTTCTACTTTTTTATGTCAGCTATTCTTTATCTTTTTTACTTCTTATATTTCTAATATTTGTTTTACGTATTGTTGAAATCAATGCAACCATGTTTTTTATTAAGGTTCAAATCCCTTCTATTTTTTCTATTTCTTATGTCGGCTATAGTATTTATTTTACTTCTTTCGTTTATCAATGACCGACAAAATATTTATTACTTTTTACTTTTTGTTACATTTTATTAATGGCCGACAATAATATCGACAAACGTTACATGTAACGTTACAATATCTCCCTCATATTACAAACATTACTCCACAAACGTTACATGTAACGTTACAAGATCTCCTTCATATTATTATTTTATACTTTTTATTATTACATTTTATTAATGGCCAACAAACATTACTCCACAAACGTTACATGTAACGCAATATCTCCCTCATATTATTACTTTTTAATTTTTATTATTACGTTTTATTAATTGCCGACAAACGTTACAAGATCTCCCTCATATTGGGCTGTAGAGTGCCTCTCGACGCAATAATATGTTTATGGGGGTCCTCTCCTTCTTTCCCCTCAAAACTAAGGATTTCTGAAGGGATATTGGTATAAATTGGAGACCATGAAGGATCATGTCGAGTGGGATCATTGGTTAACCTCTCTAGGTATTCAAGGTTGATACTATCCATGAAAGTGAGTCTTGCATTATAAAGGTATTTATGGGATCCAACAATAGCATTGGCATTGGTACCACTGGTGGATCCTCCACCAATGTTTCCTCCACTAGAGACAAGAATTCTATCATCCATGTTAGTGGTTGGAATGAAGGGATGAGAAGAATATGGCAATCTAGGTTGTTAAGAGCATTAATCTGACAGCTATGATGAGGAATCGAGATGATAAATGTTGTAGGGATAGTACATGTCAAGATGGACCAATGGTGCATCCTAAAAACCTATATAGAGGGGCCTAGCCTCAAAGTCTATGAGAGTACCTTGGGGGAGTTACGATGATAGGATCTAAGGCAACAAATCCAACATTGTGGTTCTAAAATAAGGCTAATGTAATAAATTCTCCAATCAATAATGGATACTATAAAATGGTGCTAAATGATATACAAGTACAACGTGGGTGCATCAAGTGATCTAATCTCGACAATTATCTCAAAATGAAAAGAACACCCTATAAAAGGAAAAGACACACTATCCATATAAGGAGGACTACAACAACCAAATGAAATGAAAAAAAAATATTCCTCAAATATTCTTCAAAAATGGGATCCTAAGTTCATTTCCAAAAAATAAGTAGAAAGAGAAATAAGGGCCTTCCAAACACTGAACTCATATAGGGGCATTAATCCTACCAAGCTAATGAGAGAAGGTTGAATGGGATACCTACATAGAAAGTAACTAGGGGAACTCCAATCGACTCACATCTATCTACCCCGGGTTACCTCCCACCTACAAGAGCCACCTCTAGGTAAGATACCTAATAGAATGGTCATTAGGATACCTCATTCTTAGACATGTCCAACACGTTTCGTACACCTTGAGCTAAAAAGAAACAATGCATATGATATTTTGGATTTGAAAGTGAAAGGTGCCTCAATCATCCCTCGGGTTCTGGTCTTGGAACATACCACCCTAAAAGGATGAGCTTGTTGGAATACTGGCTATGATTGTGTCTAATAATAAAGGATTTTTCATCCCTAAATATTCAACTACTATGTCTCATATGTATAGTAACTAGGGGGAGTTATTTGGATTAATATCCCCAATGTCCTAACCCAACTACAAAATTATGTTGTCCCTCAAGTGAGGGAATTTAATGTGTTTAGATTAGGGTTTATTGTTTAGGCTCCGCTTCGGGTCATGAACCAATTGATTTTTAGATTAACCTGTGAAAGGTGTATGAACAAGTGGTGTATGCAACTATGAAATGTAAATGCTTATATAGTAATGAAAAAATAAGTAAGACAATTTCAATACTAAACTAATGATGCGTTTCTTGAAATAAATATATGATCTCTCAATAATGAAAATTATCAAAATCAAGCAAATAAAAATTCCAAATATGCATGCAAACTAGATGGATAACAAACAATAGTTCCATAAATAAAATAGAGGATTTTCTTAACCAGCAATACAACTTGATTTAAACAAATCCAAATGGTCAACTAACAACTTTGATTTAGTAATAAATCTTGCTAAAACAAGAAGAAAAATGCAATTGAAAAACACTCCAAAATAGAACCCTAAAGGAAGCAAATACTAAGATATCCCAATATTTTATTCACCTACATCATCTAAAAGGAGAATCAGTTGGCCACTACATTAAGAAATCAAGCTATAAACAGTAAAAATGACATGGAAAACAGAACCAAAATGAAAAATTGAACCAAATATGGCAAAGACGAAGGTGGAACTGGCTGCAAAATGTGCAAAAATCAGGGTTTTGGAGAAGGTCATGAATTTCAAAGGGAAATAAGTGACCAAGGTTACATGATCTACCTTAAAACCCATGACCTTGACCTAAAGCAGTTGAAAACTGAGCAATGAATTTTCGGGCGTAGCCAAAAATCACTGGTTTTCAGCCAGGGAACCTACTAATGACTAGATGATAGTAAAAACAAGAAAACACGGCTAGATACTCATAAAAACACTTAAATAGGAGGTTGGAAATGACGTTCTAACACAACCAAGGGTGTATTATGGATCCATCCCCAGTATGGTCCCTAAAAACCGTAATATGTGATTTCTCACACACATGTGCAAAGAGCACCCACCAAGGGGTTGTGCAATCCTTAATAGCATAATAAAAATGGAAAATAAAACAAACAAAAAATAAACTAAACAATCAATCCACACTCTTCAAATCACAATACAAACCTAGATCACCAAGACAACATGTAACGAATCAAAGAATATGTTTCATTGATATTAGAAAGGAAGTTACAGAGTCACACCTTAGTACAATATATAGAATATGGGTCCTGATATATAGTTGTCCAAGGGAAGGTTTGTGTGGCTCCTTTTGGCACCTCCAATCTCTAGAAAAACGTTGAGGATGGATCTCCTCAATGGTTAAAGTAGAAAGCATGAATGGTATCCTTCTATTTCTAGAGGAATTTCAATAGAGTGACCATGTGTTTTTTATATGGAAATTGTGTGTATTGAATGGTGACATTGATGTATTTTTATTTCCACAAGAGTGGTCAAGAGAAATATATATATCTAATGTGTATGCTCTCCATATCCTTGATCACTCAGTGGAGAAATCGGGTTTTGGAAGCTAGATTTGTTATTTTTTTTGGACCACGTCAAGGGTTGTGTTTGATTTTTGCCCCTACTTCGTTATGGAAGTGGGAAACATAAAAATTTGAATTGAAGATCACTTTTGAGACTAGGTTGTGCCTTTTAGGGAAAAATATACAACTGAGGTCGCATTTTTCGAAGGAAAAGTAGCAACCTCAAATTTTTATGGTCAATTGCATGGTCACTTCCTCGATTCATATGGATGGAATGAGATGGGAAAATGGTGTTTATACCATCGATGATGATGTATAATGATGACAAAGCTGATGGATGACAAGGAAATTGAGAAAATGTTTGTTGTTAACACATACACAAATCATAATATGGATAACAAATTACACAAGAGAATAAAATAATCAACAATAAGAAAGTATCATTGTGTGGACTAGAAACATGATTTATTTTATCTTAGTTGTAATCAATATCAAACTTGGTTAAACCTCCTATCGTTGTTGCAAATACCACTCGTATAAAATCCTATTCCTGCGAGTTTTCATGCTCTGATACCATACGTTAGTAAAATATATAATAATAAAAAAAAAGCAAACAACGATAACAATAGAACATGATATTACATGGACACCCTTCTATACACAGGTAAAACCACAAGGAATGGTAGCTTCAATTTTTTATTATTACTCAACAAAAATTTACAATGGTTTCTTATATCTCTCTTATGTTATAATGTTGAGGGGTCACTTCCCTTTTATACAATACATACGAGGATTTCAGAAGGAACTGAAATACACTCTATAGAAATCTTTTCCTTGAGGGATCCACCCCCACAGCCCCCTCTAACCCCCTCACATGCTAGACACATACAAGAAACACGTAGAACTAGTAGAGAGCTCTACATGAAGGATATTGGAGATCTAGATATTCACTTCATATCCTAACAAGATTATTCTTTAGAGTTAAGAGAATGTTGGATCAAGATATAAGTTTTTTTGCGACCTCTTGTACCTTAGATATCCCTAGTAATTAGAATATTACTAAGGGACACCTTTTTCCATAGATGTCTTAAAGGGATTCATTCAAGTGCCATCATGATAAATTGTATTATAACACCAATCTACAAGATATAATTGTTGATCCCATTGGGAATGCCTCTCTAAAGTAAAGAAACTAAAATATGATTCTATACACTTTTTGATAGCTTTAGTCTGACAATCAGTTTGGAAGTGATAGGATACATTGAGATTCAATTGAGTGCCATGGAGTTTAAACAAATATTTCTATAAATTTCTAGTGAAGGTGGGGTCAGAGTCTCTTCCAAGAGACTACAACATAACATAGAGTTTGAAGATATTATGCATGGAGACTTGAGATACGATAGAAAAATTGAAAGGGTGTTGTAGGCCACAAAATGGGGATATTTGGAAAGGAAATCAACCACGACTATGATTACAAACTTATTTCCATATTTGTGTAACCCCACAATTAAATCCATATAAATTCCAGTCAATACCACTAGTGGAATGGGAAGTGATTGAATTTCACCTGGAGGTTTCATTGTCTTTCCTTTATGATGTTGGAAGGTGTCACATTCTTTCACAAAGGTGTGGGTTTCCTTCTTGAATCCTTCACAAAAAAACGATTGCTTGATCCTTTCATATGTTTTATGAAATCATGAATGATCAGTTATGGGTGATGAATATAGATCAGATAACACTCATGATTTCAATGTTGAATTTTTGTGAAAATATAGGCACACTTTATAGATAATTTCTTAATTATTCCAAGAGTAACCCAAATATGCATGGCATTCCATTTGAAGTTGCAAGATCATGCTAGCAAGCTTGAGATTTATGAACCATTTTTGGATTTCATTCAACCATCCTTCTATGATGTAGGAGAGAAAAAAGAAGGAAGATTCATCGTCATAATTTTGAGAGAGACGATATTCTACCACATTCTCCTTTCCCTCTATTAAATTATATCATAGTCATATCCCAACATTTTGGTGACCCATTTTTGTTTATCAGGGAAGAATGATCTTTGTTCCATAAAGTATTTCAGGATACAATGATCGATTATGATCCAGAAACATTTTCCAAGGAGGTGTGGATGTTAGATGCTTTCATCATGTATTATGGCCATTATATATTTTTCATAAGTCAATTTTCCCAAATACCACTCACATAGTTATTTGCTAGTAAAAGGAAATGTTCATCTTTATTGCATGAGTACCACTCTGAATCATTTACCGAAGGTGTCACATTTGAGGAAATGTTTTTTAGTGAAGTTGAGGAAAGAAAGCACATGAGTCGTATGCCTCCTTTAAGTCACGGAAATCCTTTTATGGCATGTTATTCCAATTGAAATCAATTTTTTTAGCAAAGATGTGATTGGAATTGTAACCTTACCATAGTTCCATATGAAATTTATGTAATAACTAGTGAGATTGAAAAACCTCCTAGAATTTTAAGATTTTTTGGGTGAGGTCAATATTTCATTGCTTCAATTTTATTTGGATCCACATGCACATCCTCCTGAATAACAATATGCCCTAAATATTCCACTTCAGAGACACCAAAATCACATTTGGACCATTTACGAAATAATTGATTATCCACAAGTAGTTGTAAGACCTAATCGACACGGGATACATTGGTTCACTAAGTTTTACTATAGATCAAAATGTCACAAAAAAATTGAGGACAAAACATATGCAAAGGGGGCTTAAATATTTTGTTCATGAGACTCTAAAAAGTGGAGGGTGCATTGCAAAGGCCAAATGGCATCACCTAGAGATTGTAGTGGCCTTCATGACTAAAAAAAATGAAATTTTAGGAACATCTACCTCCTTCATGAGAATTAGATGATGGACTGGGCATAAATCATGTTTTTGGTGAAGAATTGAGCATCATTGAGCTCATCCATAAGGTCATTAATGAAAATAATAGGAAATGTATCCTTGACAGTCAGTTTGTTCAAAGCATGGAAGTCAAGACACATGCACCAAACATAGTGTTTCTTGAAGACCATAAAAACTGAGAAAGGATAAGGGTTGGTACTAGGGTCGATGACATTAGTATCTACAAACACTTAAACTATCTTTCTAATTTCATTTTTTTGGGAAATGGATGGTGATACAGGTGTATGTTGCATGGGGGGCAACTAGGTATGAGTGGAATGGAATGATCATGCTCACAATAGGAAGGGGTAAGTCCTTTGCAAGTTTCAAAGATGTTTTGGTGTTTTTATAAGACTAATTACATGTCAGGAGGAATGGGTTGTGAAAGGGTCTCAAAATATTGAATGGCTTGGAATTGAGATACAAAGCTTGAATGGCCCTTTTTAGGAATATTTTCCATATGGTGTGAACTAATAATCTATGAAGATTTGGTTGTAATTCCTTTGAGAGAGTATTTATTCCCTACCTAATGGAAACATATATAAGGAATTGAAATCCATGGAAATGGGGCCTAATGTCTATAAACATTCAACACCCAATGTAATATTACAACCACCCATTTCAATATGAAACATGTGTATTTTGAGAGAATAATCACCCATTTGAAGCTGCACATTTTCACAATGACCACCACATTTTATAGCTCCTCTACTCACAAACATGATTTGGAAGTTACTCACAACATGGATATAGAATGTGTTTCTTGAGATACACAACAATGAATAAACTTATTCATGCTATCATTGTCAATTAAGACTATGACTTTGTGATCTTTCCAAAAAGGCTAGTCAATGCATGCAGAGATACTTGGGATTCCACCTCCAATAAATAAAGCTAGGGAATGCATTTGATAGATGGATAGGGGACCTAGATAAAATTAATGTTCCATTGGAGTGACCCATCATGTATGGTTTGACCCATTTAATTTAATTAGATCAAATTTAGGAATTATATGCCACATGTGATAGGGGGGAATCAATAGCAGAGCTAGAAATCTAGGCTAATATCCCCTTCCTTTAATAATGGTTTGGTGAATTCCATTATCATATCTATTGAAAGATTAATTAACAACTATCCAAATCTAGATCTCTAATTTCTTCAAGGATTTGAGCTAAGAAGAGATAAAATACCTCTTGTAGCATGTTTTTGGGGAGGCCTTTGATTGTTGTTATTCAAAGTTGGATGCTCTTCAAGTTATCCATTGTACTTGTAAATACATCCACAATATGTTTTCTCAATCCTTTTGACAACAAATCAGCTCATAATGTTCAAAGCAAATAAGATCTAACATTCTACCACTTACTAAACACAAGCATTTGGGGGACATATGAATCCTTTCATATTAATTCAAAGAAATAATGGAATATTACAACCTCATCAATGATTTACTCCCTCATCCTTTTTTCTATGTTCCCTCCTTCACTTCCTAATATTTTGATCACCAAAAGAGAAAATAAGATCTAACATTCTACCACTTACTAAACACAAGCATTTGGGGGACAATTGAATCCTTGCATATTAATTCAAAGAAATAATGGAATATTACAACCTCATCAATGAGTTACTCCCTCCTCTTTTGCTCTATGTTCCCTCCTTCACTTCCCAAGACTTCGATCACCAAAAACAATTTCAGCAAAAGAGCCTCTCACTATTCCTCCAGCATAACTTTGCTTTTCAATCCTTTTCCCCACAATATTCCCCCAAGTAGATATTAAATAGATTTTGGATTTGGGTGTTTAGGAGAAAAAGTACAATGTGGGATAGAATTCTAATTCATTACTTTCATTAATTTCCTTCAAAGTTTGGTTTTCCATATTTTTTAAGAACTTCGTGACATTTTTGAGCTTTTTGCACCAAAAATACTTATTTCATGCAATTTTAACCACTTCATGCTTGTGATATTTTGATTCTAAGATCATATTAGGCAACTTCAATCACTGTAATTTACCCTAGTCGGGCTATGTCAATAACCATGTGCAACTTTCTTCTAGGAAAGTTGAAATTGAGCTATGAGATTATGACTCATTTAGTGTTCTATCTCAGTCTTCATGTTGTGGGTGAACTTGATACATGATTTCAACTCACACATTTAATGGTGTTATATATTGTGTTAATAGACTCCCCATATTGTATGAGGTTCAAAGAAACTCTAATGGATGAAATACATTCACTTTTATACTTTTTAGTGATCAAGGTTGGAAGGAAATAGAGGAGAATTGTGAATGCATGAGTTGGAAAGTACCTGCAAGCAAAACAAGGCAATGTAATGAATTAATATAATATATTCCTAAGGTGGGTATACCCATGCTCAGTAGTAAACAAGCAAGGCCACAAACAATACACAATGGATCCATGCCAAAAGTACCTACAAAATGTAAACTTACACTGTGATAAGTGCAAGATATCTAGGTCTTCATGGTACTTTAACATTGTAGTTTAATATTGCACAACTCAAGGAGTGCATCGATGAGTGATACAACTATTTTTCCCAGTGTCTTCAATGCAAACCGATGATAGTACAAGTTTATATCATACGAATAAATGAGATGATGTCACGCATAATTAAACACCATTTGATTACCAGTCATTGATGTATACCATTAATAGATGTGAGGATGCCCATTGATAATGATGATGGAATCCAAGATACTGAGTACGATATAGCATGTGTGAATAGATGTTATAAATTAGAACACTTGTAGACTCGACCAATCAATGGTCATTTATGTATTCCCACTATCATTTGAGAGGAGGCCTTCCACTAATGACTACAAGATCCAAGGTACTCCAAGGCTACTAGATCCACTTCCTAGATGGTGATTTGGCGGAAATAAAAAGAAATACATCGGAGTGAGGGCATTGATGCATCCCACAACAACCAAAATGAAACATAGATCAATAATTTGATAGAATTTGGTAGATCTATGATATCCAACACTATATACTAACACAAGGAAGGATAGCATGATTGGTCAAGAATATTTGAAGAATGGACAACACTATTTTGACTTGCCTTGAACACATAACATGATTCATAGTGACACTTGGAAACATAAGACTCAAGTAACCAACCTTTTTGAAATCCTCCAATTCCAAATGCATTAACAAAAGATCCATATTTAATGGGAAGAATAACCTGTCCGTGGAGTTCTATTCAAATTAATGGTACATTCTCCTAAAACGAGTGTAAATGGTGTACTAATAAATGACGCAAAATATGTGGCGTCTTTAAGGGTGATGAGGACTAACTATTTCCACTCTTTCTAGGAAAAAATATGAAATGATTCAACGATCCCCTTTTTTTGGATTTTTGTACTTTTTAGTTTTTAATACCCTTTTCATTTATAAGCTTGAAAAATAATAAATCATACTACAATACATCGGAGGAAACCACTGTTTCAAGGGCACGCACCTACATTCCAAGGGAACGAGTCAGGCCGAGGCAAAGATAAGATTGAAAACATGGGTTTAGCTAGTTATGTACACTCTTATGGATGTTCCCTCCATGGGTAGAGGTCAACAAAGAAAAAGAAATGGTTTATAGGCATCACGTAGCAAAAAGTGATTGCAAAGGAAAATATACAACATAAACAATAAGCAACAAAGCAGTAGGCACAAATGCTCAACAAGATATTTTAACACGTGATTATGTAAATTGACACAAAATCAGGAGCCCATTAGGAAATTGTCAGAAATATATGAGAGAAATATGTGGTCTAAAACTCCAAGTCATTATGGTACTAATAGGGATCCCGAGCCTATGAGAAAAACTTAGCATATGCAACAAAATGGCAATAGGGTGCTGACTATATAGTGTCCCATGTTCGGTAGCCTCTTCTATCAGAACCGTGGAAAATGCATATATGATGGGATGATTCACCAACTTCCAACAAGTTGGAACCTAGGGTAATTTTGGGTTGAAAAAGGTTCAAATGCATCATAACATAGGGATAACCTAAATCTATATGCAATATTTCAATTGAGGAAAATAATGCTCCTATACTTGTGCATAATTAAAACAAGTGTCCCCACAAAATATGTCCTTAGGTGGGTGTAACCAAATGTTCATAAATTTAAAGATAGATTCATCTAAGAATAAAATGTCGTCCAAGAAGTCATGTGAGCTGGGAGATTTCATAGCCAAATTGGGAAAAGTAATCATATTGTATTCCTCCTCCAAAGGAAGACTTTGATATAAATATGTCGAAGCCTTTTGAATAGCTTTGTTTGAAAATTCTATGGCAGATAATGGAAAGCCATTCTCCAAGGTACCAGACTCTAAATAAATTGGTATTACTTCATCATCATTTTCCACATTTAAGCATTCCATCAAGACCACTTGCGATAAAGGTGAGTCATTTGTTGGAATGGGTTTAGGAAAAATTGATAGTGGGAAGTAAGCCTTCAATGTTATGGTAAATACTAGAAAATATTGTGGGGTGGGTATCGATGGTGGGATCATATAAGTTCCCATGAGGCAATCATATTTGAACAATCCTACCCCGATTTCTTGGAGCATCTTTAGCGAATCCCAAACAAAAGGAACATTCGATTGGACAATAGTTTCAGGCATGCAGTAATCTAACTGATCTATCATCACAATCTTCCCCTAATGAGGGAAATGAATCACTCGGAACACTGAAGATACTATATTCATCATAGCATGTATCCAACTAGGACCCAATAGAAAATTGTATTCTATGGGTACGTCTACTACCTCAACATCAATTGTAACTACTTTACCTCCAAATTAAATATGGTAGGCTGCTATAAGTCCGTCAGAATGGAATGATTGTCCATTAAATGCCTTTATCATAGTATGGGATGGAACTAAGGTGGCTGATCCTAATTCTTTCCAACACTTCAATGACATGATACAAGTTGAGGCCCCTTCATCAGCTATGGTTTGAAAAAATTTCTTACCATCGGACGATACTTTAATCTGAAAAACAATTTGGGAAGGGATCCTACATGTTGATTGGTCTAAGTCAAATGTGATCAAAGTAGTATCAGATAGATCTACAACCCTGATTGTAGACAATAGTTCCTTTCTTTGCACGGGACAACATTGTAATACCTATAGAGTTGACATGGAACATGGTTCTTGAGATAAATCTTAAACAACATTATAATTGTGAGTATCACGTGCATCAAAATTATCATGTTGTTCTACGTAGAACCCCTTTAGGAGAGAAAGGTACTAGGTCAATGGTTAGTTTCTCAATGGTGAGAGAACCACTTGGTTGTGATGTCCATGTATCTGAAGTACTAGGAGGGACACCATATGAAAAAGATCTCATTTGAATGTTCACCTCATGATCACACATGAAGACATTAGCATTTGGGGGATTTCCCCCTTGTGAGGGGTTAGATTGGTTCCCCCCTAGTGAAGGTACCGACATCGTAGCAACCATTTATTTTTGGTGTTGTGATAAGGGTTGCATCAAAATGGCAGGTTGTTGTTTCCCACCATGTTGATCCAACATTCTATGAACATCCTCCATGAATGGGCATTGATGAGTTAGATTATCTCCTTGACAAGTTTTTCAAGGGAATATGCACTTTTGATTATCTTGTGTTCCTTCTCCTAGAAATTTTTGGTTTGTTGTAGGTCCTATCCCAGGATTGGTACTTTGTTTTTTCTTCTTTCCTCTTTATTTTTTGGATTGGACTATAAGGACTTCATAATTTTGGGAAGAACTACCAAATTGTTGCTTGGCCTAGCGTCCCTAGCCAGCTTTGGGGTGTGAAGTTTGAGCATACATTTTTCTCAATTGTTGGGTAACATGATCAATTTGATTAACAAAAACAATCACACCATCAGCATGAGGTCCCTAAGGTGTCCTAGATATATCTAACGCAAGTCTTATTGCATGAGTTATTAAATCATAAAAAGTGTCCAAATGTGAATAAATCAAATCATTTTTTGGGCACTCTTAATGAGTTGTTCTTCAGTCATGGATCCTAACTAGCCACATATTTGGAAAGAGTAGGAAACAATTATTTTACTAACCAGTATGCTAAGAATTGATCCAAGATATTTTCTTTTATAAGCCTCTATCACCTCCTCCACTCATGAATATGATCATATATATGAGTAGAAGTGGATTTCCCAAGGGAAATCAATAGTTATGTATTTGTTTCATAGTGGATAAGCAGTTGAAATGTGTTAACAATACCATGGATAAATATGAAAAATATGTGAATGTACTACAAGGCAACTCAATGTACCATTTTACAATGATTCCCATAAGTTTTCACTTAAACAAACACAACTTGATATTACCATCAACAAGGGAGTTAGATGAACACCATAAGTGAAATGTCATCACATGGTTTGATGGGTCATCTCTTAGTTTTCCATCAAATTTCAAATACCTTATGGGAGTTTGGTTGGTATGGATGGCCACCCATTCATATGTAAAACACGATCATTCATCAGCTAGGAATAAATCTAGTAGATTTAGAGTATCCAAAAATGGTGATCTCATTAGTGCTACTACAAAATCTTGTTACACAGGTGGAGCTCAGTGACCTCATGGATTTTGTCCTTGCAATTTATTGGAATTAAAAATTGGATTTCCCCCTTACAGAGGTGGATTTCCCCCTAGTATAGGTGGGCCCAAAGAATATTGGATACTTCTTGGAACTCGGCCACTCCATTGTGAAATGCGGTAGATAGGTGGATTTCTCCCTAGCATGGTACCTATTGGGGATATGATATTTCCCACAAGAATTTTGATAGGATAATTTGGAGGATGATCCCTCCAATACACTTTTGTCCATTTGTGGAGGATAAGTCCATGCGACGTTCATGTTCCAAGGTCCTTAACTTCTGCTAGGAATATTGAAAATCCATTATAAAGGGTTTCCCCTAGAAGTAGAACTTGGCCAAATGTTTGGGTTACTGTGAATATTTGTATATCCTCCATATGTGTGTGCGGTTTGGGATTGACCATCCCAACCAAAGGGAAAACCAATATTTGGTAGAGCATACCCACTAGTTGGTATACCTTTTAATGAAGTAGATGCATTTCCAAGACTGGAACTTGGAAATGTACCAACCGACACTGAAGTGATAGTTGGAGTCATGATAGGTTTGGCTATATTAACTGATGGGATTGGTACACTTATAGATTCCATTATGAAAATGTTCAATTTATGTTATGTATTGGTCGATGTGGAAGTATTATGACCTCCTGTAACCACTTGAGGATGCGTGGGTGTGGAACCATGTTCTCCTAATGAAGGAATTGGATCAAATGATGTGTGTTGAAAGTATTTCAAAATTTCGAAAAGAAAAGTGTGGCCATCAATGACTCACCTATATCAAGTATGACCATATATAAGGGATTTGTTACAGGCATATTCACGTAAGCAACTGATCTATCCTCTAAAGTTTCAATTTCAAAAGGAGCAAGGTCATCAACTAAGTCTTTGTTTGATTCGTGATATGATGAGGATTCTTCATATTTAGTTTGATGGTGTACTCATCCAATAATATTGTTTATTTTCAAAGTTAGTTTTCTTTCTAAGTCATTGTGGTGTGATTCTTGTATGTGCCTCTGCAATGTAGTGGGGGATTCAAAATTTGGTGACTCACCACACTACCACATTAAATGGAAAATTGGGAGGTTCACCACTTTGAAGTTTAAGTAAGGATTTGTTTATTATAATTTGTAAATTAAAATCAAACAATCCTAACACCAATTAGACTCAACAAAAATCAAAAGTTCGTCCAACTAAAAATGTCATAAGAGGTTCAGCAAGCAAACTACTTGTCCAAAAAACAAAAGTTTAGTAAAAAGACAAAATAGTGGGCATTCTGAAATAGTAGCTACTAAGAGGTCTCAAACCTCAAAAATTACTATATGAAGGTGACATATACAGTTACACTAATCTTCCACGCAACAATCACCAAAGGTACAAGTACTAGTCTTTGGCCAGCACCCTCCCAAGGAGATGAAACATAGATTCTATGTTTATCTCAAGTACTGCAAGTGTTCCCCACTTGCAATGACCCGTGTGATATCCTAGGAAGAGCAACTATGGTTACTATTTCATAATAGACGATCGGGTGGGATAGTCATAAGTCAATATAAATAACATAGACTAGATATTCTAACAAACTGATGTCACCTCGAAGACTTGTCACTTTACTAGAAAAATGTAGTGTGCTTATATCCCACCAAACAAGAAAAGGGGGGGTGCCACTTTCACTTATCTAGCTTGACTTCGTGCTTAACACATGTGTTAGACGTGATTTCCCAACAAGTGCTCCTTGCTACTAATGGATTTTCACTCTTTATTGGTTCCTAGTTTCGAAAATTAGTGGCCTTGGAGATATTTACTCTCCAATCCTAATCCAAGGCCCTAACTTACTCTAATATTGGTTTGCACTCAAAATGAAATCTTTTTTTTTAGATTAAAATGTTCATTTTTTAGATAAATTTGCTTAGTCAGCTCGAAGGGGTGGAATGAAACTGTATGATGTTATATGACTCGATGAGTGAATCAATCAATGCATGTATGCTTAAAAAGTTCATGTTTTAAATTTGATGAACACTCTGAACTATTGAAAAGTAAGAAGTGCATCCTATGTAATGTGCAACCTTTCAAAATTGAATCACTATTTCATATTGAAAAAAAAACGTTTTTAAAGTGACAGTGGTTTACTGTCTTTCTTTTTCCAAAAAAATTCCAAATCTAAGGCCGCAAGGTTCAAAAGGTTGATAAAAAATATGACATGCCCAAATTAATTCAATTCTACTAATTGGGAAATAAAATTTTGAAAGTGAAAATGCTTTAATGTTTTTCCTTTTCCAAGAAGCTCTCGAATTAATGCAAAATAAGGAAACATGATTATTTTCAATTTATAAATTATATGCATCTCTTCTCAAATGTTGAAACTAAAATAAACATATACAAAAGCCTTATGTTTGGTTAGATTGATAAAGAATGTTCAAAAGATAGCAAATATATGCCACTCTATACTAGTTATTTTTATACAAAAATAATCAGTCCTGAAAGTTTTAAGGAGTATCACACCCTTGTAATCTAAGTAAATTGAAGATGAAAATATCAATAAACTCAAACAACAACCAACCTAAATATAAATTGGATTCTTCCAAAGAGTTCCTATATGTCTCAATTGATCAGGAATGTTTGAAAATGGTCAAATGAAAGACACTTAGTACTAATCCCTTTAATCCAAAAACAATTTAAACTAAGATATTCTAAGAAAGAGTAAATGAAATTCAAATAAATCAAGGATTGAAACCAAGATCTCTCCTAATTACAATTAATCATCAATTCAATAATTCCAAGTGAGAAATTTTATCACCAATAAATTTATTCAATCTTATAATTCCTAAACTGAAAATTTTCTCAAGTTACTAAATTTAAATCTCTTTTCACTTCAGATCCATGGTTCTTGTATGCAAGATCACATAAGGCGCAAGCACAAAGGATACGCAGAGCTCATATATGCTTTAAAACCCAAATTGCTTTATAATTGAGATCCTTGTTTCTTGTATTCAAGATCACACAAAAGCACAAGAACAAAGGATACACAGAGCTTAGAAATTCTAAAACTCAAATCTAAATGTACTTCTTCCAAAAAAATTCTATATGCTCCAATCAATAAAGAACTTTCTAAAGTGAACAAATGCAAGCCACTCAATACTAGTCCTTTTAATGAAAAAAAATTGAAACTAAGAATCTTAAGGAGAATTAAATGAAATTTGAATAAATCAAGGATTGAAACCAAGATATCGCCTACTAATCAAATGATCAAGATCCAAATCAAAGCCCCCAAATGAACAAATTGTATACAATTTCAATGCAATTGTTCTCATTGATGGAGGTACTGGCTTGACAATTTTTCGAAACAATGGACTTCTAGACTTATTGATATGCAAATAGAAGAGAATAATGGTTTGAAACAATGATCCCTTCCAACATTTCTAGATCTAAAAAAAGTTTGATACACACTCCTGATTGCAAAAAAATTCCCCATAATCACTGTGCAATCTTTAAATTTTTGGGGGCAATGAAATAAAAAATTTCAAACTAGAGGGATAAAATGCCTTGATAAATTCCAATATCCTACTCTAAATCAAAGCAAACAAGATAATAGATAGGAGAACACAAATTCTGCAACAAATTACAAGCACAAAGGTTTATAGAGAAGAAAAATCCCCTTAATCTGCCATGGGTGAAGAATCAAGAAAGTTACTATTTAACCCCTCAAATTAGTCATGAAATTATATAATGAGTAAGAAAACAAGTTTATTGTGACTTCCAAGCTATTAAGTACTTAGGCCAAATTCAAGCAAAAGTAGGATAGATTTGGTCAAATTTCAAACTATGCGTGATTTCAAACTATGTAGAAGACTAGGTGTGATTTTCCTCGCTCATTCGCATCTAAATGGAATATATGGTGTGAATTACCCTACCCATTTAAATTTTTGTAGAACATTAGGTGTGAATGGAGCCAAATATGGATTTATAGGGCAAAGAACCCCGTAATTTTCTCAAAATTTTGGGAATTTCAGGGTATTTGGGTACGGTTAAGTCAATATGAAAATAAATCACCCAAAAATATGAGGGATGAATGGATCTTAAATCTTTAAAACTCTGAAATATAAGGCAAGAACACCAAATTTGAGAGGATAAATTCTATCAAGAAAGTTTCCTCCCCAGTGGAGTCGTCGTTCTGATAGGGGGGGAGTCAGTATGTAATGTCTCCGTTTTTTTATACCACCATGGTCCACCAATACCCATTCAAACCCATGGGTCCTAGTGACAGTTTGGCATTAATTAATTAAAGAGGGGCTAAGTTTTGAGGCATTAATTTACAAAGTATTTAATTTTAAGACTTACGATAGTGTGTCGTGATTATTTTTGTATTTATTATTATTATTATTATTTAATTCTATGTTGAGTAATGTGCCTAGGTGGAAAAGGAGGGCACACAAGTGGTATTGTGTACCTATGATTTCTCATTTACAATGGAAATTAGAAGAAAAATCATAAAAATACACAAAATCACAAAAAATGTAGAAAGCATGCCCAAAGTAGCCAGTTTTGAAAAGCTAAAAACAGGTAGGAAAAGCAGGAAAGTCCACAAATCAGGAAGGAGCATAAAAGAAGTAAAAAGCACAGGAAAAGTAGATAAAAGATAGGAAAAAAAGAGGAAAACTAGGAAAAGAATGATGTTTCCAAAAGCAAGAAAGCAGTCCAAAGCGGAAAGGCAACAAAGAAAGGGTAAAAGCAGGTAAAAGTAGACATGCTAAATACAGTCAAGGAGGGAACATGAGAAAAGGAGGTGACCACATGCATTAAATGCATCTAATTCATCATTGAGCTTATAAAATAAGGAGGTCACACCACTTTCACATATTTTGCTAGTCTTATTGTTTGTCTTGAGAGCTAGCTTCTCAGAGGATTGGGAGATGTGCCCCTAGCTATGCTTTGGGAGTTCTTCCCATAGGAAAATTGTTCTAGTCATTTTCTTAACTCCATTGCAGCCATTATATCACTATTTTCAGGTCTTATCCATCCATCTTAGTGAATAATTTGAACTCCCAATGTTGATGCAGTGAATTGTACAAGCTTGAGGTGATATCAGTGAAGAGATCCATGGATGATCGAGCTATGATAGTGAATGTGCCTCTGTGATGGATATATGGTTTTATAGATTCTTCCATGAGAATCCAACCTGATCTTATTATTAACATAACTCTGATCCAATGGTTCCATCCTCTCCTTTCTCCCTTCTACTGAAAATTTCTGTTATTTTATGTAAAATCATTGAAGATGGTGATTGGGTTGTAAGTTTGGATCAATTAAACCTTCATTGATGCTATCAATATATGAAATAAGATTTATGTTGTTTATTTACATTCCCTTGATATCATATATCAGTTCTGGTGAGAAATTTGTGAGCCATTAAGGATTTTTGTAAAGTTATATTTCAATGCTTTCTCTTTTGCATGTTAAAATTAGACTAGTTTTGCAGTAATTAATACCAGGAGACCTATGAGAGTCTATTTTATGTTTTGTTAGGTATTTCAATTCCTTAAGACCTTTTTGAGGCCATCCCAAGCCTTAATGTCATATTTCCTGACCCCCTAAGCATGTTTGGAAAATCCTGGAAGAAGACTAGTTGATGTAGACTATAGCAGCATACTTCCTCTCTTCATCTCCAAACATTGTCAAACCTTCCATAGACTCCTGTATATTTTGAATATTAGTATATTAGAGGAAAAAAATAGTCTATCCACCCTCTGATTCATCCCAATTTAGTGGAAGTGATCTATTTTTCATATGCCAGTGTACATAGGAAGCCTTGGAGTAGACTTCAGCGACAGCTGTTGTCGAAACATAAATGGTACGAGTACTTTGTGAAAAGGATTCTGAAGCTAGATTATCCCCTATTGTCTAACCTTTTTCACTTCTGATATCAATCAATTAAAGAAAAAAAAATCCACCTTGGGAAGAAGTAGGTTTAATTGTTCCTAGAACTAGTTTTGACAATTCTAGCCTAATACTAGTTACTAGTTTTGAATTTTTCTAACTCGTTCTTTTGCAATTGAGTTAATATATCCCAAAAATAATGATTGGGGATATTATAGTGGTATCATATGAATTTCCTATACTCCTATGGAAAGTGATCTTTCATATTGAAAAAATTTTAGCCATGTTACTAGCACCAGCTAATGATGATTTTGAATGGGATGATGCAAAAGCATCCAGTTCTGATGAATAAATCATTTGCATAGAAGGAGGATTACCACGAGATGAGAATGGTTACTTTTTTTATCAAATGGAAAATGAATACCAAAGGGATGAAACACCAATGTCTATCTCAAAATATGATTTATCAAGGAACATAGAAGCAAGTGAAAACTTGCCTCATCACTATCAAGAGTATCTTTCCGTGGGGGAAGAGATTTCTAAATCCATTTCTTTCAAAGATTATTTTTATTGCATATTTGGATTTGAACCCAAGAATGTAGATGTGTATTCAATAGAGAGAAGAAAAACATCAAGGGAGGAACCAAGTTGCTCCACTTCTTAAAGAAAATAAGAAGAAAAAGGAACCAAATGTGAAGCTCCATCGGAGCCATCTACATATAGTGGCATCATGAGACTCTTTGGATTTTATTCAAGGAGAAAATCTAAAGATATTGACCCTAAGGTCACCAAGGTTAAATATGTTTGCAATGAAGTGGAAGGTTGTGCAAAAGAATATATAGACACTCTAGACATGGATAAAAGAGCATCTACAGAGGGATGCATGAGTCTCTATGTTGGTGTCACATAGATCGATTTGGAAGAACATGCTACAAGAGGAGTTTCCCATGAGCATGAAAAAGAAGATCTTACAGAAAATAAATAAGGACAAGGATTAGATTCCCAGTCACCACCAGAGCTTCATCAAGAAGCTAATCCAAAGAAGTAAGAAGAGGATTCTTATCCTCAAGAGCCACCCTTTCTTGCATGGCCTTTGAAGATGAGCGAAAGGAAGATCCATGAGGCCTCAAGCATTCTGCATGAAACTATTGCATTGGTGTCCAATTATTGTTGGAAATTTGCATCAATGGAAGAGACATCTTCTATTGAATACTTGGAGGCCATTCAGAAATCAAGGACAGACATCAAAGATAACGTTTTGCATTTTCTTTCTGATAGAGTTCATTTTTTCTAGCTTGTGGGGATGTATCATGGTTCATCTTTGAGGGATGCATAAGAGATTGAAAAGGTCACTATTGAATTGGATTCCACCCAATATTCTTTGAAGAGTACTCAAAGTGCACTTCAAAAATATGAAATTCAGATTGAGCAACTTCATGAGAAGCTGGAGAGATCACATTCCACCTCCTACATTTCAGACAACCAATCCCATATGGCTGATTGCATTCATGGATTAAAGGAGGATCCTCATGTGAGGGTGGAACATGAGGAAAATTATAATCTGCAAGTTTTTGTGAAGGGAAGATGATATTGAATACCTTGTCCAAGCACTTTCCTTGAAGAATGATGAGAAGGACTCAATTATGGGAGAGATAGTTGAGGGAAGTGCATTTGGATCAGCTAGAAGTTGTGCTTATTTATCCAAGGATTGGATGGATGAGTACATAAAAGAGATAGAGATCCAAGGGTACACCAATATTTATCACCTTGGTAGAATATTATTTAACAATTCATTCATTGGGAAATATTGTGAGCAAGAAGGGAAATCCAACATGCAAGTGTTCTTTGTAAGAGGACTGTCTTGGAGGAAGTTGGTCGAGTGCTAGATGTGCATCAGGAGGATCATGGGTTGTTTGTATGGGAGAAAGATTTGAATTTGGAGGAGGTAGTTAGATTCACTCCACTTGGACCATCCAACAAATATGTTGATCCATCCATGGATTGGATGGAAAAATACTTATTAGAGATGGATGCACATGGAGGTAGCAGTTTTGTTTACACCAGTAGAAAGTTAAATGATGCATCTCTTACTTTCCTATATTATGACCAGCAACAAAGGAATCTACTATCACCATTTGATGCATACATCATGCACAGCAACAAAGGTGTTCATTCGTTGATTGATTGGGTGGATAGATGCACCATGGAGATGAATACTTTGGGAGGTAAATATTCCTCTTGTTTTTGCAATGAAATGTTTGTTGTGCTTGACATTGTTTTGGAAAGTGAGCGGAAGCAAAGACGTATTTTGCAGCCATTAGATATATCCATTATTCATGCATATATGGATTGGGTGAGCAACTACATGGAATATTTCTAATCACCATGTTAGGGAATTTCAGTTTGCACTTATGGCATGTTGAAGACAGTATTTGCATGCAAGAAATCGAATGTCATAGGAGGAGATCCAAACTTTGTTGGATCTAATACAAAAGGTTATTAGAGGCATTGGAAGTGTTGAAATTTCAATTTGGTTTTGCGATCTTGGCATTCCTCGGAATGACAGATTGTTTTCGATGTTAGTGATGGATGAGGTAGTGCAACACAAACCATGGGATACTGGTATTGTTTGGTGTGGATGTATTAGATACTCTAAATTCCTTGGATTCATTTAGGACCCTGGAATCATTCTTGGTTTCAACTATTTTAGACGGATATTTCACATAGTATTATGGGGGACAGAGATAAATGTAAAGAGGAATGAGATGTACAAGGTCAAGTACCTTCCAAAAATTGATCTCCACCTTAATCCTCATCATCAGATTAGCATGGATGGAGAAATTTTTCAAGATACGTCTCCTTGTGTCCAATGTGCCTATGTGGGACTTTCATACATGAGCATTGATTTGGTTGATGCACCTATGACTTCACCTTCCTACATGAGCAAAACATACATCAAGAACTTTGGTAAGCTTGTGTTGGTTTTATTTGAATACATTTTGGTTCCTGGTAGGATGTTGGAGAACTACATTATGGATTTGGAAGCTATGTCATGTACTTGGGTAGAGCAAACATTGCACATCAAATTGTTGAAACATGAAATTGGTGTTATTTTTTCAAAATTTACTTCAATCTGATCTAGGATCTTAACTGAGAGAACAACATGTACAGCATATCAATCATGGACACAATAATGCAAGCACACAAGAGACATAGAGTTTACTTGGGGAAAACCATAAAGGTGAAAAAACCCAATAACTTCCTCGGAGATAGATAGAGCAATGATACAACCCAAGCATAAGAGATAGACATCTCCTAGCAGCAGCTTCTCCTCCTCCACAAGTGCGCCACTCTCCAAAGAGTGTGTGTGAGAATAGAATGATCAAATAGAGTGCCTCCCGCACTCTATTTATACTTGAATTGACTTGCCTAATAACCTTTACTAGGTCGGCCTAAACTTAACCACATAACACAATGCTGACTGGGCCGACACCCAATAGGGTGGTCTAATAACCCTTGAAGTATAAGTTACAATACTTACAATATAAATGAGGACACTTCCGTATAGAGGAATAATAAAATCTCTATAGGAATACAAACACTTCCGTATAGAGGAATAATACCATCTCTATAGAAGTACAATATACATATATGAAATACATTCCGAAGTTACATATACATCAACACTCCCTCTTAACTAGGAAGGTATTTCTCAACATAGGTCTTCTAGCACAAGTCTTCTTCTCTGGATCATCGTCACTGGATAATCGTCATCGAGTCATCGTCATCGTCACTGTTGCTACTATCTCAATAAATCTCTGAATCTACTCGTCATAGGAATTTCTATAGAGCCAGTCCTTTTTCATACTGGATGTAAGCCCACCACCAGCAGGTCTTCATCATCACTGACCATACTGTGGAATCCTCAGGACTTATTATGTGCGTCACAAAACCTCGAAAGAGAATCCCAGTTTGTTACGGGTACACAACTCCGACCTATAGGATCTCCCAGGATCTTTTACATGTGACAGTCACAAAACCTTAAAAAGGTGTCTTGCCAAGCAAGAACCCTAAAGAGCATCTGAGGCCCTTTTCATCCTGTCCAGATCTCTAGGTATAATTACATGTGACTCCTACCACAAAACCTTAAAAGGGTGTATTTCCAAGAAAGAACCCTAAAGAGCATATGAGGCCTTTTTCATCCTGTCTAGATCTCTAGGCCTGATTACATGTGGTCATGGCAATGCCTCGAAAGAGCATCTGAGGCCTTTTTCATCCTGTCCAGCTCTCCGAGGTCTACTTACATGCCATAGGAAAATGCCTCGAAAGAGCATCTGAGGCCTTTTTCATACTGTCCAAATCTCTCAGGTCTACATACATGTCCTCCCAGAGCAATGCCTTGAAAGAGCATCTGAGGCCTTTTTCATCCTGTCCAGATCTCCCAGGTCTACTTACATGCTCATTTGCACAACCTGTCCACGACCACAGAGTATCAACCTGATACTCACCATACATCATCCTGATGTACACATGATCATCCTGATCATCAACACTGCATCATCTTGAAGCTCGTCATCCATGATCATCCTGATCATACAATGCATCCACCTGATGCATACACAATATCTGCCTGATACATATCATCATACATGATCTACCCGATCATACAATGTATCCACCTAATACATGATCCACCTGATCATACCTGATACATATCAACATATATGATCTACCTGATCATACAATGTATCCACCTGATACATCAACAAATACATACACATGATCCAACTGATCATATCCAGCATCCAACATGATGCATATATACATATACATATAAATGATCCAACTGATCATATCCAACATCCAACATGATGCATACATACATATAAATGATCCAACTGATCATATCCATCATCTAACATGATGCATACATACATACATATAAATGATCCAACTGATCATATCCAGCATCCAACATGATGCATACATACAGAGCAGTAACTGGAGCATCGTTCTGATGCTCATCATCCAGTGCTTATATCCACAACCATGGAAGGATCCTCCTCTCATCATGCTTGGAATGGCTCCAGCAAATGTGTCCATCACTTCTTCCTCAAAGTGTCATCAATCTGAATAACACCAATCCTCTCTCTGAAGTACTCGAACTTCACTCTGGCTAGTGGTTTCGTCAGCACATCTGCAACCTGCTCATCCGTCGCAACATACAGGAGCTTCACTGCTCCTCTCTGCACCATATCCCTAATATAGTGATATTTGATCTCAATGTGTTTCGACCTGTCGTGGAACACCGGGTTCTCAGACAGCTTCACACAACTCTGATTGTCACAAAATATACCAGTAGCTTCCAGCGGGAGATCAAATAACTCAGACGGTAGCTTTCAAAGCCATATTGCCTCACAACTAGCCAAACAAGCTGCAACATACTCTGCTTCGGTTGTACTCAATGCTACGCAGGACTGCTTCCTGCTAAACCATGAGATCACACCTGATCCCATACTGAAGCAGCACCCAGATGTGCTCTTCCTATCTGCAGCATTGCCTATTAAGGCATACTTCCTAAAACCTGGGAAATTCATGATCGATCAAGGCATACTTCCCGAATCCTAATAACTTCAATATCTTCAATAGATAACTTTGTTGCTGGAACAAATGTTGTAGTCCTTCTTTTGTAGGTGATGGTATATGATATTTCCTAGAAAACAAGTTAAATTGCATTATTAGAAACATCTCATAGTTTTCAGAACAAATTCTTACACATAAAGAAATATGTCATATAGTCATGCAATTATTTTAGCCAATGCTTCAATTCAACATTCATCCATATCCTATAACTTTCTAGATGCCTTCCAATCTCTACCAGAACATTGTTAAGAGTTTCCACTACTCCCAACATGTCAGCAAAGAGGTTTCATTCTAGATAAGTAGCAATGGAATGTTGTACAGTTCCATAGGCCACTTACCCATCACATGCATATTAGTAGTATACTGTTCATTAATGCAATTATTCTAATATGCATAATACACAACCTAAGTCTAGGAACATAAGCATATACATCATTGAAAAAAATTATTTAAACAAACAAATATGTAAGAAATGACAATTCAAATACTTATCTTTGTTTGGTTGTTGGGTGGACTTCCTCTAAATCTTTGCGACTCCATTCTGATGTGGATTGTGAGAAGTGGTCGACTCCCTCTGAATATTTGCATCCTTGCAGAAACTACTGGAGTGTGCTCCCTCTTGATATTTGCTTCCTGGATTACCTGTCCTTGAACTTATATCCATTCTCGATTACTATGCATGCTTACAAGTATCATTATTGTGATATCCTCGAGATCTCATACATAATCATACATTTATTAGTATATTCTCAATACTATCAAAAAACAATAATCTTAAGCATGTATAGTCATGATCATTTCAAACAGAAATAATAAGCATTAGTATTCAAGGACTCTTATGGTTTAGTCATATCATAAATTAATGTAAGAAACATAATATGCCTAAACCTGTGATTACTCAAACCCTATACTTTCATGACTCTTCTAGTTAGTCATATCATCAATTAAGGTAAGAAACATAATATGCATACACCCATGATTATTCAAACCTATGAATAATCATTATCAATCATGCCATGTATACTTATATAAGAGATCCTATCACAAGGTAGGATTCTAACTTGATATAGGAAAAACATACCTAGATTAGTATGTTAGCTAGTTTAACATACCCACATGATGTCTTCTTGTTCTCTTCAACGACTTGTGCTAGTAACCTGTATATCTCATAAGTTAACCATTATAGAACCAAGTTATACATACCTCGTAAATAGATCTTCTAAGTGATCCATGACAATGGATGAATCTTTGTCTTCATGTCACCGTGATCATATGTCCTTGAACTAGAACATGATTTGTCTTTCTTGGTGTACCTTTCATGTTAGTGGACAACATAAACCTCATACAACACCATAATGCATTAGTACAATCATAAGTGTCAACACCCTAATCAATTAATATCTTCTATCATGCATTCATAGTTTTATTAAGGTGATACGACAAGTCTATATTTGATCAAGATTGTACTAACCGTAATAATATGAAGGAAAACATACCATAAACTTAATCATGAACAAATCTCGAAACATACCTGGATAATTCATACGTGTCGAGATTGCTTGTAATCTTCTTATGTAATGCCTTAGCCTCATCTCCCTCTAAAATAGGAACTTCTTCACTTATGTAGGTGACCAATCCATTCTCTTCTAGGATTAACCCAATCCACTTGATTTGCAGCAACAGGATCTGGAGCTGGATTAGGGTTTTTCAGAGAAACCCTAAAAATTCAAACTTTGAATTTCAAACTTCTGAAAGGATAGAAAGATGTGCCTTGATGAACTGATCAAGCCGGTATACTCATAATTTGAAAACTGCAAAGTTTCACCCCTCAAAATTGCCTTTGAAACTTCCGGATCTTCTGGACAGGATCCCGAACTAGGGTTTGATAAAGCCCACTCTTCTTCCCAACCAAAAGGTTTGATCCAAAGCTCTAAACTTTGATTTATCTGAGGAGCTTCCAGCCGTGGTCACAGACTTCAAAAAATTCCAACTTTTGCAAAAGCCCTAATTTTCCATTTTTCCAACTTTTGCAAAAGCCGTGGTCTCTGATTACAAAAATACCAACTTTCTTCAAAACCTTAATTCCCGGAGCCATGAATGAAGGTGCTAAAAAATAATTATGTTTTGACATAAATATGCACCTGATTGTTTTTGGTGTAACTCCGAACTTTCCAACCCAAAGGGTATAAAAAAATTTCCTGTGGTATCCTGACCTGTCATCTTTCCAACCCCATAGGTCTGACCTCAAATGGATTCTCTGAAAGAGAGATTTATGCCAAGTGTCACAATGTGACCTGTTATTGGGATAAAACAGGAGAGCGAACTTGTACGGCATTCCACGTGTCATTGGTTCAGTTTAGGCCTCTGAAAAAGTTACATGAGAAAGTATAGTCCATTCACTACTTGTCACATTTTACGAAATTTCATTTGGAGGTTCCTAGCCCAAGTTATGACCTTTTTTCCCAGGTGACTTGTTTATGACTCAGGTCTGGAAGAGGCAGAAACCCTAGATTGTACAGATCATAAAACACAAAGTACAATGAATTCGAAGTTGTCCCTTTATACACAAGGTACATGGGGATCTGATATTCGACCTGTAAAATTTTCAGATCCGAAAAGTTCGCCAAAATGGATTTATAGCGAAAGTGCTACGATGACTGGTTTTTGCTATATCAAGCCCTAGTATCGCAAGTGCAACAAGTGTCATACATGCCATACCATGCCTTCTTTCAGGCTAGCTCTGATACCATGTTAGTTTTTCAGAATTTACTTCAATCTGATCTAGGATCTTAACTGAGATAACAACATGTACAGCATATCTACAGCATATCAATCATGGACACAATAATGCAAGCACACAAGAGACATAGAGTTTACTTGGGGAAAACCATAAAGGTGAAAAACCCCAATAACTTCCTCAAAGATAGATAGAGATATGATACAACCCAAGCATAAGAGATAGACATCTCCTAGCGGCAGCTTCTCCTCCTCCACAAGTGCACCACTCTCCAAAGAGTGTGTGTGAGAATAGAATGATCAAATAGAGTGCCTCCCACACTCTATTTATACTTGACTTGACTTGCCTAATAACCTTTACTAGGTCGGCCTCAACTTAATCACATAAAACAATGCTGACTGGGCCGACACCCAATAGGGTGGTCTAATAACCCTTAAAGTATAAGTTGCGATACTTACAATATAAATGATGACACTTCCATATAGAGGAATAATAACATCTCTATAGGAATACAAACACTTTCGTATAGAGGAATAATACCGTCTCTATAGGAGTACAATATACATATATGAAATACATTCCAAAGTTGCATATACATCAACAATTGGAAGGATAGAGATATGGAATTTTGATCCTATCATTGAACATGGTAAGGATGGTGCACCATATAGAGGAAATTTTCATTTCATAATGCATGTGGATTCCCAAGAAAGGAAAGGAGTCACCTATGGGGTTGAGAATCTTCAAAGATTTCTCAAAAGGATAAAGAAAATGTTACAAAGATGTTTTAATCTTACCCCACCAGGTTGTGCTCCACTATGTGTGCTTAAGAGAGGTGCTTCCAAAGAAGAAATAGGAATGGTTATGGTGTCAAAATACATTCCATGAATTTTCATCCCTATCAAATACATTGTTTAATCAAATTCATGGAGGTGTTAGTCATTATACATGTATTGGCTAAGAGAAAATAGTGCTTAAGAAAATACAAGCTTGAGATTGAAATTGACCACATTGGTTCAAGATCAATATTGACACATAAGGAGCTCAATGTATGGCGTCAAGAATGAGTTGCATGGGAGTTATTAGATGAATTGAAGCATGTGCAAGGGTGTAGCACAATCAAATTCAATCCATATATCACAGTTCAATTTGTCATGGAGTGTTTTCAAAGCAGGTTCATTCATGACTTGATGGAGAGGATGACTATTGCAAGTTTGTTAGCAGGTTCATCTATGTTGGAGATAAGCTTCATATGATTTCTGAAGTAACCTTGCAAAGTATTCTGTAAAATGGTGTACAGGTTCTTCACCAACCATATTTTCACTTGCTTGAGGACAAGCAAATTTTGGGAGGGGAGGACTGTAATGTCCCCATTTTTTTATACCAACATGGTCCACCACTACCCATTCAACCCCATGGTTCCTAGTGACAGTTTGGAATTAATTAATTAAAGAGGCTTTAAATTTTGAGGCATGAATTGCCAAAGTATTTATTTCTTAAGACTTGGGATAGTGTTCCATGATTATTTTTGTATTTATTTTTATTATTATTTAATTCTATGTTGACTAACGTGCCTAGGTGTCCAAGGAGGGTGCACAACTGGTCTTGTGGACCTATGAGTTGTCATCTACAATAGCAATTAGAAGAAAAATCATAAAAATCAACAAAATCACCAAAAAGGTAGAAAGTAGTCCAAAAGAAGCCAGTTCTTAAAAGTAGAAAGCGAGTAGGAAAAGCAGGAACATCCACAAAGCAGGAAGGAACAAAAATGTAGGAAAAGCAAAGACAAGCTACGAAAAGCAAAGGAAATATAGGAAAATCAGGATGTTGCAAAAATCAAGAAAGCAGTCCAAAGCGAAAAGGAAACAAAGAAAGGGTAAAAGCAGGTAAAAGTAGACATGCTAAATCCAGTCAAGGAGGGCGCATGAGAAAAGGAGGTGTGTTATAGCTTGAAATGACACCTCTCCGTCCGTGACGACACTTCTTGAGAACAACTTCAGTCACACAATAGGACATTTGTGGATGGAGGAGTCATTTGGGACACTAAAAATGGTTGAAATTACCTCATTCTTGACCCATTTGATGTATATGACCCTTAGGAACATTTTTCCAGACCAAACCATCTCTTGAAAATGAGCAGAAAAGCCTGTTTTTGGCCATTTTTCAATATGAGCGCGACTCCAATGTTGACATAGTAGCGTGTGTACGCGAATTTGTCTCATTTAAAGTAGCGCCCATTGCCATGTGTACGCGACTTTGTCTACTATAGAGTAGCGTACACCCATGTTTTGGTCAAAATCTCAAAATTTGAATAAGTTAAGTTGGTTGGGAAACCTCTTGAGTGGTTATAACTTCTTTTCCTCTTCCTCATTGACTATATAAGGAGGGTAGAAGAGTCATGTGAGGGGACTAAGCCCAATTACATAGTTATGCTGGAGGAATGGAGACCCTCATCCCCCTCTCTTGTGCTTCAGTTTTGGTAAATCCTAGTACAATTGCTTAGAGGCTGGGATCCTTGGAGAACGGAAGCAGGAGACCTTGAATCTAGGTTTCGTGAAGTGCCAAGCTTGAAGGAAGGTATAATTGTATGTACTTGCTTTCATTCATTAATAAAGATCAGACGTTCTTCTCTTTCCAAATATGACCTATTAATGTGTCTGAGATTTGATTACAGTTTGTTTATCATCTGATGTCTTCTTCTATTATCAATATCAGTCTTATATGTGTAGTCAAATGTATTTGAGAAAGGTATCAAGTTGTTTTGCAGGTCTGGGCATTGCAACACTAGATAAGCATTGAAGAGCGAGGCAGGAAAAGCTAGGATCAGCCTTCTGAATAAGGTGCCTACATCTCTAAACCCTAATGTCTTCATTTATTTGTTGTACTTGCAGAATTCTTGTAAGTCTATATTTATCACCGTAAGTTGGTAGTTTCTCCCCTGAACTATAGGTGCATTTTCCCCACAACAGAATGGCGACTCCGCTGGGGTAAGCCTAACTGCTTAGGGGTATCCAAGGTAATTTCTTCAGTCTTGTTTGATGGTCTTTGTTCATTTTCTTGATTAGGATCAGTTAGTAGGCTCTGTTTGACCCTACTAGGCTCTTACAGACCCTTCCCAGCCCTTGCAAACCCTTGTGGACCCAGGTGTGGTGGTTTTAACCCCATTTTTTAGACTTTTTTTCTTGAACGCTACTGTTTGTACCACACAATAGAGCCCATATGCACCTTTCCCTTGCACAGTAGCGCCCATACTTCTATGAGCGCTAGTTTCCTTCATACACAGTAGCGCTCAAAATCTGGGTTTGATTTTTTGAGTTTTTGGGTTGTGGACCCAAATCTGGGGGCTGTGCATGCATTTTTTGGGGTCCCTGATGACCCTAGGTCTGAGTTAAACCACTGTAAGTGGTCTCCCATCCTTGTACTGATCCTACATTCATGATTTGAACCTCTTTTGATCAATTTGGGCTTGTTTGGAAAGTTTTGGGGTTTGTTGACCCAAGTTGGGGGGTTGTGGACCTGTTTGGTGTTTTGTACCCTAATTTGAGTCTGATTGAACTTGCTTGCCCCATTTCCACTGGATTTGAAACCTCCTGAGTCTTCTTGACCCTGTTTGTATCTATTTGAGTGAAATTTCTCTTTTAGATTGATTTTTTATCCTCCCTTATGCTTTTTAGTTTTCTTTTGTAGTGAAAGCTCAAGTGTTTTGGCTGTTGTTCAAGACCTTGTTTGCATTGTTTATGTGCAGACCTGACTTTACCAAATCATACTTCTTTGTAGGTCATTTGCTTCGTTTGGGTATAAAATTAGTTTTTGTACTCTTTTCCCAATGGTTGGCATGCTTACATCAATAAGAATTTGAAAGTCATATTTGGTAGCTTTTACTGTTGCATAAAGAGAACCTGAAAGTTTCTTTGCTTTGTTTTGATAGTAGGGTAGTTTCAGTTTTGTTTCTTACCTTTGAAAAGAATAAAGAATTTTGATTCATTTTCTGAATAGAGTACCTTGCAAGTGGCTTAAAAGATTTTAGAGTGCTTTGCATCAAAAAGAACAAGTTTTCTTTTGCATACCTAGTTGCTTGAATAGCTACATTCTTAGGTTTTGAGTTTAATTTTTTACATTTAGACTTTATTTTTACCTTTTTTGCATTCAAAAGATTAAAAAATTGCATTTGCACATGCATTCTAGATCAGAATTTTAAGACTTGCATTGAAAAGAAAAGATTTGTTTGGTGGTAAATATTTCATTTTCAGTAATCTATCTCTATTATAACCACTCTCACACACCCACTACCTTTTTGAGTAATCAAGTAACCTTTAAAATGAACCCTAATAAAATGTACTAGTAACATTTTCTTTTCTAGGTTACACTACACCAACTAGTTTTGGTTAGGATCTTGGGTTTAAAACACCTTAAACCACCCAAGATCACACATTACGCAAAAATCGTAGCAAGACTATCATAGGTAAACCCACCTCACTCAAACTTGCCTGGGATCTATGCAGTAGGTCATTGCGAGATCAGTTTGTGGGAATACTCCTCCTACTTGCTGTTTGAGCATACGCCAGGATCGGATTGCGTATTGGGGACTCTTTCGAGTTTTGATCTTAGCTACCCTGCCCATGCTTTCTGATTCGACCGGTCACTGCTCCCCCAGGAGTTTTCGGTGTTGTGGTATCCTTAGTATCTGACTCTAGGTTCATACACAGGTGACAGCAGAGGGTATATCTGTTGTACCTAAGACAGACGTGGGAGGAAATCCCTTGTGGGTCTTTGGGAGGGCGGTTGGGTGATTCCAGCGCTTGCACCCTTAGTCATTGTATTGTGTACCCCGGGTAACTGTCTTTCTTCCTTCGTTGATCTGTTCTGGGCCCTCATCATCCCAGACTCTTCTCCGGAAGGAATCTGTTTGCCTGGTTTGATTTACCTAGGACCTTTTTTAGTGGTGTGCTCTTTTTGCTACTTGTTTTAGTTTGCCTTAGAGAACTTCTTGTTCATTTGAGCAGGAAACTATGTCTAGCATTCCGGTGAGTGCCAATCAAGGTACCCCTATTCCAGGGGATCCTTGTGCTCTTCCATTCATTGGGAACATTGGTACTCCCTTAATGGCTACTTTGAATCTTCCTGGATTCACAATAGGGCTGCCGGTTTGGTTGTTTTCCACTCCGAATGCCTTGCATCCTCCTGATGATTCTTTTGTGAGCACCTCAAATCAAGAGCATCAGAACCCTGTGCCTCCCTTTCCAGTAACATCTTATCCTCCTCCTTCTACCTCATGTGGCGAAAGTAGCAATACTAGTAGCCAGCAGTCTAAAAGGAATAGACGGAGGAAGAATAGGAAGAAGATGCCAAAACAAGGGGGCAGCAACCCAACCTCTGTAAGTCATGCTGGGAGCAAACACCCTGCCTCTGCAAGTCATGCAGGGGGCACCTACCCAACCTCTGGAGGTCATGCTGGGAGAAAACTTTTAGTCACTGAAAATCATGCTGAAAGTTTGTCTTCAACCACTGTCAGTCATGTTGAGGACACGTCATTGATCACTGCTAGTCATATTAATGACAAGTCACCAGTTCCTATGAGTCATACTGGAGACACCAGATAAGCCACTGCAAGTCATGCTGAGGGAGTTGACATTGTCGACAAACCAAACAAACAGAAGCTGAAGTTCCCTTGTAAGTTTTGCGAGGGAGACCACCTTACTTACTTGTGCCCTGTACTTCCAGAAGTGCAAAAAGTGTGGTCCTTAGTTCAAAAGTCTTCTGCTTCTGAGCAACCAGCCTCTGTGAGTCATGCTGGGGGCAAGCTGTCAGCCAATGCTAGTTATGTTGAGAGTACTGACGTTGTAAAGGAGTCTAAACCTATAGGACGGAAACCAAAGTTCCCTTGTAAACTTTGTAAGGGAGATCACCTTACTCACCGATGCCCTGCCATTCCAGAGGCACAAAGAGTGTGGTCCATGTCTGAAGGAACCTCTATTCCTGAGTTGTCTATAGATTCCCTGCAGTCAGATCAACCTTTGGTTGATAAAGTGGTTGAACCAATGCAATTTTTGGTTGACCCCACTCTTCCTTCGGAGAGTGAAGTGATCGAATCGATGCAATCTTCAACCGATCCCATCAGTCCTTTGGAGATTGATGCACCTACTGCTAAAGTCATCTGCATTACCAGTTTGGATATTCCTGAAAAAGGGGGCACTTCATCTGTTCCATGTGAACCCCTACCAAGCCGTAGGATTGTTTCCTTTGATTGGAAAAGTCTAGCCGAGCCTCGTCTTCCTTCTTCGACACCTTTCCAGATAAAGGTTGATATCAGGAACCATGCAGTTGATCGATGCATTGTTGATGAAGGTGCTTCTGTTAGTATCTTATCCACTTATGCTAGGATATATTTGGGTTTCCCTAATGTTATTCCAGCTGTTAATTGGTCGTTGACATTCGATAGAAGACCTAGTGAACCGATCGGATTCCTCCGTCAGGCACCTGTTACCTTGGGTGGAAAAACAGTCTTAGTTGATTTTATGGTTCTAAAGGACCCTGTGGACTTTGATATGATCCTTGGGCGTGATTACGTTTATGCTATGCATGTTGTGGTGTCTACGCTTTTTCGTGTGATGCATTTCCCTCATAACGAAAACATTGTCACCATCGACCAGCTTGCATTCGTTGATCCTCCTTATTACCCAACTGTAGACCAGTCTGATCCCTCGTCATTAGGCACTACTATGTCACATGGGCCTTATGTGGCATATTGTTCCTTGAGTTCAACTGCTACTGAAAAGGAGTCTCTGAGTTCATGCTTACCTTCTCGGGATTTAGTCCCAGCTTTTGACCAAGTGACACCTCCATCTGAATGTTTAGATATGTATTCTATCTGGGATGATATACTTCCTTCTGATGAAGTTTTCTAGGAGTCCATAGTACATTCTGCCATTCATTTGGATATTGATCCAGTTGCAGTTATGTCCAGCCCCGGTTTGACCTTAAAGTCTGATCTTCCTATTGTTGAGTCTTTGGACTCTCCTATAGATCCGCAAATCGGTGTTCCTGCTGAGTTTGATTTTGCTTCTAGAATTTTCAACTCCCGTGATGATGAATTTGTTTCTGCAGATTCCATCATGTCCTTCAACTTTGATCTTCATCCTAAATTCGATCTTGTTGATTGTAAGTCCTCGGGCTTGGGTACCATAGAGTCTTCATTTGAAAACTCTGCATTGTTTATGCCTATTGTTGATGATAGTGAAGTTGAAAGTATTTCTACCACAGTGAATTGTATCGGATCTTTCTTTACATATGTTTTAGATATGATCCTGGTACTAATGTTTCTTGGAGACAGTATTCTTAACTGGAAGTATACTTGCTCACTGGTCATTTTCGATACCTTGTGTGACCATGTCAGGTATATTCGGAACCTTGCATGTAGGTTTAGGCTTCCCTTCTGTTATGTTGCATTTGAACCTTTTGCCATCCGAATTCGCCATAGGGTCGAACCTATTGGATATTGGTGTGTTAGCCATCTCTTTATGCATTGTGCACCAATCCGACAGCAGAGCCTACCTAACATGGGTCACCCTAGTCAGCACCCTTATGCCATTCTGGTGCCCATGTTGAGTTTTTCTCATAGGCTCGGGAGCCTTTTTAGATTTACCATAACTTTGAGAAGAAGCCTCATATCTTTCTTCCTCATATATTTCTGGCCATCCCTGATAAGGCTCCCATATTTGTGTTCAAGATGTATGTGCATCTATTATGATCCCACTTGCACTAATGAGCCTGAAGCCGGCTTACACGCTTTTAGCCAGTTATATAAGCCTCCATCTCTGATCTCATTTTTGCTAAGCCTTGTATCATTTTTCCCTCACAATTTGACAGCTTTTACCTGGAGGAGACACACCTTGAGTGTCCTTATCTTGCTCATGTTCCTTGCATTAGGCATAGCTTTGTTCCATGTGCTTGGAGCTATTTTTGCATGTCCCTGACACTCGTCTCCTCCCATATCGAGCATTCTTCTTTTACTTGGAGCTCGTTAAAAACAGTAAGTAGGTTTCGAGCATTCTTCTTTTGCTTCGAGCTCGTTAAAAACAGTAAGTAGGTTTCGAGCATTCTTCTTTTACTTCGAGCTCGTTAAAAATAGTAAGGAGGCTACGAGCATTTCTTCCACCTTTCCTTCGAGCTTGTTAAAACCAGTAAGGAGGCTACGAGCATTTCTTTAATCTTCACTACGAGCTCGTTAAAAACAGTAAGGAAGTTATGAGCATTTTCCTATCTCCTTTGAGCTCCTTAAAAATAGTAAGGAGGTCATGAGTTTACTTTTCCGGACTTGTTAAACATTTACGGAAAAGATCCCTATGGAGTTCTTTTAATCCCTTTTCAGACTCCTTAAATAGGAAAAGTTTGCCGAGCATAGTTGTCTTTTCGGGCTCGTTAAAATAACTGAACCGACATCCACTTAAGTATAGAATTACCCATTTTCCGGGCCTTGGTGGATAATTTACAGAAAAGGTATACTCTAGGTATACTCTTGTATGCGCTAGAAGAGTTCTTCTTCCATCATTTTACACTTTTTCGGGGAAGGAGACTAACTTTACGAAAAAAGACCTTTGGAGTCGTCTTTAGGGTTTTTCAGACTCTCGAAATGTGAAAACACCAAGCGAGCACATACCAATCTGGGCTCGATATAAAATCCACGGATAGGTGTATAGAGGACTGTTTAAGTTTTTCAACTCTATAAGCAAGAAAACACCGCTGAGCACAGACCAATCCGGGCTCGATATAAAATCCATGGATAGGTGTATGGAGTTTACTTCTAGGTTTTTCAGACTCCTTAAATATGAAAATACCGTCGAGCATGCTTTAGTTCTTTTTCAAGCTCGTTAAAAAATGAAAAAGGCAAGGGAAGGGAAGAATGTTAAAATATCTTTCAATATGATGGCAGCAAGTAAACTATTCCCTTGAATAAAGCACCTGTTTTGAGTCTATCAAACAATTTGGGTTCTAGTATTTGGCCTTAGGGTAAACTTGATCTCAGAGTTCTTACTCCTCCGTTTGGTTAGTCTTACAATCATTTGGAGAATATGTTAATGTCTCCTACATTGCATATATGTATCGTGGTCTCTTTGTGTTCAAAGCTTCCTAAGTCACTCTTGTGTCGTGCTCACTGTTCAAGGATATAACCTGTGTCGGCCATTCTGCAATTGCCTTGACCTCATGTGTCGGCCATTCCTTGGTGTCAGTATGTTTCATCATGTGTTTAGTCCTACTCCAAATCAGCTCATACATGTTGAGTGTCCCTCGTGTTGGATGATGGAGGATGCATTAAGGCCTCCCTTCCAACGGACTTTTTCCCATCGACTTCAACTCATTGTGCTCTGGGAATGAAGTTTAGAGTTTCGGTTAGTACCTTGGAGATTGCAGTCATTAGTGGAAGTTTCCCTCGCTATTGGATAGATGGGAATACATCAATGTCTCCTATCCGATGGATTCTTCAAGTGTTCGATGGCAAGACCACTTATTCGCACTTGCTTGAATGTACTAGGTACCTTGGGTTCCATTTTCATTATTGGTGGACACCCTCGCGTTTGTTAACGGTATACATCAATGACTGGTAATCAAACGATACCTCCCATGTTCGACAATATTCGCATGGATAGGTTTGTACCTTGGGTTGTTTTTGGATGAAGACCTTGGGATCCTTGATAGCATCACCTCATTTATGTTATCGCCCAAGTTGCGCAAGACTAAGCCACACTCTTTTTAGGCTCTTGATGAGACATAGATCCAGCTTGTTCTCTATGGCTATGTTCTCCAGTTTTGACGTAGATCCACCTTGTATTTATGTGGCTATGTTTACACTTATGTTCTTCATGGATACATGCTTGTATTTTAGTGGCCATGATATATGCATCGGTATTTGGATCGTTATTGTATGCTCTTGGAGATCATGTTCCACCATTTGAACATGGACAATTACACCATGGATACGTTTTTCTGACACTGCCTTTGCTTTCAGGTACTTCATTTGAGCCTATGATTCTTGGTTTCTCCGTTCCTCCACGATTCAACTCTTTTTTATTTATAATGTATTTCGGCCATCGTTTCCCATACTCCCTATGACCTCATACATTAGGGGGCATCTGTTATAGCTTGAAATGACACCTCTCCGTCCGTGACGACACTTGCTTCCCTTGGTCGCATGACGACACTTCTTGAGAACAAGTTCAATCACACAACAGGACATTGTTGGATGGAGGAGTCATTTGGGACACTAAAAATGGTTGAAATTACCTCATTCTTGACCCATTTGATGTATATGACCCTTAGGAACATTTTTCCAGACCAAACCATCTCCTGAAAATGAGCAGAAAAGCCTGTTTTTGGTCATTTTTCAATATGAGCACGACTCCACTGTTGACATAGTAGCGTGTGTACGCGACTTTGTCTCATTTAAAGTAGCGCCCATTTCCATGTGTACGCGACTTTGTCAACTATAGAGTAGCGTACACCCCTGTTTTTGTCAAAATCTCAAAATTTGAGTAAGTTAAGTTGGTTGGGAAACCTCTTGAGTGGTTATAACTTCTTTTCCTCTTCCTCATTGACTATATAAGGAGGGTAGAAGGGTCATGTGAGGGGACTAAGCCCAATTACAAAGTTATGCTGGAGGAATGGAGACCCTCATCCCCCTCTCTTGTGCCTCAGTTTTGGTAAACCCTAGTACAATTGCTTAGAGGCTGGGATCCTTGGAGAACGGAAGCAGGAGACCTTGAGTCTAGGTTTCGTGAAGTGCCAAGCTTGAAGGAAGGTATAATTGTATGTACTTGCTTTCATTCATTAATAAAGATCAGACGTTCTTCTCTTTCCAAATATGACCTATTAATGTGTCTCAGATTTGATTACAGTTTGTTTATCATCTGATGTCTTCTTCTATTATGAATATCAGTCTTATATGTGTAGTCAAATGTATTTGAGAAAGGTATCAAGTTGTTTTGCAGGTCTGGGCATTGCAACACTGGATAAGCATTGAAGAGCGAGGGAGGCAAAGCTAGGATCAACCTTCTGAATAAGGTGCCTACATCTCTAAACCCTAATGTCTTAATTTATTTGTTGTACTTGCAGAATGCTTGTAAGTCTATCTTTATCACCGTAAGTTGGTATTTTCTCCCCTAAACTATAGGTGCATTTTCCCCACAACAGAATGGCGACTCCGCTGGGGTAAGCCTAACTGCTTAGGGGTATCCAAGGTCATTTCTTCAGTCTTGTTTGATGGTCTTTGTTCATTTTCTTGATGTGGATCAATTAGTAGGCTCTGTTTGACCCTACTAGGCTCTTACAGACCCTTCCCAACCCTTGCAAACCCTTGTGGACCCAGGTGTGGTGGTTTTAACCCCATTTTTTAGACTTTTTTTCTTGTACGCTACTGTTTGTACGACACAGTAGCGCCCATATGCACCTTTCCCTTGCACAGTAGCGCCCATACTTCTATGAGCGCTAGTTTCCTTCATACACAGTAGTGCTCAAAATCTGGGTTTGATTTTTTGAGTTTTTTGGTTGTGGACCCAAATCTGGGGGCTGTGGATGCATTTTTTGGGGTCCCTGACGACCCTAGGTCTGGGTTAAACCACTGGAAGTGGTCTCCCATCCTTGTACTGATCCTACATTCATGATTTGAACCTCTTTTGATCAATTTGGGCTTGTTTGGAAATTTTTGGGTTTGTTGACCCAAGTTGGGGGGTTGTGAACCTGTTTGGTGTTTTGTACCCTAATTTGAGTCTGATTGAACTTGCTTGCCCCATTTCCACTAGATTTGAAACCTCTTGAGTCTTCTTGACCCTGTTTGTATCTATTTGAGTGAAATTTCTCTTTTAGATTGATTTTTTATCCTCCCTTATGCTTTTTAGTTTTCTTTTGTAGTGAAAGCTCAAGTGTTTTGGCTGTTGTTCAAGACCTTGTTTGCATTGTTTATGTGCAGACCTGACTTTACCAAATCATACTTCTTCGTAGGTCGTTTGCTTCGTTTGGCTCTAAAAGTAGTTTTTGTACTCTTTTCCCAATGGTTGGCATGCTTACATCAATAAGAATTTGAAAGTCATATTTGGTAGCTTTTACTGTTGCATAAAGAGAACCTGAAAGTTTCTTTGCTTTGTTTTGATAGTAGGGTAGTTTCAGTTTTGTTTCTTACCTTTGAAAAGCATAAAGAATTTTGATTCATTTTCTGAATAGAGTACCTTGCAAGTGGCTTAAAAGATTTTAGAGTGCTTTGCATCAAAAAGAACAAGTTTTCTTTTGCATACCTAGTTGCTTGAATAGCTACATTCTTAGGTTTTGAGTTTAACTTTTTACATTTAGACTTTATTTTTACCTTTTTTGCATTCAAAAGATTAAAAAATTGCATTTGCACATGCATTCTAGATCAGAATTTTAAGACTTGCATTGAAAAGAAAAGATTTGTTTGGTGGTAAATATTTCATTTTCAATACTCTATCTCTATTATAACCACTCTCACACACCCACTACCTTTTTGAGTAATCAAGTAACCTTTAAAATGAACCCTAATAAAATGTACTAGTAACATTTTCTTTTCTAGGTTACACTACACCAACTAGTTTTGGTTAGGATCTTGGGTTTAAAACACCTTAAACCACCCAAGATCACACATTACGCAAAAATCGTAGTAAGACTATCATAGGTAAACCCACCTCACTCAAAATTTGCCTGGGATCTATGCAGTAGGTCATTGCGAGATCAGTTTGGGGGAATACTCCTCCTACTTGCTGTTCGAGCATACGCCAGGATCGGATTGCGTATTGGGGACTCTTTCGAGTTTCGGGCTTAGCTACCCTGCCCATGCTTTCTGATTCGACCGATCACTGTTCCCCCAGAAGTTTTTGGTGTTGTGGTATCCTTAGTATCTGACTCTAGGTTCATACACAGGTGACAGCAGAGGGTATATCTGCAGTACCTAAGACAGACATGGGAGGAAATCCCTTGCAGGTCTTTGGGAGGGTGGTTGGGTGATTCCAGAGCTTGCACCCTTAGTCATTGTATTGTGGACCCCGGGTAACTATCTTTCTTCCTTCGTTGATCTGTTCTGGGCCCTCATCATATAAGACTCTTCTCCGGAAGGCATCTGTTTGCCTGGTTTGATTTACCTAGGACCTTTTTTAGTGGTGTGCTCTTTGTGCTACTTGTTTTAGTTTTCCTTAGAGAACCTCTTGTTCATTTGAGCAAGAAACTATGTCTAGCATTCCGGCGAGTGCCAATCAAGGTACCCTTGTTCCAGGGGATCCTTGTGCTGTTCCATTCATTGGAAACATTGGTACTCCCTTAATGGCTACTTTTAATCTTCCTGGATTTACCATAGGGCTGCCGGTTTGGTTGTTTTCCACTCCGAATGCCTTGCATGCTCCTGATGCTTCTTTTGTGAGCACCTCAAATCAAGAGCATCAGAACCCTGTGCCTCCCTTTCCATTAACATCTTCTCTTCCTCCTTCTACCTCATGTGGCGAAAGTAGCAATACTAGTAGCCAGCAGTCTAAAAGGAATAGACGGAGGAAGAATAGGAATAAGATGCCAAAACAAGGGGGCAGCAACCCAACCTCTGTAAGTCATGCTGGGAGAAAACACCCTGCCTCTACAAGTCATGCAGGGGGCACCTACCCAACCTCTGGAGGTCATGCTGGGAGAAAACTTTTAGTCACTGAAAATCATACTGAAATTTTGTCTTCAACCACTGTTAGTCATGTTGAGGACACGTCATTGATCACTGCTAGTCATATTAATGACAAGTCACCAGTTCCTGTGAGTCATACTGGAGACACCAGATCAGCCACTGCAAGTCATGCTGAGGGAGTTGACATTGTCGACAAACCAAACAAACAGAAGCTTAAGTTCCCTTGTAAGTTTTGCGAGGGAGACCACCTTACTTACTTGTGCCCTGTACTTCCAGAAGTGCAAAAAGTGTGGTCCTTAGTTCAAAAGTCTTCTGCTTCTGAGCAACCAGCCTCTGTGAGTCATGCTGGGGGAAAGCTGTCAGCCAATTCTAGTTATGCTGAGAGTACTGACGTTGTAAAGGAGTCTAAACCTATAGGACGGAAACCAAATTTCCCTTGTAAACTTTGTAAGGGAGATCACGTTACTCACCGATGCCCTGCCATTCCAGAGGCACGAAGAGTGTGGTCCATGTCTGAAGCAACCTCTGTTCCTGAGTTGTCTATAGATTCCCTGCAGTCAGATCAACCTTTGGTTGATAAAGTGGTTGAACCAATGCAATTTTTGGTCGACCCCACTCTTCCTTCGGAGAGTGAAGTGATCGAATCGATGCAATCTTCGACCGATCCCATCAGTCCTTCGGAGATTGATGCACCTACTGCTAAAGTCTTCTGCATTACCAGTTTGGATATTCCTGAAAAAGGGGGCGCTTCATCTGTGCCATATGAACCCCTACCAACCCCTAGGATTGTTTCCTTTGATTGGAATAGTCTAGCCGAGCCTCGTCTTCCTTCTTCGACACCTTTCCAGATAAAGGTTGATATCGGGAACCATGCGGTTGATCGATGCATTGTTGATGAAGGTGCTTCTGTTAGTATCTTATCCGCTTATGCTTGGAGAGATTTGGGTTTCCCTAATGTTATTCCAGTTGTTAATTGGCCGTTGACCTTCGATAGAAGACCTAGTGAACCGATCGGATTCCTCCGTCAGGCACCTGTTACCTTGGGTGGAAAATCAGTCTTAGTTGATTTTATGGTTCTAAAGGACCCTGTGGACTTTGATATGATCCTTGGGCATGATTACATTTATGCTATGCAAGCTGTGGTGTCTACGCTTTTTGGTGTGATGCATTTCCCTCATAACGAAAACATTGTCACCATCGACCAGCTTGCATTCGTTGATCCTCCTTATTACCCAACTGTAGAACAGTCTTATCCCTCGTCATTAGGCACTACTATGTCACATGGGCCTTATGTGGCATATTGTTCCTTGAGTTCAACTGCTACTGAGAAGGAGTCTCTGAGTTCATGCTTACCTTCTCGGGATTTAGTCCCAGCTTTTGACCAAGTGACACCTCCATCTGAATGTTTAGATATGTATTCTATCTGGGATGATATACTTCCTTCCGATGAAGTTTTTCTAGAGTCCATAGTACAGTCTGCCATTCATTTGGATATTGATCCAGTTGCAGTTATGTCCGGCCCCGGTTTGACCTTAAAGTCTTATCTTCCTACTGTTGAGTCTTTAGACTCTCCTATAGATCTGAAAATCGGTGTTCCTGCTGAGTTTGATTTTTCTTCTAGAATTTTCAACTCCCGTGATGATGAATTTGTTTCTGCAAATTCCATCATGTCCTTCAACTTTGATCTTCATCCTAAAGTCGATCTTGTTGATTGTAAGTCCTCGGGCTTGGGTACCATAGAGTCTTCATTTGAAAACTCTGCCTTGTTTATGCCTGTTGTTGATGATAGTGAAGTTGAAAGTATTTCTACCACAGTGACTTGTATCGGATCTTTCTTTACATATGTTTTAGATATGATCCTGGTACTAATGTTTCTTGGAGATAGTATTCTTAACTGGAAGTATACTTGCTCACTGGTCATTTTCGATACCTTGTGCGACCATGTCAGGTATATTCGGAACCTTGCATGTAGGTTTAGGCTTCCCTTCTGTTATGTTGCATTTGAACCTTTTGCCATCCGAATTCGCCATAAGGTCGAACCTGTTGGATATTGGTGTGTTATCCATCTCTCTATGCATTGTGCACCAGTCCGACAGCAGAGCCTACCTAACATGCGTCACCCTAGTCGGCACCCTTATTCCATTCTCGTGCCCATGCTGAGTTTTTCTCATAGGCTCGGGAGCCTTTTTAGATTTACCATGACTTTGAGAAGAAGCCTCATATATTTCTGGCCATCCCTGATAAGGCTCCCATATTTGTGTTCAATATGTATGTGCATCTATTATGATCCCGCTTGCGCTAATGAGCCTGAAGCCGGCTTCCACGCTTTTAGCCCGTTATATAAGCCTCCATCTCTGATCTCATTTTCGCTAAGCCTTGTATCATTTTTCCCTCACAATTTGACACCTTTTACCTGGAGGAGACACACCCTGAGTGTACTTATCTTGCTCATGTTCCTTGCATTAGGCTTAGCTTTGCTCCATGTGCTTGGAGCTAGTTTTGCATGTCCCTGACACTCGTCTCCTCCCATATCGAGCATTCTTCTTTTACTTCGAGCTCGTTAAAAACGGTAAGTAGGTTTCGAGCATTCTTTTTTTACTTCGAGCTCATTAAAAACAGTAAGTAGGCTTCGAGCATTCTTCTTTTACTTCGAGCTCGTTAAAAACAGTAAGGAGGCTACGAGCATTTCTTCCACCTTTCCTTCGAGCTCGTTAAAAACAGTAAGGAGGCTACGAGCATTTCTTTCATCTTCACTTCGAGGTCATTAAAAACAGTAAGGAAGTTATGAGCATTTTCCTATCTCCTTTGAACTCATTAAAAACAGTAAGGAGGTCATGAGTTTACTTTTCCAGACTCGTTAAACCTTTACGGAAAAGATCCCTATGGAGTTCTTTTAAGCCCTTTTCAGACTCCTTAAATAGGAAAAGTTTGCCGAGCATAGTTGTCTTTTCGGGCTCGTTAAAATAACTGAACCGACATCCACTTAGGTATAGAATTACCCCTTTTCCGGGCCTTGGTGGATAATTTACGGAAAAGGTATACTCTAGGTATACTCTTGTATGCGCTAGAAGATTTCTTCTTCCATCATTTTACACTTTTTCGGGGAAGGAGACTAACTTTACGAAAAAAGACCTTTGGAGTCGTCTTTAGGGTTTTTCAGACTCTCGAAATGTGAAAACACCAAGCGAGCACATACCAATCCGGGCTCGATATAAAATCCACGGATAGGTGTATAGAGGACTGTTTAAGTTTTTCAACTCTATAAGCAAGAAAACACCGCCGAGCACAGACCAATCCGGGCTCGATATAAAATCCACGGATAGGTTTATGGAGTTTTCTTCTAGGTTTTTCAGACTCCTTAAATATGAAAATACCGTCGAGCATGTTTTAGTTCTTTGTCAAGCTCGTTAAAAAATGAAAAAGGCAAGGGAAGGGAAGAATGTTAAAATATCTTTCAATATGATGGAAGCAAGTAAACTATTCCCTTGAATAAAGCACCTGTTTTGAGTCTATCAAACAAGTTGGGTTCTAGTATTTCGCCTTAGGGTAAACTTGATCTCAGAGTTCTTACTCCTCTGTTTGGTTAGTCTTACAATCATTTGGAGAATCTGTTAATGTCTCCTACATTGCAGATATGTATCGTGGTCTCTTTGTGTTCAAAGCTGCCTAAGTCACTCTTGTGTCATGCTCACTGTTCAAGGATATAACCTGTGTCGACCATTCTGCAATTGCCTTGACCTCATGTGTCGGCCATTCCTTGGTCTCAGTATGTTTCATCATGTGTTTGGTCCTAGTCCAAATCAGCTCATACCTGTTGAGTCTCCCTCGTGTTGGATGATGGAGGATGCATTAAGGCCTCCCTTCCAACGGACTTCTTCCCATCAACTTCAACTCATTGTGCTCTGGGAATGAAGTTTAGAGTTTCGGTTAGTACCTTGGGGATTGCAGTCATTAGTGGAAGTTTCCCTCGCTATTGGATAGATGGGAATACATCAATGTCTCCTATCCGATGGATTCTTCAAGTGTTCGACGGCAAGACCACTTATTCACACTTGCTTGAATGTACTAGGTACCTTGGGTTCCATTTTCATTATTGGTGGACACCCTCGCGTTTGTTAACGGTATACATCAATGACTGGTAATCAAACGATACCTCCCATGTTCGACAACAACTCATTTATTCACATGGATAGGTTTGTACCTTGGGTTGTTTTTGGATGAAGACCTTGGGATCCTTCATAGCATCACCTTATTTATGTTATCGCCCAAGTTGCGCAAGACTGAGCCACACTCTTTTTAGGCTCTTGATGAGACATAGATCCAGCTTGTTCTCTATGGCTATGTTCTCCAATTTTGACATAGATCCACCTTGTATTTATGTGGCTATGTTTACACTTATATTCTTCATGGATACACGCTTGTATTTTAGGGGCCATGATATATGCATCGGTATTTGGATCGTTATTGTATCCTCTTAGAGATCATGTTCCACCATTTGAACATTGACAATTACCCCATGGATAAGTTTGTCTGACATTGCCTTTGCTTTCAGGTACTTCATTTGAGCCTATGATTCTTGGTTTCTTCGTTCCTCCACGATTCAACTCTTTTTTATTTATAATGTATTTCGGCCATCGTTTCCCATACTCCCTCTGACCTCATACATTAGGGGGCATCTGTTATAGCTTGAAATGACACCTCTCTGTCCGTGACGACACTTGCTTCCCTTGGTCGCATGACGACACTTCTTGAGAACAAGTTCAGTCACACAACAGGACATTTGTGGATGGAGGAGTCATTTGGGACACTAAAAATGGTTGAAATTACCTCATTCTTGACCCATTTGATGTATATGACCCTTAGGAACATTTTTCCAGACCAAACCATCTCCTGAAAATGAGCAGAAAAGCCTGTTTTTGGTCATTTTTCAATATGACCGCGACTCCACTGTTGACATAGTAGCGTGTGTACGCGACTTTGTCTGATTTAAAGTAGCACCCATTGCCATGTGTACGTGACTTTGTCTACTATAGAGTAGCGTACACCCCTGTTTTGGTCAAAATATCAAAATTCGAGTAAGTTAAGTTGGTTGGGAAACCTCTTGAGTGGTTATAACTTCTTTTCCTCTTCCTCATTGACTATATAAGGAGGGTAGAAGGGTCATGTGAGGGGACTAAGCCCAATTACAAAGTTATGCTGGAGGAATGGAGACCCTCATCCCCCTCTCTTGTGCTTCAATTTTGGTAAACCCTAGTACAATTGCTTAGAGGCTGGGATCCTTGGAGAACGGAAGAAGGAGACCTTGAATCTAGGTTTCGTGAAGTGCCAAGCTTGAAGGAAGGTATAATTGTATGTACTTGCTTTCATTCGTTAATAAAGATCAGACGTTCTTCTCTTTCCAAATAGGACCTATTAATGTGTCTCAGATTTGATTACAGTTTGTTTATCATCTGATGTCTTCTTCTATTATGAATATCATTCTTATATGTGTAGTCAAATGTATTTGAGAAAGGTATCAAGTTGTTTTGCAGGTCTGGGCATTGCAACACTGGATAAGCATTGAAAAGCGAGGGAGGCAAAGCTAGGATCAACCTTGTGAATAAGGTTCCTACATCTCTAAACCCTAATGTCTTCATTTATTTGTTGTACTTGTAGAATGCTTGTAAGTCTATCTTTATCACTGTAAGTTGTTAGTTTCTCCCCTGAATTATAGGTGCATTTTCCCCACAACAGAATGGCGACTCTGCTGGGGTAGCCTAACTGCTTAGGGGTATCCAAGGTCATTTCTTCAGTCTTGTTTGATGGTCTTTGTTCATTTTCTTGATTAGGATCGGTTAGTAGGCTCTGTTTGACCCTACTAGGCTCTTACAGACCCTTCCCAGCCCTTGCAAACCCTTGTGGACTCAAGTGTGGTGGTTTTAACCCCGTTTTTTAGACTTTTTTCCTTGTGCGCTACTGTTTATACCACACAGTAGCGCCCATACGCTACTTTTCCTCTGTACAGTAGCGCCCATACTTCTATGAGCGCTAGTTTCCTTCATACATAGTAGCGCTCAAAATCTGGGTTTGATTTTTTGAGTCTTTGGGTTGTGGACCCAAATCTGGGGGCTGTTGCTGCATTTTTGGGGGTCCCTGATGACCCTAGGTCTGAGTTAAACCACTGTAAGTGGTCTCCCATCCTTGTACTGATCCTACATTCATGATTTGATACTCTTTTGATCAATTTGGGCTTGTTTGGAAAGTTTTGGGGTTTGTTGACCCAAGTTGGGGGGTTGTGGACCTGTTTGGTGTTTTGTACCCTAATTTGAGAATGATTGAACTTGCTTGCCCCATTTCCACTGGATTTGAAACCTCTTGAGTCTTCTTGACCCTATTTGTATCTATTTGAGTGAAATTTCTCTTTTAGATTGATTTTTTATCCTCCCTTATGCTTTTTAGTTTTCTTTTGTAGTGAAAGCTCAAGTGTTTTGGCTATTGTTCAAGACCTTGTTTGCATTGTTTATGTGCAGACCTGACTTTACCAAATCATACTTCTTCGTAGGTCATTTGCTTCATTTGGGTCTAAAAGTAGTTTTTGTACTCTTTTCCCAATGGTTGGCATGCTTACATCAATAAGAATTTGAAAGTCATATTTGGTAGCTTTGACTGTTGCATAAAGAGAACCTGAAAGTTTCTTTGCTTTGTTTTGATAGTAGGGTGGTTTCAGTTTTGTTTCTTACCTTTGAAAAGCATAAAGAATTTTGATTCATTTTCTGAATAGAGTACCTTGCAAGTGGCTTAAAAGATTTTAGAGTGCTTTGCATCAAAAAGAACAAGTTTTCTTTTGCATACCTAGTTGCTTGAATGGCTACATTCTTAGGTTTTGAGTTTAATTGTTTACATTTAGACTTTATTTTTACCTTTTTAGCATTCAAAAGATTAAAAAATTGCATTTTCACATGCATTCTAGATTAGAATTTTAAGACTTGCATTGAAAAGAAAAGATTTGTTTGGTGGTAAATATTTCATTTTCAGTACTCTATCTCTATTATAACCACTCTCACACACCCACTACCTTTTTGAGTAATCAAGTAACCTTTAAAATGAACCCTAATAAAATGTACTAGTAACATTTTCTTTTCTAGGTTACACTACACCAACTAGTTTTGGTTAGGATCTTGGGTTTAAAACACCTTAAACCACCCAAGATCACACATTACGCAAAAATCGTAGTAAGACTATCATAGGTAAACCCACCTAACTCAAAATTTGCCTGGGATCTATGCAGTAGGTCATTGCGAGATCAGTTTGTGGGAATACTCCTCCTACTTGCTTTTCGAGCATACGCCAGGATCGGATTGCGTATTGGGGACTCTTTCGAGTTTCGAGCTTAGCTACCCTGCCCATGCTTTCTTATTCGACTGGTGACTGTTCCCCCAAGAGTTTTCGGTGTTGTGGTATCCTTAGTATCTGACTCTAGGTTCATACACAGGTGACAGCAAAGGGTATATCTGCTGTACCTAAGACAGACATGGGAGGAAATCCCTTGCATATCTTTGGGAGGGCGGTTGGGTGATTCCAGCGCTTGCACCCTTAGTCATTGTATTGTGGATCCCGGGTAACTGTCTTTCTTCCTTCATTGATCTGTTCTGGGCCCTCATCATCCCAGACTCTTCTCCGGAAGGAATCTGTTTGCCTGGTTTGATTTACCTAGGACCTTTTTTAGTGGTGTGCTCTTTGTGCTACTTCTTTTAGTTTTCCTTAGAGAACTTCTTGTTGATTTGAGCAGGAAACTATGTCTAGCATTCCGGCGAGTGCCAATCAAGGTACCCCTGTTCCAGGGGATCATTGTGCTGTTCCATTCATTGGAAACATTGGCACTCCCTTAATGGCTACTTTGAATCTTCCTGGATTCACCATAGGGCTGCCGGTTTGGTTGTTTTCCACTCCGAATGCCTTGCATGCTCCTGATGCTTCTTTTGTGAGCACCTCAAATCAAGGGCATCAAAACCCTGTGCCTCCCTTTCCAGTAACATTTTCTCCTCCTCCTTCTACCTCATGTGGCGAAAGTAGAAATACTAGTAGCCAGCAGTCTAAAAGGAATAGACGGAGGAAGAATAGGAAGAAGATGCCAAAACAAGGGGGCAGCAACCCAACCTCTGTAAGTCATGCTGGGAGCAAACACCCTGCCTCTGCAATTCATGCAGGGGACACCTACCCAGCCTCTGGAGGTCATGCTGGGAGAAAACTTTTAGTCACTGAAAATCATACTGAAAGTTTGTCTTCAACCACTGTCAGTCATGTTGAGGACACGTCATTGATCACTGCTAGTCATATTAATGACAAGTCACCAGTTCCTGTGAGTCATACTGGAGACACCAGATCAGCCACTGCAAGTCATGCTGAGGGAGTTGACATTGTCGACAACAAAACAAACAGAAGCTTAAGTTCCCTTGTAAGTTTTGCGAGGGAGACCACCTTACTTACTTGTGCCCTGTACTTCCAGAAGTGCAAAAAGTGTGGTCCTTAGTTCAAAAGTCCTTTTCTTCTGAGCAACCAGCCTCTGTGAGTCATGCTGGGGGCAAGCTGTCAGCCAATGCTAGTTATGCTGAGAGTACTGACGTTGTAAAGGAGTCTAAACCTATAGGACGGAAACCAAAGTTCCCTTGTAAATTTTGTAAGGGAGATCACCTTACTCACCGATGCCCTGCCATTCCAGAGGCACGAAGAGTGTGGTCCATGTCTGAAGGAACCTATGTTCCTGAGTTGTCTATAGATTCCCTGCAGTCAGATCAACCCATGGTTGATAAAGTGGTTGAACCAATGCAATTTTTGGTCGACCCCACTCTTCCTTCGGAGAGTGAAGTGATCGAATCGATGCAATCTTCGACCGATCCCATCAGTCCTTCGGAGATTGATGCACCTACTGCTAAAGTCTTCTGCATTACCAGTTTGGATATTCCTAAAAAAGGGGGCACTTCATCTGTGCCATGTGAACCCCTACCAAGCCCTAGGATTGTTTCCTTTGATTGGAATAGTCTAGCCGAGCCTCGTCTTCCTTCTTCGACACCTTTCCAGATAAAGGTTGATATCGGGAACCATGCGGTTGATCGATGCATTGTTGATGAAGGTGCTTCTGTTAGTATCTTATCCGCTTATGCTTGGAGAGATTTGGGTTTCCCTAATGTTATTCCAACTGTTAATTGGCCGTTGACCTTCGATAGAAGACCTAGTGAACCAATCAGATTCCTCCGTCAGGCACCTGTTACCTTGGGTGGAAAAACAGTCTTAGTTGATTTTATGGTTCTAAAGGACCCTGTGGACTTTGATATGATCCTTGGGTGTGATTAAGTTTATGCTATGCATGCTGTGGTGTCTACGCTTTTTCGTGTGATGCATTTCCCTCATAAAGAAAACATTGTCACCATCGACCAGCTTGCATTCGTTGATCCTCCTTATTACCCAACTGTAGACCAGTCTGATACCTCGTCATTAGGCACTACTATGTCACATGGGCCTTATGTGGCATAATGTTCCTTGAGTTAAACTGCTACTGAGAAGGAGTCTCTGAGTTCATGCTTACCTTCTCGGGATTTAGTCCCAGCTTTTGACCAAGTGACACCTCCATCTGAATGTTTAGATATGTATTCTATCTGGGATGATATACTTCCTTTCGATGAAGTTTTCCTAGAGTCCATAGTACATTCTGCCATTCATTTGGATATTGATCCAATTGCAGTTATGTCCAGCCCCTGTTTGACCTTAAAGTCTGATCTTCCTACTGTTGAGTCTTTGGACTCTCCTATAGATCCGCAAATCGGTGTTCCTGCTGAGTTTGATTTTTCTTCTAGAATTTTCAACTCCAGTGATGATGAATTTGTTTCTACAGATTCCATCATGTCGTTCAAATTTTATCTTCATCCTAAAGTCGATCTTGTTGATTGTAAGTCCTCGGGCTTGGCTACCATAGAGTCTTCATTTGAAAACTCTGCCTTGTTTATGCCTGTTGTTGATGATAGTGAAGTTGAAAGTATTTCTACCACAGTGACTTGTATCGGATCTTTCTTTACATATGTTTTAGATATGATCCTGGTACTAATGTTTCTTAGAGACAGGATTCTTAGCTGGAAGTATACTTGCTTACTGGTCATTTTCGATACCTTGTGCAACCATGTCAGGTATATTCAGAACCTTGCATGTAGGTTTAGGCTTCCCTTCTGTTATGTTGCGTTTGAACCTTTTGCCATCCGAATTCGCCATAGGGTCGAACCTGTTGGATATTGGTGTGTTATCCATCTCTTTATGCATTATGCACCAGTCCGACAACTGAGCCTACCTAACATGGGTTACCCTACTCAGCACCCTTATGCCATTCTGGTGCCCATGCTGATTTTTTCTCATAGGCTCGGGAGCCTTTTTAGATTTACCATGACTTTGAGAAGAAGCCTCATATCTTTCTTCCTCATATATTTCTGGCCATCCCTGATAAGGCTCCCATAATTGTGTTCAAGATGTATGTGCATCTATTATGATCCCGCTTGCGCTAATGAGCCTGAAGCCGGCTTCCACGCTTTTAGCCCCTTATATAAGCCTCCATCTCTGATCTCATTTTCGCTAAGCCTTGTATCATTTTTCCCTCACAATTTGACACCTTTTACCTGGAGGAGACACACCCTGAGTGTCCTTATCTTGCTCATGTTCCTTGCATTAGGCATAGCTTTGTTCCATGTGCTTGAAGCTAGTTTTGCATGTCCCTGACACTCGTCTCCTCCCATATCGAGCATTCTTCTTTTACTTCGAGCTCGTTAAAAATAGTAAGTAGGTTTCGAGCATTCTTCTTTTATTTCGAGCTCGTTAAAAACAGTAAGTAGGTTTCGAGCATTCTTCTTTTACTTTGAGCTCGTTAAAAACAGTAAGGAGGCTACGAGCATTTCTTCCACCTTTCCTTCGAGCTTGTTAAAAACAGTAAGGAGGCTACGAGCATTTCTTTCATCTTCACTTCGAGCTCGTTAACAACAGTAAGGAAGTTATGAGCATTTTCCTATCTCCTTTGAGCTCATTAAAAACAGTAAGGAGGTCATGAGTTTACTTTTCCGGACTCGTTAAACCTTTACGGAAAAGATCCCTATGGAGTTCTTTTAAGCCCTTTTCAGACTCCTTAAATAGGAAAAGTTTGCCGAGCATAGTTGTCTTTTCGGGCTCGTTAAAATAACTGAACCGACATCCACTTAGGTATAGAATTACCCCTTTTCCGGGCCTTGGTGGATAATTTACGGAAAAGGTATACTCTAGGTATACTCTTGTATGCGCTAGAAGAGTTCTTCTTCCATCATTTTACACTTTTTCGGGGAAGGAGACTAACTTTACGAAAAAAGACCTTTGGAGTCGTCTTTAGGGTTTTTCAAACTCTCGAAATGTGAAAACACCAAGCGAGCACATACCAATCTGGGCTCGATATAAAATCCACGGATAGGTGTATAGAGGACTGTTTAAGTTTTTCAACTCTATAAGCAAGAAAACATCGCTGAGCACAGACCAATCCGGGCTCGATATAAAATCCATGGATAGGTGTATGGAGTTTTCTTCTAGCTTTTTCAGACTCCTTAAATATGAAAATACCGTCAGGCATGCTTTAGTTCTTTTTCAAGCTCGTTAAAAAATGAAAAAGGCAAGGGAAGGGAAGAATGTTAAAATATCTTTCAATATGATGGCAGCAAGTAAACTATTCCCTTGAATAAAGCACCTGTTTTGAGTCTATCAAACAATTTGGGTTCTAGTATTTGGCCTTAGGGTAAACTTGATCTCAGAGTTCTTACTCCTCCGTTTGGTTAGTCTTACAATCATTTGGAGAATATGTTAATGTCTCCTACATTGCAGATATGTATCGTGGTCTCTTTGTGTTCAAAGCTGCCTAAGTCACTCTTGTGTCGTGCTCACTGTTCAAGGATATAACCTGTGTCGGCCATTCTGCAATTGCCTTGACCTCATGTGTCGGCCATTCCTTGGTGTCAGTATGTTTCATCATGTGTTTAGTCCTACTCCAAATCAGCTCATACATGTTGAGTGTCCCTCGTGTTGGATGATGGAGGATGCATTAAGGCCTCCCTTCCAACGGACTTTTTCCCATCGACTTCAACTCATTGTGCTCTTGGAATGAAGTTTAGAGTTTCGGTTAGTACCTTGGAGATTGCAGTCATTAGTGGAAGTTATCCTCGCTATTGGATAGATGGGAATACATCAATGTCTCCTATCCGATGGATTCTTCAAGTGTTCGACGGCAAGACCACTTATTCGCACTTGCTTGAATGTACTAGGTACCTTGGGTTCCATTTTCATTATTGGTGGACACCCTCACGTTTGTTAACGGTATACATCAATGACTGGTAATCAAACGATACCTCCCATGTTCGACAATATTCGCATGGATAGGTTTGTACCTTGGGTTGTTTTTGGATGAAGACCTTGGGATCCTTGATAGCATCACCTCATTTATGTTATCACCCAAGTTGCGCAAGACTAAGCCACACTCTTTTTAGGCTCTTGATGAGACATAGATCCAACTTGTTCTCTATGGCTATGTTCTCCAGTTTTGACGTAGATCCACCTTGTATTTATGTGTCTATGTTTACACTTATGTTCTTCATGGATCCACGCTTGTATTTTAGTGGCCATGATATATGCATCGGTATTTGGATCGTTATTGTATCCTCTTGGAGATCATGTTCCACCATTTGAACATGGACAATTACACCATGGATAAGTTTTTCTGACATTGCCTTTGCTTTCAGGTACTTCATTTGAGCCTATGATTCTTGGTTTCTCCGTTCCTCCACGATCCAACTCTTTTTTATTTATAATGTATTTCGGCCATCGTTTCCCATACTCCCTCTGACCTCATACATTAGGGGGCATCTGTTATAGCTTGAAATGACACCTCTCCGTCCGTGACGACACTTGCTTCCCTTGGTCGCATGACGACACTTCTTGAGAACAAGTTCAGTCACACAACAGGACATTTGTGGATGGAGGAGTCATTTGGGACACTAAAAATGGTTGAAATTACCTCATTCTTGACCCATTTGATGTATATGACCCTTAGGAACATTTTTCCAGACCAAACCATCTCCTGAAAATGAGCAGAAAAGCCTGTTTTTGGCCATTTTTCAATATGAGCGCGACTCCACTGTTGACATAGTAGCGTGTGTACGCGACTTTGTCTGATTTAAAGTAGCGCCCATTGCCATGTGTACGTGACTTTGTCTACTATAGAGTAGCGTACACCCGTTTTTTGGTCAAAATCTCGAAATTCGAGTAAGTTAAGTTGGTTGGGAAACCTCTTGAGTGGTTATAACTTCTTTTCCTCTTCCTCATTGACTATATAAGGAGGGTAGAAAGGTCATGTGAGTGGACTAAGCCCAATTACAAATTTATGCTGTAGGAATGGAGACCCTCATCCCCCTCTCTTGTGCTTCAGTTTTGGTAAACCCTAGTACAATTGCTTAGAGGCTGGGATCCTTGGAGAACGGAAGCAGGAGACCTTGAATCTAGGTTTCGTGAAGTGCCAAGCTTGAAGGAAGGTATAATTGTGTGTACTTGCTTTCATTCATTAATAAAGATCAGACGTTCTTCTCTTTCCAAATATGACCTATTAATGTGTCTTGGATTTTATTACAGTTTGTTTATCATCTGATGTCTTCTTCTATTATGAATATCAGTCTTATATGTGTAGTCAAATGTATTTGAGAAAGGTATCAAGTTGTTTTGCAGGTCTGGGCATTGCAACACTGGATAAGCATTGAAGAGCGAGGGAGGAAAAGCTAGGATCAACCTTCTGAATAAGGTGCCTACATCTCTAAACCCTAATGTCTTCATTTATTTGTTGTACTTGCAGAATGCTTGTAAGTCTATCTTTATCACCGTAAGTTGGTAGTTTCTCCCCTGAACTATAGGTGCATTTTCCCCACAACAAGGTGACCACATTCAATGCATTCAATTCATCATTGAGCTTATAAAAGAAGGAGGGCGTACCACTTTCACTTCTTTTTCCATTCTTATTATTTGTCTTGAGAGATAGCTTCTCGGAGGCTTGGGAGATGTTCCCCATAGAAAAATTGTTCAAGAAGGTTTCTTAGCTCTAGTGTAGTAATTAGAGCATGATTTGCAAGTTTGATCTATATATATTAGTAAAGAATTTGAGCTCCCAGTGTTGATTCAGTCAATTGTACAAGCTTGAGGTGATATCGATGAAGAGATCCACATGGATGATCGAGATATGATAGTGAATGCGCCTCTATGAGGGATATGTGTTGTTATAGATTCTTCCATGAGCATACAACCTGCTCTTCTTTTGAATATAACTCTGATCCAAGGGTTCCATCTTATCCTTTCTCCCTTATACTAAATATTTCTGCTCTTTTATGTAAAATCATTGAAGATGGTGATTGGGTTGTAAGTTTGGATCAATTAAACCTTCACTCATGCTATAAATATCTAACATAATATTTCTTATTTTTATTTAAATTCCCTTGTTCTCATATATCAGCGTTGTTGATGAATTCCTGAGCCATCAAGGTTGTTTGTAAATTTCTATTACAATACTTGCTCTTTTCCATGTTAAAATTTGACTAGTTTTGCAATAATTAATACCAGGAAACCTATGAGAGTCTATTTTCTGTTATGTTAGATATTTCAAGTCCTTAATAACTTTATTATTCCATCCCAATCCTTAATGTCATATTTCCTGACCCCATGATCTTGTTTGGAAAATCCTGAAAGAAGACTAGTTGATGCATATTATAGTAGCGCACTTCCTCTCTTGATCTCCAAATGTTATCGAACCTTCCCTAAAATCCTGTATATTTTGCATATCAGTATATTAGAGGAAAAACACATGCTATCCACCTTCTGATTGCATCCCATGTTAGTGTAAGGATCTAGTTTGCATATGTTGGTGTACCTAGGATGCTTTGGAGTAGACTTCAGCTGCAGTTGTTGTCAAAACATAAATGGTCCTAGTACTTTGTACAAAGGATTCTGAAGATAGATTAGCCCGTGTTTTCTAATTTTTTGCACTTTTTATCTCAGTCGCTTCAAATCCAAAAAAAAAATCACCTTGGGAATAAGTGGGAGGGTTTAATTGTGCCCATAACTAGTTTTGACAATTCTAGCATAATACTAGTTACTAGTTTTGAATTTTTCTGACTTCTTTTGCAATTGAGTTAATATCTCCCAAAAATACTAATTGGTGATATTACACAATAGAAGATATAGAAATATAGGATAATATATCCTTTCTTTACTAATGGGTTTTTGAATTCCATTATGATATCTATGAAAACATTAACCAACAACTATCCAAATCTAGATCTCTATTTTCTTCAAGGATTTGAGCTAAGAAGATAGAAAATACCTCTTGTAGTGTGTCATTTGCGGAGGCATTTTGGAGGATCCTTTGCTTGATGTTATTCAATGTTGGTTTCCCTTTAATTTCTCCATTGTACCTATAAATTCATTCACAATATGTTTTCTCCATCCTTCTAACAACAATTCTCGTAATATTCAAAGCAAATAAGATCTAACATTCTACCAATTACTAAATACAAGCATTTGGGGAACAATTGAATCATTTCATATTACTTCAAAGAAATAATGGAAGACTACAACCTAATAAATGAGTTTCTCCCTCCTCCTTTGTTCTAGGTTCCCTCCTTGACTTCCCGAGCCTTTGATCACCATTTTTTTTGCGAAAGAGCCTCTCACTATTCCTTCAGCATAACTTTGCTTTTCAATCCTTCTCCCAAACTCTTCCCTCAGGTAGCTCTTAAATAGATTTTGGCTTTGGGTGTTTAGGAGAAAAATTACAATGTGTGACAGAATCCCAATTCATTACTTTCATTGATTTCCTTCGCACTTTGATTTTCCATATTTTTAAGAACTTCATGACATTTTGATCTTTTCGTAGTTGAAAAGTACTTATTTCATGTGATTTTAACCACTTGAAGCTTGTGGTATTTTGATTATAAGATCATCTAAGGAAAATTCAATAATTTTAATTTACCCTACTCGGGATATGTCAATAGCCACATGCACCTTTATTCTAGGAAAGTTGCAGTTGGGCTATGAGATTATGTCTCTTGTAGTGTTCTATCTCAGTCTTCATGTTGTGAGAGAACCTGGTACATGCTTTTGGCTCACACATTTAAGGGATATAAATATTGTGTTAGCAACATGTGTTTCATTAGGCCATGGATAAGAGGAGTGGATTGAATTCCAATGGGATTTTATGATTCATCCCCTTCTTTATTGGGATCCTAGTTTGACTCTAGGCATTTCGAAGATGGTCTAGGAAAGAGTGTCATGAAGTGGGACATCTAGTCAAAAAGTGACTCCAATTTGGTAAGCTTGGCATGATTGTCATCAATATTTTGTTGAGTATATGAGTGGTTGTGGTATAACTTGTGTTGCAACTCATCATATAGTTTTTCCAAGTGGAAAGTTTTGTGGGAGATATTTCCTTCTAGAGTGTTAGACATAGGGTGAATGGGCCTACAAAAAGGGTTACAAAGAAATGGTACAAATGTGAATAGCTTGATGAAATTATTATGTTGAGATGCATTTTATATATGTTCGGGTACACAGGGTACTACCAAAGGACCGAACACCAAGAGCAACCACTTCACACAAACAGATCACAGATCAACACACCGATGTTTTGACGTGGTTTAAACCCTCTTGAGGGAAACACTCCACGGCCCCGGCCAAATAGCTTCTACGGGACAATTTATTATGCAAAGAAAGAAAGTTACAAATGAGCTTCTCATAATCGATCAACTAAACAATGACCCTCCATGCTCTTTAAATAGAGATCATGGACCAATCGGGTGTTAAGCCATGGATCAAGGTTAGGTTTGATCTAAGAGAAGTTGAGCCGTCGGATCACTCTATGTCAGAAACATATCGTGACCGTCGGATTAAGTATTTACAAATGCATACTAATGCATACTAAAGAAACACACTATCCCTAACGGATATATTATACAAGTTGATCTTAACTAACTCCTAAGTGTCTAAATATCCTAAAATCCCCCCTTAAGAACAACTTGGGATAGGATTGAAGGATTTACAAAAGTGACACTATTAGGAGAAGGAAGGAGGCATTAGAGCCTATCCCCCCTTAATGACAAGTTCCTGAACTCCTAACATAGATCGAAGTTTAGAAAACTTCGCTTCTGTAAGAGACTTGGTGAAGATGTCTGCAACTTGATCATCTGTAGGGCAAAAGAGCACTTCAAGAACACGATCATGAACAAGATTTCTGATGAAATGCATATGTAGCTCAATGTGTTTGCTGCGTTGATGTAGAACTGGATCTTTGGCAAGCTTGATGGCACTTTGATTGTCGCACCAAAGTGGAGTAGGTTGTTGCTGCTCGAATCCAAACTCTGAAAGGATCTGTCGAAGCCATAAAGCTTCCTCACTGGCATTAACTGCTGCTCGATATTCTGCCTCTGCTGAAGAAAGAGCAAGAGCTTATTGTTTCTTACAAGCCCAAGTAATAGGTCCAAATCCCAGACTGAAAACATAACCTGCAGTAGACTTTCGATCATCAGGATCGCCGGCCCAATCTGAATCAGTGAAACCAACCAACAAAGGTTTCCCCCCTGTACTGTAATGAATCCCAAACTGAACTGTACCTCGAATATATCGAATTATTCTTTTAGCTGCTTTCCAGTGACTTTCATGAGGTGTCTGCATATAACGGGAAACTCGACCAACGGCAAAGGAAAGGTCAGGACGGGAATGAGTCAAGTATAAAAGACTACCAACAAGCTGACGATACAAGGTGGCATCTACTTCAGGTGAAGTACAAGTGGCAGAAAGTTTGACTCCAGACTGGAAGGGAGAAGGGGCTGGTGTACAATCTTCCATGTGAAAGCGACGAAGAAGGTCACAAGCATACTTAGACTGAGAAAGAAAGATTCCTTCTTTGGTTTGCAGAACTTGGAGGCCAAGAAAATAATGCAAATGTCCTAAGTCTGACATTTCAAAAGTTTGTTTAAGACTGGATTTCACATGGGTTATAAGATTAGGGTCACTACCAGTAAGAATAAGGTCATCAACATATAGAACAAGTATGATGAGATGGTTTCCTACTTTCTTGGTATAGACATTGGGGTCAGAATGGCATCTAGAAAACCAGTGTCAAGGAGAAAGTTATCCATTTTGGCATACCAAGCTCTAGGAGCTTGCTTAAGGCCATATAAGGATTTCTTAAGGCGGCAGACAAGGCTAGAGTTATTCTGAACATAGCCAGGAGGTTGTTCCATGTAAATTTCCTCCTGTAAATCACCATGTAAGAAGGAAGACTTGACATCCATTTGATGGACTTCCCAATTGTGTAAGGCTGCAAGGGAAAGAACAAGGCGGATGGAGTTCATTTTGGCGACGGGAGCAAAGGTTTCATTGTAGTCAATCCCTTCAACTTGGAAAAAAACCTTTGGCAACTAACCTTGCCTTAAGTCTTTCAACACTTCCATCTGATGCATACTTAGTTCTGTAGACCCATTTACATCTGACAAGTTTTCTTCCTTTTGGAAGAGGTACAAGATCCCAAGTATCGTTCGCCATTAAGGAACGATATTCTTCATCCATGGCTACATCCCAATCTGGATTCCCTGAAGCTTCTGCAAAAGTTTCTGGATCATGATTCTCGAAAACTTGAGCCAAAAGAGAAGAGGCTCGCTGAAACTGAGAACGTGTTCGACGTTGATCTCTAGGATCACCGGCAAGATCACCAGCTACTTCACATGTTGAACGGACCCATCGAGGAAGCACTTGTGCTGGTGCAACTGGAGGAACATGAGCAGGCGGAGGTGGATTTTCATCCTCACTGTCATCATCAGAAACTGAAGTTGGAAACCTGTCAAGGAAGTTGGAAGAAGAAGAAGAAGGCACAAACGCCGAATCAGGCTCGCAGGCCAAAGATGGCACACTCGCCGAGTTAGGCTCGCAGGCCAAGATATTTTCATCAAATTTAACATCTCTTCTAATGATTATAGCATGAGAATGTGGTTGAAGAAGTCTATAACCTTTTACATTTTCAGAATATCCAACAAATATGCACTTTTCACTTTTAGGTTGCAATGCTTTCCATTTTTCATCCGGAATGTGAGCCCATGCTTCACTACCAAACACACGAAAGTGACTTACATCAGGTTTAATTTTACTCCATGCTTCTTCCGGTGTTATACCTTGTAATTCTTTTGTGGGGGTGCGATTAACTATGTAATTTGCACAATTTATGGCTTCAGCCCAAAATTGAAGACTTAGTCCCTTAGATTGGATCATACAATTATCCATTTCTTTTAAAGTGCGGTTATTCCGCTCATCTACACCATTTTGTTGTGGTGTATATGGAACAGTGTGCTGTTGTTGGATGCCTTGTTCAGTGCAGAAAGTAGTGAACTGTTTGTTAACATATTCTCCTCCATTGTCAGATCTTAACTTAATAATTTGATGACCAGATTGTTTTTCAACAAGGGCCTTGTAGGCCAAGAACATGTTAAATACTTCGCTCTTAAGTTTTAGGAAATAAACCCAAGTGCGTCTGGTGTAATCATCAATGAAAGTTAAGAAATAATTGAAACCAGAAAAGGAAGCAGATGGAAGAGGGCCACACAAGTCACTATGCACAAGCTCCAAGGGAACCGAGGCGTGCCAAGAGGCACGTTTGTCAAAACTGTCCCGATGATGTTTTCCAAGTACACAACCGGAACAAACACCATCTCTGCAAGATACCATCGGAAGACCTGTCACCATATTTTCTTTACATAGTTGTTGCAATGAGCGATAATTTAAGTGACCAAATCGCTCATGCCAAAGTTTGCTCAAGTTATCACTATGAGCAACAAAAACTGAAGGGAAAGGTGATGACCCAAAGTTGTTAAACTTGTACAACCTGGTAATATCATCAACAATTCCGGTAGCTAGAACCTGTTGAGGATCTTTAAAATCCTTGATTACAACTTGGTGAGGTGTAAAGGTCACAGTTTTACCTTCACCAGAATGAGTGATCTGATAGACTGATAACAAATTGCAGGAAATTCTTGGAACACATAGTACATCACTAAAATGACCATTATCTACTGGAACTATTCCAGCTCCTACAACACTTAGAGATCTATCATCACCAACAAATATTTGTTTGGTGTTACATTCATGCATAGTAGAAAAGATGGCTTGATCCTTAGCCATATGATAAGATGCTCCAGAATCAATGAGCCATTCATTTGAAGTAGAAGAAGAAGATGCATTATAAGAATAACCAGAAGCACAAAGTGCATGTCCATGAGAGGTAGATTCTGATGGCGAATCTAGGCTGATGTGGTGCTTCTTCATTGCTGCTTCCAAGGCTGCCATCTTCTTGAAACACTTTGATTCATCATGATTATCTTTCCCGCAATAGTTGCAATGCCGCTTAGTCTTCTTGCCTTTTGGCTTGGATCCTTTGTCATTTTTTAAAGAAGGAGCTGACTGAGAGGGTTTGGGACCCTTGTTTGACTTATTATTGCGAAAATTTTGTTTCTTAGGAGGCTTGGACTTTTCTTTCTGTTGGGACAATAAGGATTTCCCAGATGTATCTGCATTGTTGATTATTCCAAGGTGAATGAGTTTATCTTGTTCTCTAATCAAGGAATCACAAAAGGATTCAAGACTAGGCTCTTGATAGCTAGCTGCATTCAAGGATGCTTTCATGGAGTAAAATGTAGATACAAAAACAGAATATGCAGGTCCAAGTTTGGAAAGAATATGATAAATGCACTGTTTGTCTTCCCTCTCAATCTTACATTCTGCACATAAAAGCTTGAGAGTTTTGTACTTAGATAAATAATCTTGAATGCATGAAAAGTCACTTGGATTTAAAGAAATCAACTCATTTTCGAGTTGGTGACCTCGAATTTCATTGTGTTTACCAAACACAGTTTCCAACTTGTCCCAAGCAGTATTAGGTTCATCAATTCCAGATATGTGGAATCGCAAATCAGTAGAGATTGACATCCCAATCAATCCACGAGCTTCATCACATCTATTTGCCCATTTTATTTTCTTATCATCATCAGTGGGTTCTTTTTCTTTCCCTGTGGTAATTCTGAAAAGTCCCCTACTTCGTAGAACATCCTCCATACGAGATTTCCATGAGAAATAGTTAGAACTGTTAAGTAGAATATCACAATGGGCGGCCATATTTGTAAAGTAATGGCTGTAAAAGCAGAAACCAATAGTCTGGATGTGAAGAGCTTCGAAAAAATAGGCGGTTTCAAAAAAAACGGCACTGAAAACTGACTCTGTATGATGAAGTTATGCTTGAACAAAGAAACTGTTGAAGACGTCCCCAATAGTGACGTGGAAGCTAGAGAATGTCCAGCAAAAAAAAGAACCCCCCTCTTCCCAAGATGAACCTTTTGACAATCACTTTAAAAAAAGTTGCTTTAAGTGAATCACTTTTGTAAAATAAGTGATTTCACTTTTACAATGATATTACTTTTTAAATAGTGCAACAATAAATAAAAAACTTAAGTGACTCACTTGTATTTTTATTTTTTATTATTTAAGTGAGATGCACTTTTACAATAAAGTAACTTGAAAATAGAAATTGCATGCACTTTTCTTTTTAAAAGTAACTTCCTAAGACTTGAACTCAAGACCTATTAAGGAATAAAGCAACTTTGAACCAAGTGAGCTAGATTAAAAGGTATGTAAAATATGGGAATGAGGAAGGGGGTTTTTTTTTTTTTTTTTACTCTTCTTGCTCGGTTTGCGTGCTTGTCCTTTTTCCTGCAAAACAGACCACAAAATGAAACAAAAAAAACTTTTCCACACTTGTGGAGTTATATCTTGTTAACTTGCCCGGAAAGTCTACGTTTTCTCTCTGTTTCTGATTTGCCGAGATCGCGCAAAGGTGCACGGCAAAGAGCATACGCAGCCGAGAAAAACCCTTTCCCTTTCTGTTTCTGATTTGCCGAGATCGCTCAAGGTGCACGGCAAAGAGCATACGCAGACGGGAAAGCAACAATCTGAACCCAAAAAAAATCTAACAGTAAAAAAAAATGAAATATGAGATTTTTTTCTTATTAAAAAACGAAATAAAAAAAATGCGTCATTGTAACATTATACCTTCAGATCTGATGAAATACGCATTTCTGGAGCAACCGGGAACCGTTTTCGATCAAACGAAAACTATTTCCCAATGGAAACGACGCTCCGGACGCAATGGAACACCTCCCACAGCCCAGAAATGCACAAAAATACCAGAACTAGAAACCCTTTCTAGTTTCGGCAACAACAGTTCAAGATCTAGATCATAACCGGAAGCGGCACTTCATAAAAGCTCTGATACCATGTTCGGGTACACAGGGTACTACCAAAGGACCGAACACCAAGAGCAACCACTTCACACAAACAGATCACAGATCAACACACCGATGTTTTGACGTGGTTTAAACCCTCTTGAGGGAAACACTCCACGGCCCCGGCCAAATAGCTTCTACGGGACAATTTATTATGCAAAGAAAGAAAGTTACAAATGAGCTTCTCATAATCGATCAACTAAACAATGACCCTCCATGCTCTTTAAATAGAGATCATGGACCAATCGGGTGTTAAGCCACGGATCAAGGTTAGGTTTGATCTAAGAGAAGTTGAGCCGTCGGATCACTCTATGTCGGAAACATATCGTGACCGTCGGATTAAGTATTTACAAATGCATACTAATGCATACTAAAGAAACACACTATCCCTAACGGATATATTACACAAGTTGATCTTAACTAACTCCTAAGTGTTTAAATATCCTAACAATATAAAGGTATAGAGATGTGGGTCCACATTTTCAGAGATATGGATCTAGCTAAACTAGCTTACATGTCTATATAAAACAATAATATATCAACAATAAGTACAGAAAGAGAACAAGAGAAAATAGTACACCAGATATACGTGGTTCACCCAATTGGGATACGTCCATGGGAAGGTAGTCTTCTATTATCTCCAAAATATCTCCCTCAAGCTTACAAGAGAGCAATGCCAATAACCCCAATACAATATAGCAATACTTGTGTTGAATAAGTAAATATCATGATGAGTGATGTGACTCCCTTGACTCTATTATATAATAAGAGATGAGGATGAATTACTCTCACATATTACATGTGGGATAATATAATTCTCCATAATAACATCTCTTTATATAATAATGAATATCAAGAGTATACTTTACCATAATGAATATGGGATATAATGTATTACTCTTTTACATCAGATTGTGGATATCTTCCAACATAATACAAAGACATTATTACCTTCCAAGGAATATAAAATATTCCAACACTCCCCCTTAATAATGGTTGGGAGAAAATCCCACTAACAAAAGAAGGAAGGAGTCATTAATGCTCCCCCTTGATGACAACTTCCAGAATATCCATAAGCTAAAAAATGGAATTTGATGAAGAACAACTGCTTCTCACTGAATCATGAAACTGCACACAAACTAGGTTGTACGATGAAATACCAACAACAAGATGCCCAGATCTAAAGAGAATCCTTCATGGATACTAGATCCAACAACAAAGTGCCAAGAACATGTGACGCAATCCAATAGCAAGATGCCCAGATCTAAAGAGAAGCCATCATGGCTACTAGATCCACAAGAATCCTAGATCACCACAAGAATCATCACAACCATAACTGGTAGCTGAAGAACTCTGATATAACATCCACACCAGTGTACAGATACCTTCTGACGAATGATACAACAGAACATGTGGCTAAGAACACCACAACAATGTACAAATACCCAGATGGCCAATATACATGCGGATAGTAAACATTCTTCCAATCAAGGTGCAATATAAACATCTGTAGAAGACCTCAAACATCGAAGAAACAAGACCCCAATTGTCTATACATCGAAAATGATATCATACAGATGAACATCATGACTTTAACAGTAGAAGATGGTGCTTCATTATTTCTGGAATAAGGTGATAACAAAGATCAAAGATTAATATGCTCAAGAAAGAACTTATCTGCACACACGAACCTCCAAGATTAAGACATACAAAAATCATAAAACAAATTGCTCATAAATAAATGAAAATGCATACACCAAAGGTTAGCAAACATCATAAAAATATGGCAACATAATATGATCAAATAAAAGATTAACTTTCTCATTAAGGAAAATGAAGTTACTTTTACACATTAAGTGTCAGCTACAACATATAAATAGTGAACCCAATATTTACAAATATGAGATTGTTCTTATAAAATTGCTTTTATAAACATGACATGATTAAATATGATAAAAAAGGAACAAATTAGTTATTAAGTATCTTGTTAAAAAATTAAGCATTAGATTGTTTATAGCTATCATCATGACAAAATAATAAAGATCGATGCCCTTTAAATATGCCAATGTTTCCATATAGAAATGTGAGACAAATATATACCAAGAACAAGAAATAATCTCTTAATAAACATGATTAAAAGCAAAACCTAAATGCAAAAATAGCAGAAAACTAAAACACTTTACCGTACTAATCTGAATCTGCAGAAACATGGTTAGAAAAACAGTAAAGGAAAAGAAAATTTACTTACATCACTTTTGAAAAGTGCCAAGAAAATTCACTCGCGGGTCTTCCAACAGGAAACTAGAAAGTAAAAACTCAGACTCACGAGTTCTACATGACAAAGGTCACGATTACTCGCAGGTTTACAGTAGATTCAGCCGTGGGTTTGTAGGTCTGTAAAGGAGAATTTTGCGGTTCTGATCGAAGTGTTCGCAGGTGTTTGTGCAGTAAAGTCACGGCTATGCCGAAGCACTCATGGGTCTCTGCACAAGAGGGTAGCGAGTAGACTGAAGTAAATGCGAGTTAGCAGTGAGAATAGTCTCGAGTATGTCGTAGCACACACGGGTTTGCTCACTGGAATTCATGGGTCTGCAATATACTCACAGGTTCGGAGTAGGCACAGTCACGATTAACCACAGGTTCTGTGAAGAAAAAATCGTGAATGTCAAGTTTGAGGCTGAAAACAGTGTTGAATCTGCCGAAGAAGGAAACCTGCACAAAGTCTACCAAACTTGGACAAAAAATTCCGATCTAATAACTGGAAGATAGATCTCCTTGAGGAGAATCATAAAATCATATATATCTACAAAGAAAAAATCAAGAAACCCTTGAAAAGTTTTTGCAAAAAAAACTTTACAACAAGGTTAGGGTTAGAATGAAAACTGCAGAAACATGCCCAGATCTGAAGAGAAGCCTAATGGCTACCAGATAGAAATCAAATATACAAAATAAACAATGCCCAAATGATAAAATATTGTTTGAAAGCAATAGAAGGTGTTAGATCATGGCAACTAACTCTGATACCATGTTAGAGATATGTATCTAGCTAAACTAGCTTACCTATCTATGCAAAACAATAATATATCAACAATAAGTACAGAAAGAGAACAAGAGAAAAGAGTACACTAGATATACATGGTTCACCCAATTGGGCGATGTCCATGGGAAGGTAGTCTTCTATTATCTCCAAAATATCTCCCTCGAGCTTACAAGAGAGGAATGCCAATAACCCCAATACAATATAGCAATACTTGTGTTGAATAAGTAAAGATCATGATGAGTGATGTGGCTCCCTTGATTCTATTATATACTTAGAGATGAGGAGGAATTACTCTCACATATTACATGTGGGATAATATAATTCTCCATAATAACATATCTTTATATAATAATGAATATCAAGAGTATACTTTACCATAATGAATATGGGATATAATGTATTACTCTTTTACATAAGATTGTGGATATCTTCCGACATAATACAAATACATTATTACCTTCCAAGGAATATAAAATATTCCAACACACATAAAGGGTTATTGGAAAGTGGTACCAATGCAATCACTATGGCACAAGGGTTCTATTGAAATAAGTCTGGAATATTATTATGCAAACAGAATATTACTGTGTGGACAGAATTACCAAATTCTTAATACTGCAAACTATGTATGAATTTTGTGGACTATTTAGAGAGGATATGATTTCTAGGGTCTTGAGTACAAGGGAATACTAGGTGTTATATCTCTTTGATATACTTGTAACTTCCAACAATAGTGCTCAACCCAAACTATCCATGAACTAAATAATGTGCCTTGACCATACCCTTATTCGTACTACTTGAATACCCAAGTAAAAGAGAGTAATATTCTCAAGTGATGTGCTATGTGCCATTATTGCAACAACATCATCAATCAGATTATCTAAATCTAGTATTAGGTTGCCTAGGGGAATTCTAATACATCTAAGGTTATGTGGAAGTGCAATTGTGTATATGGAAAATATCTTATGTGTTATTACTAGAAGGGGTACCGACAAGTGTTACAAGGGTATCTAACGATATGAAATCTATTTTAGTTCCTATGTGTAGTCTTCCCCAACCATAGATTTATCCATTGAATGATAGATCACTATGTTTTTAAATTAGTAGATATTGGAATACATCTATAGCCTACAAAAAATTCTCTAGTATTTTCATTTCATGAAAGTTCTATGATACCAAATTTTATGTACCTTAATATTATAATAGGAAATTTAGAGCATAAATAATAGAATATAGCAATATTTTAGAATGAAAAGGACAAAATTACTACAACAATAGACAATTATAGATAACTTAATACCACAATAGAAATACCTTTATTAATGAAATCAATGTTCACTTACTTCTTCATGGGGGAAACGTTGAAATGAAAAGAGATCAAATTAAAATATATTTCACAAGACATCTTATTATATGTCTTCTACTCCTTTATATAGTTTCTAGTGAAGGAACTTTCTAGTAGGTGAAACCTTCAAGCAATCCTTCTTAATGAAGGAACTTTCTAGTAGGAGAAACCTTCTAGTAAGACTTCTTACAAATATTTCTTTCACATTATATACACTTCATGGATCTTATTTAATATACATGGCCTCAATACATAAAATCCTATCTATATATTTAAGGATTTTAGGGTAGGACTCATAACACTATACCCCCTTGGTGACAAATTTTTGAACTTATAACATAGATCAAAGTTTGGAAAACCTGATCATTTGTAGGGAAAAAGAGAACTTCAAGAACATGGTGTTGAATAAGATTTTTAATGAAGTACATGTATAGCTCAATGTGTTTTCTACACTAATGTTGAACTAGATATTTGGAAAATTTGATGGAACTTTGATTATGACACCAAAGGGTAGTTGGATATTGTTGTTGGAATCCAAACTCTAAAAGGATTTGTTGAAGCCACACAACTTGTTGAATTGAATTAAAGACAAATTATTGTGGCATACCTTAGTTAGTAAATCCTAAAAAATGCATATATATATATATAAAAGGCTATAAAAATAAATTTGAGGAGAAAACAACATTTCTTGTGTAAGAAATTAGCTAATACTAAACAATGCTTAATGTCTTATTAGTCCCTGCCTTGTAGGGTAACTATTGTAATTGATTCACAATCAAACTCAATTAGTTATCCTTTCACCTTGAAACATTTTCTTTTTAGTCAAATTTTTAAAGTAATGGTTATTATTTTTTTAATTAAATAATGCACTAAAATTATTTATTTGAACTTCTATTGGCCATAGACTTTGAAGTGTTATTTTTGGACCGACAGAGGAGCTATGAGAACACCGGATTTCCCATTAATATGTCCATTAATACATTAATATTTTAACAATATTTTGGAACACTCCAATGACAGAGATTTGGATGATAGCACAGTAATACGCACTAATACATTAATACATTCACATGACCGCCTTACACGAATGCACCGCCCTTTCACCGTTTCATTGTCTTTTGATTTCACGCACAAATATTTTGAGGTACCCAAGTTTTGATATCTTCTTCTTCATTGCATGTTTCCTATAACCTTATTCTCAGTTGGGTCAATAACTATCGGTGTCTAAGCAAGGTTGAATCAAAACCAATTTACCCATCAGTACCGAAGGTAGAGGATAAGGGGCCTAGGGAAATAGGAAAGGCAAGAACAAAGGGAAAAAAGTGCATTATAGAGCCATTACGTGTTTAGCCTAAAGAAATCAATTGTGGTGCTTGCAATTATTATATATATGATGGTAATTCCATCTATATGGATTTACAGGACTATGATACAACTCTACCTGGATGTTCACTCATTTATGTGTTCTCTGTAAAATCCTTCTGTATCTATAGATAGCTAGTCCCACAATAGCCCCAACAGAGAATCACTAGCACAAGCAGTTTGAAAAAAAGGTCATGCATGATCCACGAATGAGAAAACTAGACAACATTCAATGGTAACATTAAAATTCTTATAGCATCTAAGGCTCCAAATACATATCAGAGCAAGCAAATCTAACTGCACTTACATTTGTTATCCAAGATGAAGGCCAAGCAAAATTTTCTTATGGCGCAGGAAGATTGAGGTTTACACGTTGTTCATATGCTTTCAACTACTTTTCATTTCATTTCTATGCTTACTGCAAGCGTCATCACCATTAATATGCATATGGTACTAGGGTTGTCAATAGCAAATACCTACACTGTGGAAGAGGTTAGATCTATTTTTGCATGTTTAATATGAGATTAAAAACTTGTGTATGTATATTTGCAGCTACCTTCTTGGCTAATGGATGTGGTTGTAGGATTACTGCTTGCTGAAATGGGGATGCAATTAGAGGGTGTGCAATAGGTTCATTTACAAACTATCATTTCTTTGTATCTCATTCCTCGTCTCTACCACTCTTTATTTTTTAAGTTTTTGGAGAATAAATCAACAAAAAAAGGGAAAGCACTGAAACTGAGATACACAGTGGTTTTGAGTACAATATGCTAGTCATCATCTATAGCATTAGAATTTAATCAGAAATATTTCTTCGATTCAGGATTCTCTCTAATGGCTCAAGTTTTTATAGCAATTAATTATTTGTACCTGGTTTCTCATAACTAGTTATTGTTCATATAACGCTTTAGCTTGGCTTTGCATATGTAAATTGTTGCGTTGCCCATGTAGATATACTCCAACGAGATTCAGAATGAGTCTATGGGTTCTTCAAGTGTGAAGAACCATAATTTATTATTGTTTCTATTACTATAATTGATATCTTATGCAAATGACAACTTTACGTAGTTCAAGCAATTTTACAGATTGCATAAACAGGCTTGTGAAACAAATTACTTTGTCATTGAATTTGTCTATGTACATAGAACATCTTGTACAGGAAAATAACATAAAATATGACTGGCATACTTTTTTAAGGCAACGATAGTAGGAATACCTTTTTGTTTGTTATTTGCATAATTTAGAAAGGCTTTCCTTAAGAATTTCTGGTAGCAATGTCGACACACGCTTATTCACTATGCCATGGTAGATCCACTTTCCTGCTAATAGAATACAGCTTGTGCATGGCTTAAACGTGGTCGTGTCGGTTCAATAGTTTCTTCTAGGTGTGGTGCATAAACTAGCAACAACTAATACATCGTTTTTGTTGTTAGTGGGCCATCGTATGGCTATTACAATTTGTAATAGTGTACTAAAATATTTCTATGTCTTTAAAAATACTCATTAATTTAAATAACAAAACAACAAGATACGACTTTTCATATTCATTTACATTTTTATATTCAAAGTAGCAGGGACTATGCCACCATGTGCCCTTGTTTCTCTATGTTTATGTATATATGCATGTAAAGAATATATTTGTTACACCAATGCTTATGTAACTACTTTGTATTGTGTGATTGTGATCATGAGTGCTAATGTTTGTGGCTATCAATGTCAATTAAATAGTTATTTGATGTCATTATTGTTACATTGATGTGTCCATATACATTAGGCTTTCAAGCTCTCATGAGGGTTAAACCTCTAGCTTAAAGTTAAAATTTATAACCTTCACGTGGCTATGTCAAGTTGTAACCCTAAATCCTCTCCAATACTACAAGCCAATACACAAATACTAATCATGTTAAAGGTTTATATTACATTTTGTTCAAATTATACTGAACTTGTGGTTTAAATTATAGTATATTTTTTCTTTTGTTATTAATATTGTGTGTCTGTGTAACTGGTGTTTGTAAATCTTGAAGTCAAGGTGTATGAGTAGCATATGCTACTGGGGATGACAAACCTTGGAACATTCACTACCACTAAATACCACACACAAAACAAAGTCATATGAAATGCAAAGAACTTAGCACATGGCATAGGGTTCTGGAACATATGGTGAGAGGTAACATGTATAAAGTACAAAGGATCAACAGGTGTAACATAGTACAACCCTCCAACCGATGCTATTTTCATCCATGCCAAATATATTTGGGGTAAAACCACCCAATTAAAACACCATTGTTTTGGTTCTCAGTCGAAAAACAACCTCTCGAATTGCTAAAGTTCTGATGAGGTTTTATAGTTCAAAGATTCATATTTTCTAAGTTGGAAAGGTAGCCATGGCATGCTTAACCTTGGGATCATTTACTTGCAAATACAATCATGGATTGAATTTATAAGTTGAGTCTCACCTCCGTGAAGTCTGTCTCCAATCAAGGGTCTATATTGAGGCTTTAGTCATTCTAACATTCAAATTTATCTTTCCTTCAAGGTCTCTTGCAATGGCTTGAATTTTACACCAAGGTGAGCAAGTTTTAGACTATGGTAGCTTTGGTTAAGGGTTTCGAACCTGATTCTTTTACTTGTCTTTGTTTCTAAATAAAAAAGGTAGATGCCTCACTACTATAGTGGCTCTCTAGTTATTTGTACTGTTAGCTAAGAAAAATGAAACCCTAGATCTACGCAAGGCCAGCTAACTCATATGGACACAAGAAAAGGTAAATGAGACTTCTAGTCAACTCCTCTTCTCATTCTTATTAAGTTCAAACTATTACCTCTATTTGTTGGAAAATCTAACGAGGTTATAACATTTTCCAATACAGGTCTACAAGTTGGTCAACCTCCTCTTCTACCCAGGTAAAAGAAACATAAACCTTTTTAACTTTTTTCACATGTAACTTTGAACAAAATATTGAGGGCTACTCCACATCTAATGATTATGTGAATTTCTTTTATGCAAGGTCTATTCCACACTTGGGTTCGGCTAAGATGTCTGAAGTCCAAACCACTTGGGTTCTAAACCCTTGAGGTGATTTCGAACTCCAACTAAAGAAGAGAACGAGGGTCAAATCTAGTAGCAAGTTGGGCCTAAAACTAAGTTGAATTGTAAGTCGACTATAGGTTCCTTTTCCATTATTATATTTGTTCTTGAGGTTATCTCTAATTTTTATTTAATTCTATAGACTTAGGATGTATAAGGGAAATGTCTCCCTGTGTAACAAAATTTTGGTATTAAGATAACAAACAGAGAATTATAATGTGTGTGTGTGTGTGTTATAGAGTTATTATTTATCTCAAAGTTGAGTGCTCATTTATGTTGTTGTTGTTATATGAGTAATATATACATATAGCTTATAAATATATATAAGTATGGTTTGTCTCCCCTCTATTTATTCATTTTATGTTACAAGTAATGAATACAAATAATGTGTCTTCTCTTTTTTTTCATGGTAAAGAATTATACATAGAATATTTGGTTACCTGTAAACAATTGAATATTTCCAATGATATTATTCAATCTACTTGCACTGCATGTTTAAATAAATACAATTATAATCTATGTAACTTGTTCTTTTCTTTTATTTATTTGCATAAAAATAACTATAATAGTATAGATCAACGGTTACAATTGTATTCATTGCATTTGATTCTTTCTCTTTATTTGCATGCATAAAAAGAACTATTTATCTGCATAAATAAATAGAATAAGATATTCTTACTTTTTCCATATATTTAAGCATAAAAAAGAAGATATGCATGGTTAGAGTTACATATATGTAAGTTCCTCTAGGGGATTGGACTGGGTAGATCCATGTACCACCAAATATTATATTTTTTTCAAACAACACTTAGTTTTCCTGCGTTAGATACCACCCTCAAACTAGACCGAGATACCACTAAGGAAAAGTAGACTCAGGGTTTCTAGTTCTCTACACTAATTTATGGTTGTATACTTAGAAACTATAGTTTATCTTATCCAAAAACCACTTCCAATACCTACCCCACTTAACACAACAATGTTCTCTTCAAGGCATGCATAGAGAGCTCTAACGTTGGCCTAAGTATGTTAAGGGTCTTTTATCAATCTTTGAGACTGTATGTTCAACTAGGAACTCACAATACTTACCTCATACAAAACATTAAATTTATCTTCAGTATGACCATGGAGATTCCATCGAGCCTAATTGTCTGACTAAACCTAAAATAGATCTAGTAGTTATCCAACTACTCTGATTTATGAGTTTCTTTTACTATTGTAACAACGGTATGGTTCTTGGGTTTCTTTGACTCGCTTTTTCCTAACTCGCTTCAATATTGTTCTTCTCCCCTTTCCATTTTACCCCTCCTTCTTTTAAAGTGGAAAGAGTCCCCTCATATTCTCTTCCTATCCCTAGAAATTTGGGAGGACAACACTTTCCAAAACTTAGGAACTCGTGGCTAAAATCTATGGAGGGGGTTTCAACCACTTCTTTTGTCATGAAGGAAAAGGACAACTATTTGAAACTTGGGATTTTATAGAAACTTACTTTCCCACTTGTGGTATCATAGCCTCCTTTAGGGACCCCACCCAGTTAACCCTGGAAAACTGCTTGTATTTATTTACATAAATTTTAAACTATTTAGAAAATCACCATTTAATAATATTGTCCAATGGTACATCATTCTAATGTCATGTAGTTGTTTAATCACAAAATAAGCATGCCAATTATCAAATTAACACTTTAAATTTTAAGGGTAATATCCCAGGATATTACATCCCCTTCCTCTTAAAATAATATCGTCATCAATGCTCTTATTGTTCAGTAGTCTTCATGTCTGAAATAGAAATGGATATGCTTCTTTCATAGCATCTTAAATTTCCCAAGAAGCTTCTTCAAGTGCAAAATGTTTCTATTTCACCTTTACCTGAGTGATAGTTAAATTCCAGAGCAATGTTTCTCTCATGTCTGTTGCATAGAGGTTCTAGTTGGAACTCTCCCTCCGATACCACCTGAATCACAACTCAATCAATTACATGGTTAAGTTCATGCCTTATACTTTTTTAATAAGGAAACATGAAAAAAATTGTGTACTTTGATGTTAGCTGGAAAAGCAAGTTGATGGGCCACTGGTCCTATTTTGGATAAAATCTCAAATGGTCCATAGTATCTAGGAGTAAGTTTAGCACACTTCCCTCAGTTCAGTGAGATTCTTTTTGGATTCAACTTTAAGTACATATGTTCCCCAACCTGAAATTATTTATGCGGTATTTTCAAATCTACATAATTGTTTTGTCTGTATTTAGTTATTTTTAAATTTTGTTTGGATTTATTCACTTCCTATTTCATCTCTTTACGCATATCAGGTCTAGCATGACCCTGTATACAATATTATTCATGTTGATAGGACTGTTATATTTTCTACTATAGATAAGTTCAAATGGACACATCTCTAAGGATCAAACATACCCATTATTGTAAGAAAATACTACTAGATGAAAATACTCCTCCCATTTAGTGGGGTTGTGCATAACATACATGTGAATCATGTCCTCTAATGTCTAATTAGTTCTTCCAATTTGTCCATCCAATTGTGGGTGATAAGATGTACCAAAATTCAACTTTGTACCTAGTCCTTCAAATAACCCGTTCCAAAAGTTGGAAGTGAATATGGAATCTCTATCAAATATAATGGTAATGGGCATTCCATGTTGTCTAAAAATATCCTTCATAAAAATTTCTATGATTTTAATTTCCTTATGAGTACACTTAACAAGAATGAAATGAGAAGCTTTACTTATTTTTTCCACTAAAACAATAATAGCATGTAATAAAGTCCATAAAAATAACTTCCCATTTCCACTCTAGGAGTGGCAAGGGTTGTAACAAGCTAGATGGATGTCGGTGTTCTTCTTTTACCTACTGACATTCAATACATTTTTCAATGTACTCTACTACTTCCTTCTTCATTCCAGGCAAAAAAATATTCCTTCTTTACAACATAAACCATCTTCTGATAACCTGTGTATCTTGAGTAAGGTTGCTTGTGCATTTCTTCAATAATAAGGGTCTTTAGTTCACCGGAATTAGGAATTTATAGTCTATTTTTATAGACCAATGGTCCTCCTTCTATCAATTGATAACTTCAAACTTTGGTTCTCGTGGCTGTTGGTGTGCCCCCTTCCTTATGTGAATAAAATGCTCATCATTTTCCAAGGCTTCACTAACTCTATGTTTCAAATCATACTTACAAGTGTTGATGGCTTCTCTATGTATCATCTAGATGCTTCTACTGAGAGCACCTACCACCTTACTCTCTTTTCTTTTTATGTATTTACTTTCAAAATCAAAGTCACTTAAAAAGGCCAACCATCTAGCTTGTCTAGAATTCAAATGGGGATAGTCAAACAAATATTTTAACTCAATATCGTATGTCATGAGAACAAACCTTCTTCTTACCAAATAATGGCACCACATTTTCAATGCATGCATTATTGCAACTAATTCTAAATCATTAGTAGCATAATTTATTTCATGTTCTTTTCATTTTCGAGACTCATAACATACTACATGATAATCTTGTAAAAGCATTCACCCTAATCCTTCTTTGCATGCATCTATGTAGACAACAAAGTATTTATAGGGGCCTACAATTTTTAGTAGAGATGCAGTAGTAAGGAGGTACTTTAATTGTTGAAAGCTTCTTTCACATTTTTCTAACCAAACAAATTGTGTTCCTTTCTTTTGAAAAGAAGTTAGAGGATAGGCTAATTTACAAAATCCTTCTACACATTTTCGATAGTAACCTGCAAGGCCCATAAAGGATCTTACATCAGTCAATTTTTTGGGAGTATGCCAATTCATGATAGCATTTATCTTATCAAGATCCATTTCTATCCCTTCTTCTATAACGATATTGGCCCAAAACTGAATTTTTTTATGATAAAATTCACACTTACTAAACTTGGCATAAAGTTGATGCTCTCATAATATATGTAATATTATTTGTAGATGTTCGTCACGCTCTTGTTCAATTTTTGAATAGATAAGTGTATCATCAATAAATACAAGTACAAATCTATCCAAATAATCTATGAATATACTATTCATAAGACACATAAAGATTGTTAGTGCATCAGTAAGACCAAAAGCTATGACCAAAAATTCATAATGACCATATAGTGTTTTAAAAGTTGTCTTATATATGTATTTATCCTTAATCCTTATTTGATGCTATCCTAATATTAAATCAATCTTAGAAAACACTTTTTATCCTCTTAATTGATCAAATAAATCGTCTAATCTAGGAAAAGGATATTTGTTCTTTATGGTCACCTTGTTCAACTATCTATAGTCTATACATAACCTCAATGTTCCATCCTTATTTTTCACAAAGAGAACTAGTGCTCCCCAAGGGAAAACATTGTGTCTGATGTATATATTTTCCAACAGTGCCTATCAGGGTAATTTTTAGGGGCGAAATTTCGCCAATTGGCTATTTTTGGGGCTTTTTTTCAAAAAATAATTTCGTTATTTAGTCATTTTTAGTCTCCAATATCGCCTATATTTACATAAAATACGTTTTTTTATCATAATATTCGTCAAAATTTACATGTTTCGGTATTAAATTGTCGGTTTCATATTTAATATTCGCCTACCTATCTATATATATGTTTTTTTCAATCCGAAATAATCGCCTAGAATACTATACTTAAGTATAATATTAGAATCCTTAAAAAATACCATGGTGCCTATGGTTTCATTTCTAACTCCATCAATTCTATAATACTCATCCTATACAATGCTATAGAGATAGGTGTTGCTCCAGGAACAAGATCTATCATAAATTCAATATATCTCTTAGGAGGTAAACCTAGTATTTCATCCGTAAATAGTAAATACATCTTTAAAATATTGAAAAACTACAAAGTATTCAAGATGTGAATTGCATACAATTTGCACCCTTTCCTAACACATTTCTTCAACTACAGAGATGAAATTGGTCTTGTGGATATTTCCTTAGGAATACTTACTATAGTTCTAAGGTTGTCATTTTCATCTATACATACTAAAGTCTTATTGTAATAGTCCAAAATTACTCTATGTTTCTACAACCAGCCCATTCCTATTAACACATCATAATATCCTAACAGTAAGATGTTCAGGTCTGCTACAATAAACATCCCATTCATTTCTAACCGACATTTTTCTATCAATTCAGTTATCCTCCTCTTAGTTCCTATAGTTACCTGAACTAGCCAGGCTTTTCTAAGTTTATTCCTTGGAAGCATACATGTTTCAACAATGTTTGGGGAAATATAATTTTGAATAGAACTTGGACCAATTAAGGTAGCACAATTTTCATAGCAATTTTACCTTCAACTTCCACCATATATGGTTAGTGGTCTACTTGTCGATCTTCTAAAGCAACATAAATCCTAGGGGTACTTATTTATACATAATTAATTGTTGTGGCTTCTTAGATGTTATGAACAACTTTAACATTCTTACTTCTATGAGGGAAATTCCTCGATAGATGTGATTCCTCACAACCCCAACACTTCAAAGGACCTTGGAATGAATCATTTGGTTTCATTCCTGCAAATCCAATAGATTTATTCCCAAATTGAGCAGGTTGATTCTGTTGAAAACTTATTTTCTGGAAAATTCTTGTCTGATTTATGTACTGCAGAGGTTTAAATCCCTTTTTTCTTTGTTAAAATTTAATTTCCTTCTTCTTTTCTCTACAACTTTTAGGAGTCCTTTTTTCCTATACTAGTCATAACAATACTTAGTTTTTTTTATTGTTTCATTAAGGTTTTTGGCTCATCAAACTCAATCCTATCTCTATAAGACTAAGGTAAAATACTTAAGAAATGGTGTATCTTCACTTTCTCATCTATGATGTATGGAACATGCCTTAAAAGTTCCAAAACATTATTAGCTAATTCATCCATATTCATCCGTCCTAGCTTTAGTTCATGGAATTCCTTAATTTTTCCATCATAATACCTCTCTGAAAGGTAATTTTGTTTAAAGAAAATCTTAAATTGTTCCCCTCTAACTCTTTTCACTAACTTAAGGTATGTCCACCATATTGTAGCTTTCCTTTTCAAATTATAGATTACTACTCTAGACTTCATATTACTAGAATAATTATAGATTTGGAATTATTTACTCATTCCCATCAACCAAGCTTCAACCTCTTCTCTTGTTTTTACCTCTCTATCAAAAGTAGGTGGCTTAATATTCTTAAATTCTCCTTTCATCTTATCACTATAATCTCTCTTCTTCTACTACTTATGAGATCAAGTCCTAAAGATATTACTTTTTGAATTTTCTAGAGTAGACACACTATCACTTGAAAGTTCAGTGGAGGGATATGTCTCATCCATAGGATTTAATTTGTTATCTTTATGATATTTCTTATTTAAAGGACCTTTACCAGGATTGCTTGAATTTTTTCCTTGTTGTTTTTGGTTTTTCATCTCAGTTAAATTCTGCAAAAGAATAGCATTCAATTCTTGTTGCACTTCTTGCGCTTTAACTAATTTTTTGTTGTCATCTTTAAAGCTTTGAAGTTCTGCCCGTAGGCTTCGCATAGTCTCAATCACATTAGAATGAATGTTTAAATCCTCTCTCTCATTGGATCCCATTTTCACACTAATATCTAGTTGATTTATAGTTGTTTGATAAGCGGATATATCCTCCATAGTGAAAGTAAAAATGATTGTTATAATCCTTCCAGGTTTCAAGAAGTAATAAAATTATAAATTTCTCTCTTTGTTTCAACAAAACAAATTATTTGTTAGCCAATCTACTCTGAAAATATTGCTATATTTTTAATTTTTATAGTTCTCATTTGATCTCTTAATGATGAAACCATGCTCTGATACCAACTTGAATCGTAAACACACACACACAAATATATTTCACACTATAAAAATAATTTTGACTAAAAAACTATATTTCTTGCATAAGTAATTAACTAATCGTAGATAATACTTAATGTATTATTTTTCTATGTTTATGTATCTATGCATGTAAAGAATCTATAATAATTATGTAACTACTTTGTATTACTTGTGATCATGAGTGCTAATGTTTGTGGTTACTAATGTCAATTTATTAGTTATTTAATGGCACTATTGTTACATTGATGTGTCCATATACATCAAGCTTTCAAGCACTCATGAGGGTTATCCCGATATTCAAGTTAGTAGATATAGCATTCTCATGGCTATGTCAACGCATGGCCTAAAAGCCTCATCGACACTACAAGCCAATACACAAATATTAATCTTGTTCAAGGTTTATATTCCATTTTGTTCACATTAAATATTAAAGTTGTGGTTTAAATTATAGTATAGTTTTTCTTTTCTTTTTTCATCAAGAAAAAAAACATACATTTTCTATTCTTTCGAATCGAAAAGTATATATAATGTCCAAGACTCTCCAAAAAAGAAAAAATCATGAACAGTTACAGCCAAGTCCATAATTACAAAAAGAAAATAACACACATCACCGTGAGAAGAAAAACTGTAAGACCCATAACCAAAACATCCAAGAGATGTCCATCTTTTGTTTATATATACATATAATCATAGTATAGTTTTATCTTATATATATATATATAAACAATATTTTTTGTTTATATATATATATATATATATATATATATATAATTACACATATATATATGTAATTATGTGTATATATATGTGTGTGTGTGTGTGTATGTGTGTGTGTATATATATATATATATATATATCATTAGAGATGACAACTCTTTGATACCTTCGCTACCACTTAAGAGTTGATAGTGAGTTGAAACCACTTATACTATGAAACGAGAACTCGACACAGTTCTCGTTTTTCTCTCTCCTAATTTTAGTAGGTATTTTTAGCTCCGTTTCAAAAAGGGGTGATGCCAGTATCACACATTTTCATTTTGAGGCATTTTTTGGGACCTTTGAATTATCTTTATCGTAAAAAAAAATTAGTTTCTATTTTCAAGTGCATTTTTAGAAATTTAGCAAAATAGCATACATTTTTAAGCAATTTATAATGAAAAACATATACATTTTGCAATTTTTATATAAAATAAGACATTTTTATGGACAAAATAAGACACTTTTATTGACAAAATTGTAAAAAATTCCATAAAATATAGACATTTAAAACCATTTTCAATCAATTTTCAGATATGTTTTGTATAAAAATGATACTATTTGTAAAAAACATATTTCAAACATTATATATAGAAATTTTATTTCTAAAATTAAGTCTGAAAGTCAAAACATTACTAATATATCTTATCCAAATATTGTCAAACTTAGCGTTTTTTTCAAAACATGAAACTAATCAACAATATCATGTAGGCCAAATTCATGTCCTCTTCTGCTGCATGTTTCCCCCCTCTAACATTATAATAAAATAAATTAAAAAATAAATTAAACTAACCCCTAACAACATTATAATAAAAAATTCCTAACAACATTATAATAAAAAATTTAAAGAAAAATTAAAAACAAATCAAACTAACCCCTAACAACATTATAATAAATTTTTTTTAAAAGAATTAAAAACAACTTAAACTAACCTAACAACATTATAAACTAACATTTAAAAAAAAATTAAACTAACATTAAAACTAATAAATTTAAACTAATGTTCTTATAATTAAAAATTAAAAATAAAAATAAAAACCCAATAAACTAACCTAACATTATAATTAAAAAATAAAACTAATTAACTATATACTAACATTACACAAAATTTTAAAAAACTTAAAAACAAAATAAAAATAACATTATAAAAAATTAAAAATTAAAAAAAAACAAACTATACAAAATTTTAAAATAAATTAAAAACAAAAATAAAAACAGACTAAAACTAACATTATAAAAAATTAAAAATTAAAAAAAAAAACAAACTATATATAATAACAAATCAATCTATATAACATTTAAAAACAAATTAAAAAAAAAATTAAAAACAATCAAAAAAATCAAAATATAAAACATTAAAACAAAATTTTAAAAACAATTAAAAAACCAAACTATACAAAATCTAAAAAAAAAATTTAAAAAAAAATAATTAAAAAAAAAATATTCTATACAAAAAAATTAAAAATTAAAAAAAAATAAACACAATTAAAAAAAAAAACAAACCATGCAATGGTCGGGGAGGTGGGTTGCGGCGAGGGAGGGGGGAGGTGGGCGATGGCGGTGGCGGGGGAAGGGGAGGGTGGCGGAGGGGGAAGAAGAGGAGGTGGTGGAGCTAGGTGGGGGAAGGGAGGAGGTGGTGGAGTTAGGCGGGGGAAGGGAGGAGGAGGTGGAAGGGAGGGACGAGCATTAAGCCGCTCGCTTGGGTGCCAAAGGGCGTCCCTCACGGCCCTCGTTGATGCCCGGCATCGAGGGGGCCATGAGGGCCGCCCAAGCGGGCGATTCCCTCCCCCTCCTTCCTCCTCCCCGCTCCCCTCCACTTCCCCCTTCCCCCGCGCCCGCGCCCTCCCTTCCACCTCCCCCCACCGCCCTACCTTCCACCGCCGCCACCCACCACCTCCTCCTCCTCCCTTATCCCTCCGTCGCCCTACCCTTCCCCCTCCTCGCTCCTCCCCCGCCGCCCTCCCTTCCACCGCCACTGCCCACCTCCCCGCCATTGCATTGTTTCAATTTTTTTTAAATTTTGTTTATTTTTTTTAAATTTTGTTTAATTTTGTATAAATTTTGTTTATTTTTTTTAATTTTGTATAATTTATGTTTTTTTAAATTTTGTTTAAAGTTTGTTTATTTTTTTTTAAATTTTGTTTAAAGTTTGTTTAATTTTGTATAGTTTAATTTTTTTAATTATTTTTTTTTTTAATTTATTTTAAAATTTTGTATAGTTTGATTTTTTTATTGTTTTTAAATTTTTGTTTTAATTGTTTTTAAGTTTTTGTATAGTTTTTTAAAAAAAATTTATAATGTTAGTTTGGTTAGTATATAGATACTTAGTTTTTTTTTTAATGTATTTTTAAATTTTTAATTATAATGTTATCTTAGTTTAGTTTGTTTTTAATTTTTTTAAAATTTTTAATTATAACATTAGTTAAAATTTGTTAGTTTAATTTGTTTTTAATTTCTTTTTTAAAACCCAAAGTTAATATTCGTGGAATAGGGAGCATTCGTGCAAGATGGGAGTGTGTTAAACCAAGTCGTAGATCCCGAAGGAATATGACATCTGAAATGATGGGTATAGATGTAGACTCAGATTGTGCACCCATTGATAATAGAGAAGAGTATGGGTCATTTACATCTTCATCAAGTCCTTCATCTGCAGAAAATGTAGATTCTGATGGGGTGTCAGAATCCATGGATGAATTTGAAGAAGCAGTGTAGATGCTTTTTATTAGTATGATTTTTGTAATTGAAACTCTATAGGAATTTTTTATGATGGGGTGTCAGAATCCATGGATGAATTTGAAGAAGCAGTTTAGATGCTTTTTACTAGTATGATTTTTGTAATTGAAACTCTAGAGGATTTTTTGAATATTTATATGAACCATTTGTTCTTGTATGGTCTAATATATTATCTCATTATGAATCGCATCATAATTCCTTTGTTTTTATATGGTTATAATGGTGAAATTATTAGAGAAATTTGTTTTTTTGTTTAATATGCAATTTTCCTGAAAGTTGTAATTTATCTCTTCAAGAAATTTTTTTTTTCCAATTTAAGGTTGATTTTAAAGTTTTGTTAAACAACAATATGGGATGTTTAGGCCATGGATCTATTTTTTACCTTAAAAAAAAATACGTGTATACTGGTATCAACACTTTTCTATTTGGGGGGTGTTTTTGGTGTTTTTTTTGCAAAAATCATCGTTTTTATGGGTAGAGTTCTCGTTCATAGTATATAGTTCTCGTTTCATAGTATAAGTGGTTTTGATACCCACATACAAAACGAAGTCATACTAAATACAAAGACATTAGCACATGGTAGAGGGTTCTGGAACATATGTTGAGAGGTAATGTGGATAAACATAGAATTGACAGGTGTAACACAGTACAAACCACCAATATTGTTGTCCATGCCAAAGTTGTTTGGGGTAAAACCACCGAAGTCAAACACCATTGTTTTGGTTTACGATTGGAAAACAACATCTCAAACTGCTAAAGTTCTAACACGGGTTTACAATTCATAGTTTCATATTTTCTTAGCCAACAAAGTAGCCATGACAGGATCAACCTTGGGATCATTCACTTGCAAATATAGTTACAAGTTGAAGACATTATTCCAAATGTAATTCCAGTAGAAAATAATATATGTAATTTAAGAATCCAAATTGCTATCAAAATAAGATTAAGTAAAAAATAATAATAATAACTATATGACAATTTATTCTAAATGTAGTTTTAGTGGAAATAATATACATAATTTTAGAATCCATATTTCTATCAAAACAAAGTTAAGTATAACAACAACAATAATTGCATGACAATTCTTAAAAATTGTGATAATAATTGAGGTAGGAGGTTTAAGGAGGATCATCCACGATCCCAGAGGAAATCTAGAACTGAGTTAAGCATGGGATCTTGGAATAACTACCAATAATTCGATTGAGACTTGTGTTCTTCTCCAAGGGCTCAAAATTCTTAATTCCAATCACATAAGATCTCTCAACATAATAGGGAATTCTGCTATAATTTTCAAGCTCATGTACGAGAAGCCCCTATCACCAGAAAGCTCCCTCGCACATCTAATAGTAAGAATCAAAGTGGAAGCATCTTGATTTGAGGACATCTCCTTTTATCATGTCTTGAGAGATCTCAACTCTCAGGTAGACGTTCAATCCAATCGTGCATCGAGATTAAGTGCAGGGATATTGCAAAATGGGGGGAAGTTTCATATCATCCTATCCCTTAGTTATATTATGCAACTTTTTATGGATTCATTCAATTCAATGCAAAGAACGTGCAACTCACCACATATAAGGGCATTCATATCAATTAAATTTGATTTCTATAAGGTGGTCGAAGTTGAGTGCATCAATTGTATGGCACCACACATGCCAATCACTCTCCCATGTCATCGTTTTGAACTAGAAGGGATTAATTTCAGGCTTGCAAGTGAGACTATGGATTATGGAATACGATCTAGAGTTTTAGTATGTCTTGGTGGGATATCTCCTCGACACCATTGAAAACTGGATATGACTCTCTATCACAACATTATGCTATCCATCTGATGAAGGTTATATTGGTGGTCATAATTGCGAGGATTAGATCTCTGTGTGGTGCTATAGGGTAAACTTATTTTCTTTTTGGTATCATGGAAGTACACTTTCACCTAACTCTCAAAATTTTGTGGTTTTCAATAGTTTGGCAAGCTCTTGGTACTATCTTCTATCATTTTTTGGGTTCGATCTACTTTCTTGCACAACTAGTTTATGGGAATTGGTTGGAAATTGAGGCCGGGGAAAATTCTCTAAACCTTTGGTTTGGTGGTTTAAACTTTGTCTCTAGTTGTCGGGGTTAGTTCATCTAGCTCATCATTTGTCTCTGGATAGCTCCTAGGTGGGATGACACTTGGTGAGTGGTTTTAATGCCTTGGAGGCTTAAATCTTTGAACTATCCTAGGTGCCAAGGGAAATTTCAAAGGAATATTTATGAAATACAAAGTATTTTTTGCAAACTTGAATACTACATCAACAACAATAGGATATCAATATTTTCAGTGACAACGACAATACATAGTAATCAACACCATTGCATCTCTCAAAACACAATGGTAATGGGTACAATAACAACAAAAGAGACAAATTCAAGCGTTGGAAGTTGAATGTTCAATGCTCTCAATTATGTTGTGCAACCTCACTAAAGGCTCTCGATCAACTACATTTATCACTAAAGGCTCTCGATCAACTACATCTAATTTTATAATGTCTTCAAGTTCTGCCTTTAGGGAGCTAAAAGAGGAGGAAGCCACCCACCAGATGTTTGAAGACATGGACCTAAAAATCAAGGATCAAGCATCTTAATGTGGATCCAGGTGAAGTTTAGAGCAAGCACACCTTTTACTAAATCTTAGTATTATGTTTTGTAAAATTACACTTATTCTAAATGTTTTCTTTCGAGTTTATACTTGTAACAATTTCATGAAATCCTCTAGAATTCCTATGTTGGATTTTTTAACATAATCGAATATTATTTTTTAAACATAGATAAACAATTTTTTTTATTATTTCATTGTAAAGTTCAACTAAAACACCTTTTATATATATATATATATATATATATATATATATATATATATATATTATTTTTTAAACATAGATAAACAACATTTTTTTATTATTTCATTGTAAAGTTCAACTAAAACACCTTTTATATATATATATATTCTTATTAAAAATATATAGATGATAATAATTTTTTTAGATTATATATAAAATAAAATAAATAAATAAATCATTAAAAAAACACCATTGTAACATAATGATGAAACAAATTCCAAATACTAGACAAACATGTAAATCAACAATATACGTTGTCTAGATTTTCACCATATAATTGGGAATTAAAAATAAAACATACTGCAAATAACTTAACTAAACTCTAATGACATGTGAATCAACAATACAATGTCAAGTTTTTCAGGATACATTGAGGATTTAAAAGCACAAAATTTAAATAAGATAGGCACCACACAATAAAATAATAAAATCTTGACTACCACATTTTTATTAATCTTGAACAAATGAATTACATCATAAATATCTTAAAAGATATATATATCCGTGTGTTATAAACAACAAAAAATTTTGAAAAAAATTATTAAAAAGTACTTTTTTTCCAAAAAATCCTGAGCAATAAGCATTTTGTATTGCAGCATTGCGGGGATGTGAGTTGTTGGATCTGAAGAACTCATATTCCCCAGTCCTAGCATTAAGTGCTGCATTGCAGCATGTTAAAATTTAGACGATTTCCACTTTTTATCGGGCAATTTTTCCTGTTAAAATAAGGCGAAATTGTTGAAATAGAAGTTTTCAGGGCATTGAATCCATTTCTGCAATCAAAATTGCAATTTCAAGAACTGAAATCACAATTTCAACAATAAATCATGTTGCTGGATTCCGACCAAAGTCCCCGAAAAAAATACAAATCGTCTAAACTTTAGCTCATTCCTTTAGGTTTAAAGACCTTTACTTTTAAGTTTTAACAATAAGGCCAGCCATTTAAGTTGAAAATAACTGCCGGCTTTTTAGATTTTAGGTTACTTTGCTTGAAGTTCGAAGTTTTAAGAAAAGAAGATTCTTGCCCAACCATTCAATCAGAACTAAAAAAACTAAAAGATTCTTGGCCAACCATTCAAGCTGAACTGAAGGATCACGTATCCACAAATTCATTTATTGAAAAGAAAAACTGAATTCAAACTAAAAATACACATTACAAGCTGAACTTGTGGTTTTGATTTGGAGCTTAAAAAAACACATCTGCAATGCCCTTCCCTCTGCTCAATTATGTAATTCACAAGTCCATGTCATACTATGTAAGTCCATATTATAGTGACTTTACAAAAACAGCATGAAACGCCTAACTATAGCAAATGCTCAAATACAGCAAAACTATGCTTCACCCATGCTACACTAGACTCCACTCGACTGGACTAGTATTCTTAGTAAGTGTACCCCTTCACGAACATTCCCTCCTTCGAGTCTGCAGACTCGCCTTCAGCAGAGTATTTGCCCAGCTGTGCAAGAGAGTTAGCCTTTGCCCGAACCAACAGAATCTTCTGGGCTGCGTCCACGTTTTCGGGCCGGCCGCCCCATGTCTTTAGGCAAGTGTTTTGCAATGCACGAGCGTAAGAGAATGACACGTGCCATGGGTTCGGCGCCTGGTTCATCGCGTTCAGGTTCAACGTGGCCTCAGCTTCAGACTGCCCACCAGACAAGAACTGCACCAAAACCAAAACATCAATTTATCTCGAAATTTAATTGAAAAAATTGTGAAAAGTTTACTCTACAGATTTATTTCACGACAGTTATTCCAAAATCAAAATAAATATCTAAATATTTATTTCAAAAATAACTAGTAATTATGGATAGATAACTGGTAGCTGATGCATAAATACCTAATAACTGATACATAAATAACTAATAACAGATACATAAATAATTAATAACTGATAGCTGATATATAAATAACTAGTAACAGATACATGAATAGTTGTGTGGTTTCTTTGATTCACATATAAATAACAAGAAACTCTTTTTTCTTCTTGGAAAAAAAAACTAATAATAACACATACGTAAATAACTAATAACGACACCGCACTTAACTTATAAACTATCTTATAAACTATGATGTTCATAGACACACCACAAAAACAAACTATGATGTTGTTAGACAACCACAAAATGTGTTCAGTTGCCACAAAATTATGTGACTGCAGTAATTTAAAAGGTTTGTATATATATGGCATACCATGATACCGGGAACAGACGGTGGAACTCTTCTTCGGAGAAGGTTGAGGGTATATTGGGAAACGGTTTCGGGACTGGCCCTGTCCTTGCACTCGGCACCAGGGGTAACCATGCTCGGCTTCAGCAGAATGCCTTCGAACAGGCCGTTGTTCTCTGCCAGATAGAAGAACACCTCGGACCATACCTTCATCGCTACTTCAAAAGTCCTGTCAATGCCGTGTTCTCCGTCCAACAGGATCTCGGGCTCCACAATAGGAACCAGACCGTTGTCCTGCGGCCATGGATTGTTAGCAGAGCTATCATTTGGCGTGAAAGAAAGATTAATGGAAAAAGAAGATCGGGGCGTATTTTACCTGAGAAATTGCCGCGTAGCGGGCGAGACCCCATGCGGCTTCTTTCACGGCCAGCGCGGAGGAGCCATTGGGAATGCTTACAACGGTACGCCTGCAGAGCCGAATTAAAGCGGAGCTTAAACGGATGAAAAGAAAGGAAATTCACAGGTAATATCTGTAAACTTATCGATTTTATTAGTCTTTGATGTATGTAGATTACAGCGTTTAATCGGGGCTTATTACAGTGTTCAAACCAGTAAAAACAAGATTATAGCGCCTAGTTAAAAACAATTTGAGATAAGTAACAGAGGCAGCAATCCAAAATCCAATGGCAAAACATTGAGTGTTAAATGTGCAGAGTAACTTACCATTTGGCGAAGCGAGCACCCTGCTGATAGTATGCAGCGCATCTAGATGCGAGGCCGTCTAGGCCTTGGCACCAAGATTCGTCATTGGAACCAGCCAAAGGCACCAAACCCTGAACAATCCAATCCCGCAGTTAATTTCAAGATGATTAGTTCCCTGAGCAATCCAATCCCGCAGTTAATTTCAAGAATGATTACTATAAGATTGTTTATCAAGAAGTGTAGATAAGTGGAGTAAACCTTGTCAACTTTGATGCCGGGGACTATGCCCTGCTACACAAGGATATCAACTATCTTCTTGCCATCGGTGGAGGACTGGTATAGCGTTTCCTCGAAGAGAATGGCTCCTGGCGATTCGCCTCCGTGTTCTCCAGCCCGATGGACGCCAGACGTTTGCCGCAGGTGGCGTTTGATTCGTCCATCGCCAGGATGCCTCTCCCTGGAGACGCCACTGTTTTCTGCGCTACACTAAAATTCATAAGCCAAAATACTAAAGAGAGAAAATACACAAGCATTAGGGCATAGAGAATATAGGTACCGCTGTCTTAATGAGTTCTTCGCTGTAAGCCCCGGCCCGGACGCTGAGAGCAGTAGCGTTGTAGGATTGGACCTGGACCGAAGTATTAACCGAGGTCGGCCTGAGGGCCTGACCCATCCATTCAGATTTTCTCAGGCTGAGCGGTGTCTTGAGCACGGCTCCAGTAGCGGCCGCCATTGCAGAAATAGAACAATAGACCGCAGGGAAGGAGATCGAGTCGCGGCAGCAATGCAATCAGCACTTCTTTCTTTTCCCTTGCCTGGAGAGTCTCGCGTCTCTGCTCGCCCCGATTGAGTTGCCTACTATTTATCCCACATTAACCATTTATTTTCCTTCCCTAAATACCTAACTCTGGTATAACTAAGCACAAAGGCCAATTTCAGCAATAAGACTAATGGATTCACCTCAATCAATCCCTTCGGCTTCAACGGATTTTATTGTTGGTCGAGTTTACAGGAGAGGCACTCAGGTATTCCGACAGTCATGTACCGTAACTGTAGCTACAAAGATTCGGTGATCGTATCGTTTAATAAAAAGATAACCGTGGATTGTGTGTGATCGCATCATTCAATGAATAGGGATGACCGTATATTGTGTGCACAGTGGTTAGGTCACCATAATTATTTTTGTTTGGAAGAGTCTATCCATTCGACGTTTTTGCCAAACGTTCGTCTCCTCCGTCCCCTCTGGTTAACGGTGCCCCGACGTCTGCTTTCTCCGGTGGTCTCACTCCTCCCCACGACGGGACGTGGTCCCACACGATATGTTATTTAGTGCGTATGGTCACATCTCACCTATCAAGTTTTGCAGGGCACAATTCGAATTTCAGTATGCGAGGCAAATTCAAATTCAAATTCAAATTTGAATTTGAATTTAAATTTGAGGATGCGAGGCAAATTCAAATTTGAGGATATGAGGTCGTTTAGTGGCAGGGATGATGGCCATGACCTCGGAGACAAAAGGCGCAAGTGCTTGGGTTCTGCTGTACGATTCCGGTCTTTATTTTAGCCTGCGCCACAGCTGCTGCTTATGCTACCTGAAGCAGCATCAGATTACTTGATTTTTTTGGCAAAGTGTGACTGACATGTGCTGTTAGATTCTTGTTAAGTTTGCATGATCCAATTGCACGCCCAGGGATGCCACGATGTTTTCATGGAAGGTAAATTCATGGTTTTAGGTGGGAGGAAAATTTGACAGTAGTGGAAAAGTTTTCGATCCACGCACGGGGAACGTGGGAATGTATATGGAGTTTCCACGACGATCTATGGAGCAGTTGTGAGGCGGCTTCTTATTCTGCAACTTGCACGTGTTCAATGGACAACATTGGACTCTTCTGGCTTCTCTTCCGCAACGTGTATACTTCTTATTCTCTGCTACACAGTGGGCGCGACTGGATTTTGAAAGCATATCTCTTATCTGTTTAACCCGTCAGCCCGTCGGTGGATTCAAGTTGAAGGTGATGGCGGTGATGAGGAAGGCTTTGTGGGCATGATCGTATCTGCAACAACCATGTAGATTTGAATATGATTCGTTGTCGTGTTTCTTTGTAGTTGTAGTTATTTTTTTTTGTGATTTAAAGATGTCTTGCACAGTTTTCGTAACATGTGTGTCATCGATAATTTTCAATATAATAAACTCTCATACATTTGTGTCTGGATGTTGTATTTAAGCTAATTCATTATTAATACTCTGCAGTCTCTCTCTAGTATTTGGCGGTCATGAAATTTTTTCTTATTAATACTGGAATTACAACACAAAGGTAATTGAAATGCCAAAAGTAAGACTATTTGTGAATTCATACTGGAAACATGAATCTCGGTGTTGATCATCTTATGCTATTCTGCCATGACTATGTATTTAATAAATTAATAGATATGCGAATAGATCCTTACATAGAATTGTCCGAGATTAACTTAATCACATATGAAACCGTTTGTTTATTCATGCTCCTATGCCATCCATTAGAATGCCTCATTCTGGCTTCTTTGCAGCTAATAACCATGGACATGTGTGCCCCATCATGGGCGTGATAAGAATATCCAGATTCATGAACATCTTTCAAGGCTATGCATAAGCAAAATCCTTTTTGAGGGTTTCGTGAACAAATCAGAATATTACCTGTGTCCAAGCGAAATGAAGTGGAGGCCATCTACAACGAATGCATGCCTGTAATAATTTTAGAGCACTATATACTTCCTTTTAGCGATGTGCTCATGTGGTAAGAATTCTCAGTGAAGATTTCGTTATCTAAAACTCATTTTCTATTTGTATATTTTTTTATTAATGATCCAAAGCTGCAACATGGATGCTTGTGTTTTGGGATTTTTAATCGGACCGAGAAAATAGTTCTCCATAATCTATTTAGAAAATTTTTATTTTCTATAATATTAATAGACACGATTATACATACCAATAATGGAGGTGTTCTAAGATTATTGAAGATTTTTTTTGTTTTTCCATCATCCATAAATAATAAGTTAGTAAAACGATTTAGACATCAATTATTTACATACAAATGTTTACGAGTTAGTAAGACGATTTAGACATCAATTATTTACATACACATGTTTATGGGTAGATTAGCAACAATTTTTAGTCCGCTTCTGTTATTTTTACTTATCTACATGTATTTATATTTTGAAGGAGTGAGACCACCGGAGAAGGCAGACGTCGGGGCGCCGTTAACGGGAGGGGACGGAGGAGATAGACATTTGGCAAAAACGTCGAATTCAAATTTGAATTTGAATTTGCCTCACATACTTAAATTTGAAATGTGCCCTGCAAAACTTAATAGGTGAGATGTGACCATACGCACTAAATAACATATCGTGTGGGACCACGTCCCGTTGTGGGGAGGAGTGAGACCACCGGAGAAGGCAGACGTCGGGGCGCCGTTAACGGGAGGGGACGGAGGAGACGGACGTTTGGCAAAAACGTCGAATGGATAGACTCTTCCTTTTTGTTTAGGTCATCATAATTATTTTTGTTTGCAAAATTGTTATATTAAATGGAGGTAAGAGTTACATTATATTTGAATCAATATGCCCACAGAAAACTATATATCTATAAGCTAGTCATTATTGTTATAAAAGATGCTTGAGTCTTTGTAAATATATGGCACATGTAATTATAATCTATATTTTTATCTATATGCTAGTCATTATTGTTATAAAAGATGCTTGAGTCTTTGTAAATATATGGCACATGTAATCATAATCCAAATTTGAATTTGAATTTGCCTCGCATACTTAAATTTGAATTGTGCCCTGCAAAACTTAATAGGTGAGATGTGACCATACGCACTAAATAACATATCGTGTGGGACCACGTCCCGTTGTGGGGAGGAGTGAGACCACCGGAGAAGGGCACCGGAGAAGGCAGACGTCGGGGCGCCGTTAACGGGAGGGGACGGAGGAGACGGACGTTTGGCAAAAACGTCGAATTCAAATTTGAATTTGAATTTGCCTCGCATACTTAAATTTGAATTGTGCCCTGCAAAACTTAATAGGTGAGATGTGACCATACGCACTAAATAACATATCGTGTGGGACCACGTCCCGTTGTGGGGAGGAGTGAGACCACCGGAGAAGGCAGACGTCGGGGCGCCGTTAACGGGAGGGGACGGAGGAGACGGACGTTTGGCAAAAACGTCGAATGGATAGACTCTTCCTTTTTGTTTAGGTCATCATAATTATTTTTGTTTGCAAAATTGTTATATTAAATGGAGGTAAGAGTTACATTATATTTGAATCAATATGCCCACAGAAAACTATATATCTATAAGCTAGTCATTATTGTTATAAAAGATGCTTGAGTCTTTGTAAATATATGGCACATGTAATTATAATCTATATTTTTATCTATATGCTAGTCATTATTGTTATAAAAGATGCTTGAGTCTTTGTAAATATATGGCACATGTTATCATAATCTATATTTTTAAATAGATGCAAGTCTCTGTAAATCAAATCTATACAAAATATAGCTAGAAAATTGTCATTCCAAATGTTGTACACGGATTTCATGTCTCTCAACCTCTTATTTAGTACTTGCCTTCATTTGAAATTGAACCATGAGATAAATATAAGAGATGTTTATTTCAATTTCAATGGGAGTTGGAGAATTAACCAATACTCTGAGTCCAAATCTATATAGATTATTGAAATTATGGGATAAATGACTAAATAGACATGCAAAAAAATAGTGCAAGAATTACCTATATAATGCAAATAACTCTCAACCTTTGTCTCCAAGGCCCTCCAACTCCCAACTTCTAACTCCCAAAGTTGTTGCAGCATGCTAATATAATCAATGAGCATTGAGCACTGAGTTTTCTTGTTTTTAGGAAAAATCAATGCAACTTGCAAATGGAAAGGCATAGAAATGATTATAATTTAATAGATGTTTCTATTTTTTTAATAAATGTATTCTTTAGAAGTTGGAATTTAGAAAGTATAGATTAACAAATCAATGCAACTTGCACATGGAAATAATTTTAATTTAATAGATGTTTTTATTTATTTAATGAATGTATGCTTTCTAAGTTGGAATTTAGAAAGTATAATTTATATTTTTTTTTCCCGTGAAAAAATACATACTATTGATATTCAAACTTGAATCAAATAGTACATGATGGTCATCATATCAGAGTCTAAGATGTTGTCTCCCTCGAGAGGTAGATTTACAAAAAGAAAAATATACAACAAGTGCCAAAAACAGACCAAAGGTCCTTGGCCCAGCATATAACAACATTAACCAAAGGTCAAAAAACTCAATCTAAATAGCGCCAGGTACCAGAATCAATACACTGATTCTCAAAGTATTCCTCCCACACAATGATGTCCTCAGCCGAATCCAATGCTAATTTAGAAAGTTGATCCGCCTGCACATTATGTTCCCGGTAAATATGCTTCAGAGTGATCTGTCCCAGCTTATTTAATTCCTCCATAACTCTGTCACACCAATAAGTCAGCTGTAAAACATTAAGATCACATTCCCCCCTGGCCCACTTAATAGTCACGCGTGAGTCGCCAAAAATAAGGACATTTGTAAGCCCAAAACAATTAGCCACCATTGCCACACACCATAAGGCCATAATTTCTGCTTTCATGTTAGTACCCTTTCCACATTTCATTTTCAAAGCAAAATAATGATCACAATTGAGGTATATGGTACCCCCAGCCCCACATTCTCCAAGAGCAGCTGCACCATCAAAGAAACATATGGGACGTGTGAAAGATAAATTAAGTTGCCCAATATTCCGATGTACCTTGGCCTTACACTCCACTAGGTAACTAGAATAGTAGCTGATAACATTCTTAGACAAAAGCTGTACCGGAGGTCGAATGTCTTCAAATAATACCTTATTTCTAGTCCTCCATACCACCCAGCAGATAAATATAGGCAATGTCAGGTGTTCCTTACACTCAGTGCGCCACTGAAGTAAGGTATTAGCAATATAATCTCCTGCCCATCGAGCTTTAATGTCATAGAACGTATAAATATGCTCCCAAAGTTCCAAAGTAAAAGGACACTCCAGTAAGAGATGCTTCGTTGACTCCAAATTGCATCTGCAAAGAATACACATACTGGGGCCTATCCATCCCATAGAATGAAGATTCTCCCATGACTTCAGCCGGTCCTGGAGGACTAACCAGAAGAAGCATTTCATTTTGAGCGGTAGATTCCAATGCCAAAGTTTGCCGAACCACCACTGTTTCGGATAAAAGCATCTCCCTTTTATAATATAGTGATAAGCCGCTTTGACAGTAACAGACCCTGTAGCATCATTCCCGGACCAGATAACCGTATCATCAATATCTCTGAGCCGAATACCACAGATATTGAGATTGTGAATGTAATCCCTCCATTCCACAGCATCATCCAAGTTAATCTGGAGTTGCACATCCGACATCCAAAGACCAGAATTAATATTGCCAATAGTATTTAATGTGACAAAACCTCTGTCCCGCAGATGCTGAACCAGTTGTGGAGATAGACAATAGGACTCATTCATCCCAGCAATTGGATCCACGCCAATAGCAACCTCTCTACCACAACCCACTTTCCAACATAATGTCGAAGCCATCCATTTATAAACCTTCAGAAAACCGTTCCAAATGGGTGAGATACCACGAACTTTTTTAGCAGGGGTCCGGAGCCAGTGTGAGACCTCCATTCTAATATATTTATGATGTATGAGCCTTGACCATAATGTGTTACCAAAGAGAGCACGCCACAGGCTATTCAAACGCAGAGCTGCACTAAACACCGACAGATCCCGAATACCCCATCCACCAGCTTCGAAAGGCAGAGCAATTCTTTCCCAACCAACCATCACCAGACCCCTCTTATGTAAACCCCCAGACCATAAAAAGTTAAACAACAGTCTCCTCAGGGAGTTAATAACAGAGCAAGGTATGGGCAATAATGAGAGCCAGTACACCGGGAGCCCCATCAAAACCGATTTAACCAATGTTAACTTACCTCCTATCGACAGGAGCCGATACGTCCAATTTGATATACGCTGCTCAAATCGCTTGATAAGCCACTCCCAGTCCTTGATTAAATATCCGTTAGGCTTAAGACTAAAGCCAAGATACCGGAAGCCTTCATTAATGGAACAGAAATTATAGGGCAAAATGTTCTGAATCTCCAGCATCCTATCCTCTTGGATAAGATTACCATAAAAGCAAGTTTTTCTAACACTTACAGCCATCCCAGAAGCCTTGCAAAAAAGAGAAATTATCTGCTGAAAATGCCTCCATTCTGTAACAGAATCCAAACCAGCCAGTAGAACGTCGTCAACAAACAACACATGTGTGATGTAAAAGTTATTAGCAATTTTGATGCCCAGTATTTTGCCTTCCCGTTTAGCTTGTGAAATCAATCTACTTAATCCTTCAATTACCAACAAGAATAGTAGAGGAGAGAGTGAACAACCCTGGCGAATACCCCTAGTGCAGCTGAAAAAAGGGGTAGGGGCCCCATTCACAAGAACCGCAATATTAGCAGTATCCACACATGACATGATCCATTTGATAGCCATCGCCGGAACGCCTATTTGTATCAGAATTAATCTGAGAAAGTCCCAGTTAACTCTGTCGTAGGCTTTTTCTAAGTCAATTTTGAGAAAGATAGCTTTCTTCTTCTTAATTTTAACAGAATGAAGAATCTCCTGCGTGATCCCCACAGCATCATGTATTTGTCTATCCTTTAAGAAGCCAAATTGCTCCTTAGAAATGAACCTAGAGAGCACCGGCTTTAACCTTCCAGCAATGATCTTAGAAACAATCTTGTAAACCAAATTGCACAATGCTATTGATCTGAAGTCACCAAAATGCTTCGGATCATTCACCTTAGGAATTAGTGTTAAGAAAGTAGAATTCAGGGCTCCTGACATATAGCCCTCCAATCTGGTATACTCCACCAGTTTGACCAATTCCTCCCCCATTAAATCAAAGAATTGTAAGAACAATTCAACCGTCCAGCCATCCGGGCCTGGACTCTTCTCCTTGGCGAAGAGTTTCAAAGTGCTCTCCACCTCATCCAACGTCACTTCCCGACACAGCTCCTCTGCTGAATCCTCATCAAAAAACCTGGGATAGTACTTAATCACCTGTAGCTGGGAATCAAGGTCACATACTGGATCAGCAGTATAAATGTTACTAAAATGTTCCAATGCAAGTTTCTGTATCTCCTGTTGTCCAGTGATGACGGCCCCCGAACTATCAAGCATCTGCCAAATAGTATTGCAATTCCTGCGAGCCGATGCAAAGGAATGGAAAAACCTAGTATTGCTATCCCCAGATTGCACCCACAGCGCTCTACTCTTCATTCTCCATTCCATTTCCTCTCGCAGAAAGATATCAGACTTTTCTTTTTCAAGTTCCCTAATTTTGTTGAACTTCCCATCCTCCAAAGGCCCACAAAAACTACGGCTATAAAGTTCCTGCAATTGTGTCTCAACCCACAATAACTTCTGCCTATCCAACTGCTTTTTAGTGTGAATCCAGTTAGAAACAACCTGTTTGAAATGTTTAAGTTTCCTGCAGAGTTTATCGACAGGATTAAGTTCACAATCAACAATAATATTTTGCCATTCAACCTTAGCAAATTGGACAAAATCCTCCTGTTTAAGCCAAGAACAATCAAATTTATAGGGGAATTTCTGCAAATAAACACAGTCATCGAACTGCAGAAATATGGGCCAATGGTCCGAAATTTTGTTCTTCCCTACCCAACATCTATATCGACCAACAGTATCCAACAGTGATTCATGTACCAAAAATTTATCTAACCTTTTATGAATCCCTTCCGAACCGCTTCTTCCATTTGTCCAAGTAGGAGTGATGACTCCTGTGACAACATCAATCAATCTGTTGTTAATAAGGAACTCGTTGAAGAAATTAGAGAGTGGATCCAATTTAGCCTTAGACCCCCAAAGTTCATAAGCAAATCTGGTGAAATTTAAATCCCCAACCACCATAAAATTCTCCTTCAAAAGTAACCCCGACGACTGCAAACCCAACCAAAAACCTTCACGTTCCTTATAAGGAGCGTAGCAATTAAGGATGTTAATCGGCATATCATTCACTTTACATAATCCGTCCAGTAATATACCCCACCGGGTCTTAAACACAGAAAATGAGAAGTAGCGGGGATCCCAGGCAGCTAATAAACCTCCCGATAAACCCTCCGAGCTCATGGCTGCGATTTCCCAGCTAGGCAAGATGCCTGCAACCTTTGAAACTGCTATCAAATCAGCACACATTGTTTCTTGCAATAGAAGGATAGAACATAAATATATTAATAGAACATTGTTTCTTGCAATAGAAAGTATAATTTATATAACATAAATATATTAATACTACTATTAAATTAGTAATATAATAACATTTTAGGAATTTTGTTGTCCTTCAAAAACAGTAGTGACAGTTTAGAAATTTTATTGCCCTTCAAAAATACATTTAGAAATTTTATCACCCTTCACAAAAGACGGTTAGCTAAAGTTTTAAAATGTATTTGACGGTCAAAATGCCCCCTGACGGTCATTTTGCCCGTCAAATTCCATCAATGCTCGCAGGAAATACTATTGTCGATGATCGTGGCAATCACTGACAGTCACGGTTAAGATGTCAGTCAGTAAGGTCATCGATACAATCCGCCGCGGATTGCGTTCAATACTCGATCGGAATTCTATCCAGATAAAGCCTTAGTGGCGATCACATCGGGCGGAGTGGTGGTTAGATGACTGGAGATTCACGGATATCCTAAGTTTCTTATGCTCCATCCATAAAGTAGAGTTTGAACATGCAATAAGGAGATCAATGTGGATCAACCAAATCGAGACTGAGATAGCTCAGTTAACTATGGTTTGCCACTAGTTTGAATCACATATTTTGGGAAGATCATGCAGAGTAAGGGGTATTGGCTCGGCATACATATCGATACACTCTGTATCAAGAGTTGTACAACAGGTTTAGAGCTTTATCGAAGTTCTAACAACATGCTTGCATGACTAGATTTGGGATCCAATAGGGTTAATGAATATTCTCTTATGCTTGAATTTAGTTATGGTAATCGACTTGTTAAGTATATGTAATAACCCCCACATAACACATGTAACAATCCCAATACCCAAATCGCGAAAATTATAAACTTCTACTAATTTTATTGAGAAACTAATGATTCATGTAACTCTCTTTTATATTGATGAAATACTTCATTTTCTATTTTCATAACTTTGAACATGCAGCTTCATAAAACCCAAATATGTAAATTCCTTAAAACATATTGAGAAACTATGAATCTTACATTTCATCATTTGTACTCATCGGATACACTACTTATCATTTTTACACAGTAGGCGTTCCTTCAACCAAAGACAATCCTCTGAATTGTTCCAGGATTCCTCGCTCATGCAGCCTATCGAACGATGCCACGTCGCAGCCAATAGAATGATGCCACGTCGCTTCTGTGGAGGGTGTTTCATTCTAGGCACGTCGCTTCCCTAGAGGTCGTTTCGTTCTGGGCACGTCGTTGCATTCATGGAGCATGGAGGTTAACTGACAACACACTACAACAGAGCAATGTGAAGCGACAGCATTCAACTTACCTTTTTCTTCTGCACTCAGCCTTTTCCCATTCTCCTCGCTGGGGTGTTTACAGTTTCATCATGTTTATTTTACAAGCCAGGCGCCACTTTTGTTTCGATTCAACCCAGCGACCAACCTGTGTGAAAAGAATGCGGTGGATTTGTTACCAGGGCTTCGACAACCAGTTCAAGACTGTGGCTGGCCTTTTGGTCAGAAGATGGACTTCCACAAACAGAACCACCGCAGCCAAAGAAGGTGCTGGGAGAATGCTGTGGCTGAAGAAGGTGCTGGGAACAGTCTCCATCTTGATGCTTTGGATTTTTTATTGAAATCAACCATCTTACCTTAGCTTTGCAGGATTGGAATTTGAGCACAAGCGATGTTAGGCGTTGGGCCAATCTTGGCAGCCAGATAGAGAGGGGTATGGGGTCTGAAATCCCTGCTTCGAGCTAGAGGGACCCAGGATCTCCAAGACTTCATCCATGGCTTTCAGGACTGTCATCCAAACCTGAGAAAGCTTCAAACTGTAGATTCAAGCTTGCAAGATGCTTTTCTGGTGACCCCTCATATTTATGAACCTGAAGACCCTCCACCCCAACATCTAGTAGAATAGTTAGCGAAGCTCACACGCTATGCAAGAGGGATATGTTTTCTTCCAACGAGGTGCAGACTGCCGCTAAAATTATTCTTCCCGTTGAGCTCGCCAAGCACGTCGTCTCTGAGGGCACTAAGGTCAGCACTAAATTCATCTCCGCCTGAGTCAAGCTCTTTTCTGCTCTGTGCATTTTGTGTCTTGGTATCTTACTTACGTTTTCTCTTTAATAGAATTTGGGCCCTTTTCCTCCAATGTATGTTCTGTTGATTAGGGTGTGCTTCTTCAACATTTCCGACGATTTTTATTTTCCAGGTTTAATCCAATCCTTGTATTTTCCCCTTTCAAAATGTTTTTGCATGTTAATATTTGTGGCAAATGCTTTGTCAAATGTAGTTGTCTGTGATGAAACATCACTCAACCCCTAAGTTTCAATATTACTGTTGTATCAGATTTTACTCATACTCTTGTTGTTGTGGATAATAAAGGCTGAAGTGAAAGTGAGAATGGAGGTTTCAAGGGATCAAACAGCGCAATGGTTCAGCGATATGGTAGGCCACCACAAGGCCACGGTTCGATCCGCCACAGTCATTCTAGAAGCAGTCGAATCCTCTCCTGGATTCGCCATGTGTGTGCTGCCGCTATCTACAGGTTTGCTCCCTCCCTATTTTTCTCATTTTTCTTTCCCCTAAATATTTCATTAGTAGGCCATCTAGTACTCACATTTGTATATTTGAGTTTCGACGTATTGCATTTATCCCTTCTGTTGAGATGCTTCTGGGGCATCTATTCCGCCAAAGGGTATCGTTTAGAATCTATTCTGCCAAAGTCATCGAGGACTTTCATGCTGAGATGCTGATGGGACATCTATTCCACCAAACGATATCATTGGGTGTGTTTTATGCCAAAGTCATCAAGAACTTGCATCTATCCTCAACTGCCTATTCCGCCAAAGGGTATCGTTTAGAATCTATTCTGCCAAAGTCATCGAGGACTTTCATGCTGAGATGCTGATGGGACATCTATTCCACCAAACGATATCATTGGGTGTGTTTTATGCCAAAGTCATCAAGAACTTGCATCTATCCTCAACTGCCTGAAAAGTCTTGCTTGCATAGGGTAGATGGACCCTGAAATGGCCTGGTTGCAGAGGTTAAAGGGCCCAAAACCCAAGAGGAGAAAAACAATCCTTTGGGAGATTTGAACCTTTGTGAGGTATGAAACACCTCTACCATCGAGCCAAACCTCGTTGACATAATGCGCTGGTAGTTAATTAGCCCATGTTAAGTGGTGAGTAATAATTTGAATACATAATGCATAAGGCCTATTGAAAATCTATAAATAGTCACGAATGTACTCAAGTTTGACTGTCCAATACACTTTGGGATTATTGCTAATACATCCATCTTGTATTCGGGCCTTCTTTGTGTTGGTGGTAGTTATCCACCTTCATGTTTATCTTCACTGGTTCAGGTATTTGTTCCACTAATATTCACAAAAGTTCTTGAGGAGCAATGGTGAGTGAGAGCTATGTACTACTCTATGTTGCCTTCTCTCTTACAGATGTACTATTTAATATTTGGTTTTCTCCTTCTTGTATGTTTGAGAAATGCATTTAGCACAACCTCAAGATTGTTGGGTCGAGGAAATGCCCCTTTTTGGCCATCCTCATTTCATCATTTTGCCCTGATTACATCCTATTTTCATAAGCTATACTTATGCCTTTTCTCCAGATCAACCAATCATATTGACAGGTATAATTTGTTATTGATTTATTTGTTGTATGCCTAAGATTGTTAAAGATTCTGGATCCTAGTCCTTGATTTATGCTAATCTGTGTAATTTCATTTAGTCAAGGTCTAAAGCGCAGGTGTATCAGCCAAATGGCGCTAGTTGTTCCTCTTCAAAGCCTGATTCCTCATAACTCCAAGGGACAGCTCATTCCTCCACGAGAATCTGTAATAGGCCTCCACTGAAACAGAACCCAGCTGCAACAGACAAATCGCATTCCAGCTTGCCAAATCCGTTGATCCATTGATTACTGGAGTAGCAGCTCCTTCATGAGTAATAGCCCTGTTTAATACGGTTGTAACAGTTAGCTGTAACTCCGCAGCATGAAGATTAGAGATCTTCATTGCTGCACGATTTTAGTGGATCGTGATCTGTACTTTCAATGTATAAATATGAGAAGGCTCTTGTATCCTGGGGTTGGACAATTACCATTTTGCATAAGCTATAACAGAGCACTGAGACTGTCAATTTCCATCATTAATATGAGAGCAGAGTTATTCATTTATGTGACTTAATTTGTTGTGATTCTCGACGTCTCTGTTAGAAGGCCAGGGCCCGCCTTCTCATAGAGATAGTCGGTTTAAGTAGGTAGGTTAATTTAGCTTTCTTTCTGTGTGTGGTGTGGAATCATTGTAGATGTTACTGTTAGCTGCAACAGAGGTTAGCTTTCCTTTTGGTAGTTCACGATTGCATCTTGGATAACTGTAACATAGTGGTCTAACAGTCGACTGTGTAGGTTAATTCAGTTTAATGCATGTGTGTTCGAATCAGCTGTAACAGCCAAGCTCAATTCCAATATCTTTCAGTTGTTTATGCTTTCTAGGATTTCCAGTAATTATCAGTTAGAGTTCAAGCTTATGTTTAGATTCTGGTTGTTGTTGTATCTTCAATTGGTTTATTAGAATAGGAAGATTGTGATTGAGTAATAGTAGCTACTAGATGGATCATTTTGGTAAAGATTGAATGTTGTAGTTTGATAATTATAGGATTTAACTTCTTGCAAAAGTAATCTAGTTTATTTCTATTCTTAAATTTATAACTGCTAGGTTGATCTCTGTAGGAAGGTAGCTGCAATTGAATTCCTAGATGTATGAATTAGATTAATTCCTTTGTGGGATGATTTTGGCTGGACAGACTGGTAGGATTATTATCTTCATTTAGTTAATCAATTGCTTGACATGTTTATGCATAGATTGTGCTTATTGCCATTGAAATAAAAAGACCTCCCTAGGTTTGACAATTTATATTGACCATCCTATGTGTTAGCTTTAATTAATTGACATATAGGGTGACCAACATTTTGGCGCCGTTGCCGGGGATGGTAATAGATAGACAGAGTTAGTAGTTGGTTTCATTTGATTTCATTTTAGTTTAATTATTTACAGCATGCATGAATACAAGAAAAACAAATCGGGAACCCCCTTTGAATACTAACTGTTTGTCCTAAAGTTTGCATCGATTGCTGAGTACAAAGTTTAGGAACCTTGAATTTAATGAATCTGGATTTTAAGTAGCAGAAGAGGAAAATGAAGGTGTGGATGAATGATCAAAGGTACTAATAGGTATATGCAAAGGACGGTAAACAAAGATGATGTAGAAGCACATAAATACAAATAGTATGATATGTATGATGAGCCAGCCATGAACCAGGTATATAATCACAAACAGTTGATCACATATTTGAATATTAAATGCCTTAGTAATAGAAAAACATTCTGTGTAAAAGGGAATACAAACACACACATTTGTAATGAGAAACTAGCATCAGAAACACTGACTTTCATAAGAATCATGACAAAAGTATCAAAAAACATTGAATTGGTATTTGTATTGATGGAAAACTAGAGTGGCTCATCAAGGATCTCTCATCCGATACAGTTCTAAAATATACCCACAGAGCTGCAAAAGAATAGTAAACTCAACCCTTACAATCACTCACACAGCCTCCCAAGCTGGAACCTCCTCCTCGTTCTCTTAAAAATCATTAATAAATAGAAAAAAAACAACCTGCTATAAATATTTTGGAATAAAAATGACGTACTAAAAATAACTTTCAAATGGAATCGTGGAAGTTGGATTAATCCTCTGCTGAGAATCTGGAGCTTTGAATAATTTTGATTTGCTTGGAAATCTCGAACTGCCAGCTGTAGCTTTGAAAGATTAAATGTTGCTTGAGGATGCCAATTTAATCTTTGAAAATATGGGAATGACGAGATCAATCTTCTAACCATTGATTATCTACCTTAAAATATGAAATATTCCTCTTTAAAGCTGAAACTCTGCATCAAAATTTGGGTTTGCTTCTAGAATTATGTAGCTGCCAGGTGGTTTGCTTGCTATATTTTTAAATGCTCTGCTTCTGCCATGTGTTGAGCAAACTAATATGCCCACTGATCTGGAGATATGAATCTGCTGTGCTGATATTCAGTTTTCGAAATCTAGGCCTATGTCCTTGTATCTTTGTCGCTTGGGAACTAATTTGGAAAATTTAGACCGCTTCAAGCTCCCCAATGTTGGATACTCTTCCAACTGGCACATAACATCTATTATTCGGCTGTTGGTAGCTTTTGACATTTGGATACTGCTTATTCGGCTGTTGGTAGCTTTTGACATTTGGATACTGCTTATTCGGCTGTTGGTAGCTTTTGACATTTGGATACTGCTTGGGCACTAAATTTTGACACCATTGCAATCCTGGCGATGACTGTAAGTTTTCCTTAGCGCACTTGTCATTTGCTGGATTTGTATGTATATCCCACATTTGGCATAAACACACTGTACAATGCTTTATATTGAAATCTCCTTGCATGCATCTGTTGACGCGTTGTGCATTGTTGTCCTACCCGCTGGCTCTCCTGGATAGAAACTTAGGCATTCAATTTAACGGTAGTTTGATATTGGTATAATGCTGGAGATGGGACAGAGACCCATGTTTTGTCTTTTTTGCATACAGCGTATACTTCAAAGCTTTTATGGGAGTATGTATGGAATGGAACAAATAAAAGCTTTATGAGAGAGCAAGATCATAAAATATTATTTTGCATCCTCCTTTATCAAAGTCATATTTTTTTTTTTTACATTTATCCTTAACAACTAGGATATATGACCTTGACATTGGGATTCACAACCTTAAACTCTATCACCTTGACATTGGGATTCACAACCTTAAACTCTGAGATTGGGTTTAGCATGAGACTTGGGCTTAATGTTTTATAAAAGTCTTTTACTAATTATCCCTTTAAAATAAATAAAAAGTTATTATTGAATATAAAATCATTTTATAATTATAAAATAATTTTATAATAATAACTTTAATTTATTTAATCTTCTATAAAAATAAGGAGAAAATAAGCTCTGAAAGCAAAGGAGTATAAGCATATTGCCTCAATGGAGGATTCAAACATTCATTGATTTGAAGATGAAGGAGATGGGAAATTTATAGAAGTTGACGCACAAAATGACAGGCTAGTGATGTTTGACGCAAGATTGACGACGGTTACATTTTTTTAAAAGGATGAATTTGAGTATTAACATTGGCTCCAACTAGGGATGGAGTCCTCCCTGTGAGGCTCCAAGAACAAGCAGACCCTATGCCTTCCGTTCCATCTCTGCAACCACTTCTAAAAGCAAACTGCAATCTGAAAATCCAAAACTGTATAGTGCCTTATCCATTGGGCTATGGATTCATTTACCACATCTTAACCACTGCAAACAAACTGCATACTGGAAAATGAAATCATGCTCAAGAGATGAGCTTATTTATTTACTCTACTATTCTAATCAGCTGAACTGGGCTTGATCAAGTGTAATCCCATTTCCAATGAAGCCAAGAAATCATTTCACTGAGAATCATAACTCTATGGATGCCACTGTTTGAGAAGACGAACAAAATATGTAATGAATGCAATATGCAGTCTATAAGCAGTTGATACTTACAGCTCGAAATGGGAAATATGCCCAAAGCTGGGGCATTAAAAACCTTTAAAAAATGCAATTTCATATAATCAGCAACAGGATCGTGAAATGCATGAAAAATTATTCTTTCATGCTCGAAATTCATAACCTTCTCTTTATCTAAAAGATGTAACTGCTGCTCAAAAATTTCCATGGAGAATTGCTCTCCTTTTTCCTGCTCATGAGAATCACATATAATGTCATAGCTACAGGGTTCGATAGGTGCTGATTGAGAAAGCTGCGGCTCAAAAATACTCATTGTGGACTATTCCAATAATTCAACAGCATCCTTCTCGTTGTCTTCAGATGGATAACTGTCATACATTGTCTCTAGTTGTTCATGGACAAAGAGTTGAATGTCTTCATTACTCTGCTGATTAGATTCTGTCACATCAGCAATATGATCTTCAAACAAACTTGGAATAGCTTCCGTATCATAATCATCATTATAAGAAAAATTTGAATTTATGCCAAAAGCATCCAAAGTATTATTGGCATCAAATTCAATATCTGACCGCTGAAAATCTTCCTGTTGTAAAACAGATTTAGAAGAAGAAGTAGCTGATAATAGATCTTCTTCCTCCTTTATTTCATAACCATCTGCTTCATCTTCACTGCTGGGAGACTCTGCTACTAAATATTGAATATATAATGCATATCCCTCACAACAATGCTCAAAAAGTTTCTCAACCAGGTAAATCCTCTTGTAATATAAATGAAAGGCATCATGAAAGTCCTTCAAAGAGGAAATACTAGAAGCAGGAAGGGATTTATACCACTATCTCGCGCGATCATCCATTGAGTACATGAACATTTTCATCAATACATCTTCATGATGTATACTCAACTGATCCATGTATTGATGAAATTTGATTACATGATGTGCCGAATTGTCCTCTTCCTTCTCTCTAAATTGCGGAAGAAAGTCTCCCCACTCAGTTATAGTCGGCACTGGATGTGCAAAACCAGGAATAGCTAGAAAGTTGAAAGGTGCAAACCTCTGAGCCAAGATAGCTTCCATTGCTATTGTTGTCCTGTATCAGTGAAGTTGCCAACAGGTTCTTCCTTCATGGAGTGGAGTCCCCGGGTGAATGATGCAGTCAGACTAATGTCCACTTGTTCACCATCAAGAAGAGGATCTATTTCAATGTTAGAACTCCGGGGAAGATGACTTTGTTCCTTCGATAGCCCAGTATGGTCGCCAAAAGATGTTTGTCCTCAAGTTTGCATCAACTAATGAGTACAAAGTTTAGGCACCTCGAATTGAATGAATCTGAATTTTAAGTAGCAGAAGAGGAAAATGAAGGTGTGGATGAATGATCAAAGGTACTGATAGGTATATGCAAAGGACGGTAAACAAAGATGATGTAGAAGCACATAAATACAAACAGTATGATATGTATGATGAGCCAGCCATGAACCAGGTATATAATCACAAACAATTGATCACATATCTGAATATTAAATGTCTTAGTAACATAAAAACATTCTGTGTAAAAGGGAATACAAACACACACATCTATAATGAGAAACTAGCATCAGAAACACTGACTTTCATAAGAATCATGATAGAAGTATCAAAAAACATTGAATTGGTATTTGTATTGATGGAAAACAAGAGTGGCTCATCAAGGATCTCTCATCCGATACAGTTCTAAAATATACCCACAGAGCTGCAAAAGAAGAGTAAACTCAACCCTCACAATCACTCACACAGCCTCCCAGGCTGGAACCTCCTCCTCGTTCTCTTAAAAATCATTAATAAATAGAAAAAAAACAACCTGCTGTAAATATTTTGGAATAAAAATGACATACTAAAAATAACTTTCAAATGGAATCGTGGAAGTTGGATTAATCCTCTGCTGAGAATCTGGAGCTTTGAATAATTTTGATTTGCTTGGAAATCTTGAACTGCCAGTTGTAGCTTTGAAAGATTAAATGTTGCTTGAGGATGCCAATTTAATCTCTAAAAATCTGGGAATGACGAGATCAGTCTTCTAACCATTGATTATCTACCTTAAAATATGAAATATTCCTCTTTAAAGCTGAAACTCTGCATCAAAATCTGGGTTTGCTTCTAGAATTATGTAGCTTCCAGGGGTTTTGCTTGCTATATTTTTAAATGCTCTGCTTCTGCCATGTGTTGAGCAAACTACTCTGCCCACTGATCTGGAGATATGAATCTGCTGTGTTGATATTCAGTTTTCGAAATCTGGGTTTGTGTCCTTGTATCTTTGCCGCTTGGGAACTAATCTAGAAAATTTAGACCGCTTCAAGCTCCCCAATGTTGGATACTCTTCCAACTGGCACATAACACCTATTATTCGGCTGTTGGTAGCTTTTGACATTTGGATACTGCTTATTCGGTTGTTGGTAGCTTTTGACATTTGGATACTGCTTGGGCACTAAATTTTGACACCGTGGCAATCCTGGCGATGACTGTAAGTTTTCCTTAGCGCACTCGTCATTTGTTGGATTTGTATGTATATCCCACATTTGGCATAAACACAATGTACAATGCTTTATATTGAAATCTCCTTGCATGCATCTATTGACGCATTGTGCATTGTTTTCCTACCCGCTGGCTCTCTTGGATAGAAACTTGGGCATTCAATTTAACGGTAGTTTGATATTGGCATAATGATGGGGATGGGACAGAGACCCATGTTTTGTCTTTTTTGCATGCAGCGTATATTTCAAAGCTTTTATGGGAGTATGTATGGAATGGAACAAATAAAAGCTTTATGAGAGAGCAAGATCATAAAATATTATTTTGCATCCTCCTTTATCAAAGTCATATTTTTTTTAAACATTTATCCTTAACAACTAGGATATATGACCTTGACATTGGGATTCACAACCTTAAACTCTGAGATTGGGTTTATCATGAGACTTGGGCTTAATGTCTTATAAAAGTCTTTTAATAATTATCCCTTTAAAATAAATAAAAAGTTATTATTGAATATAAAATAATTTTATAATTATAAAATAATTTTATAATAATAACTTTAATTTATTTAATCTTCTATAAAAATAAGGAGAAAATAAGCTCTGAAAGCAAAGGAGTATAAGCATATTGCCTCAATGGTGGATTCAAACATTCATTGATTTGAAGATGAAGGAGATGGGAAATTTAGAGAAGTTGACGCACAAAATGACAGGCTAGTGATGTTTGATGCAAGATTGACGACGATTACATTTTTTTAAAGGATGAATTTGAGTACTAACACTAACATTGCATGTGGAAGAGGTCGAGGTCGTAATGCAGGTCAGGGAAGACATACATACATTGATGAAATAATTGCTAGAGCTGATTCTTCCACTAGACCACCATGGACATCTACAGGCAGGGGAAATTCTGTTCCTCCCAATCTTGAGCATTCAACATCAACAGTGGAGAATACAACGGGACCTTCAACTCCTGTTGCAGAAAATAAACCTCCTGAAGATAAGGGAAGTGTTGTAGGTGCACCGGATAGAGAGGAGATCTATCATATCAACGGAACCAAAGTTACTAAAGAAGTGTGGTTGGAGACTCGCCGAATAGCAGAGGAAGAGAGAAGGCGAGAAGAAGAGAGGAGAAGAGAAGAAGAAGCCAAAGCAGAGGAAGAACACATAAAGGAAGCTGTTGAATTTTGGACTAGAACCATGGCTGGTAGAGAACAAGAAGGGGAGAATGAACATGGGGAGAACCAGGAAGAAGAAGGAGAAAATAATCAGCCTGGTAATATTGTGGCTACTTCAGAATTCCCTATCCTCCAGACACCTGGAGCAGCTCCCATGAAAAATATCTCACCATCAGTTCTCCCGAATTTTCATGGTAAGTCTTCTGAGGATCCTGATGAGTTTCTTTTTGAGTTTGATATCCTCTATCATAGTTACGATTACACCTCTAGTGCTTAGAAGCTGAAGTTATTCCCAGCCACCTTGAAAGGAAACACTCTGCGTTAGTTCATGAGTCTAGGTTGTGAGACCATTACTACTTGGGACCAAATGAAAAACACCTTCCTTTCCATGTACCAGGAATATTGTAGAACTAGGGATAGAAAGGAGGAGTTGTTTAAAATGGTTCAGAAGGATGAAGAAAGCTTGGAAGACTTTGTGAAAATATTGCTGTACAATTTACAAAGATCTGGTCACGCTGAGATTGGCAAGGATGTGCTCAAGATCATTTTACTACGAGGAATTAGAGAAGACTGCCTTGATATGTTGAATTTGTTGGGAAAAGGGAACATCTCGAATGAATCTTTCGAGAATATTGTTGAATTATGTCGAAGGTACTCCAGGGGATCCTCTAGAACCAACAAACGAGACAAAGATCGAGACCAGAATGTCTTCACTAGGACATAGAAGTCAGCTAGTGGAGGAGCCACTCGAGCAGAAATAGGAAACTTACTGGAGAATTTTAAAACAGACATGATGAGCTCCATTTCCTTATAGTTAGATGTCATGAGAGCAAAGCAGAAGCAAGTAGTAGAAGACCTTACACTTGGTGTATTCTATCCTAAATGTAGGAAGAAGCATTCACTGAAAGAATCCCCGCTAGACAAAGCAGAGATATGTAGGATATGTGAACTGGAGCATGATACCAAGGATAGTCCTTCATTACCTAAGGTCAAAGCAGTCTTGCAGGCATCCATTCTGGATGTGGAGCCAGCTTACTTCATTGCACAAGAGAAACCATGGCAGCCTCGCAATCAAGGTATGAATCCAGACCCATCATTTTTTCTTAATAATATGAATGGAATGAACAATATGCATCATATGAATACACAATTCCCTTCACATTATTCTAACAATAGTGGCATCCATATCAGAACCCAATGCAAAATCCTAATTCATGGACACTATGGTCACAGCAATCAAACAATCAAGCTCCTTGGAATTCCAACTGGAGAAATTCTTACCAAGTAAATAACTTCCCCCATCACTAGACTCAGTATCAACAGTACCCTCCTCAACAATATCAGCACCAACATTATCAACAACCGCAGCTCCCATTCCAAAACAATGTCGCACCTATGAATGCACCACTTCGACCACAACTACCTGCACAACCTAACCCAAACCCAAACAATAAAGCAGTCCACCAATTTGAGACTGTCAACATGCCTGCGTATTCCATCACCCATATTCCCTCCAATGATATACAATTACAATCAGGGAGGGTGGTGGAACCTATTATCACTGAGGATATTTCATCCCCAGTGATTGAAACTGGAGTGAATCAACACTATGAGAATATGGTTAATTCAGTAAGCCCCATCATTGAGGATGCTGATACTCCTACCGAGACAGTAGCTGAGACTCAGAGAGTAACACACGAAGTATCACAGCCTACACAGTTGATTAGAGAACCACCATACCCTGAATGATTGGCCCTGCAGAAAACAGTGGAATAGCCCCGATTCGATCTCGTGGGAGAATTGAAAAATTTGTATGTTAAAATTCCACTGTTACAGGCCCTCCATGATGTGCCCATTTATGCTAAGACTGTTAGAGATTTATGTGTCAAGAAACCAAGAAGAAGGCCCAGGGACCCCCCCACTGTGCACGTATTGGGAAAACTCTCTGAATTAATAATGGGGAAGGCCCTTGTGGAAAAATACGATGACCCTGGAAACCCAACTATTACAGTTCACATAGGGAACATGCAAATCACCAATGTCTTGGTAGATTTAGGTGCAACTATTAATGTTATGACCATAAAGACTGTGAAGAAATTGGGACTCACTACCCTTCGGTCGACCCCTATTGTTTTAGAACTTGCTGACAGATCAACGATCAAGCCTGAGGGGATCTTAGATGACCTTGTGATCTCAGTTGATTCGTGGGAATACCCTGTGGATTTCTTGGTGTTACATCCGAAATCCCAGTTGGGGGGACATCCACTGATCCTGGGAAGACCGTGGTTGGCCACAGCAGATGCCTGTATCAACTGTCAGTCAGGATCTATTACCATTTCAAACAAGACTGAGATCAAGATCCTAACTTTGTACCCTCCAGCTCGGCCAAGCATAGGAGCTGAAACTCCATTGTGGGCATATTTGGAGGAGGAAGAATGTGTGCAGCCGTTATTAAAAATAGGGAGAGCCTTAGCGTTTAAAGATGAAACAGAGGATGATGCCATTAATAGTTTCATCAGTGATCCCACGTCAGTTAATAAAATGTCTATCAAATCTTGGACAACACTTTGGCTGCAACAGAGCAAGAAAATATTACAGAAGAAACTCTAATTGGTGATTCCAGTATAATTCCAGTACTCAAAAATTCGAAGAGTGTTCCAGTAGAAATCGGGCCAGGGAAAACATTGAATATCAATCCCAATCTTGCGCCTAGCGAGCTGGAACAACTAGTCACTTTGCTGAAACAACGTAGGGGAGCTTTCGCTTGGGAGTACACAGACATGAAAGGGATTCCTTCCAATCTGTGCACCCATCACATTTATATTAAGAGCAACTCTAGGCATGTATGTCAACCACAACGAAGGATGAACCCGAACCTAAGAGACATAGTGAAAGAGGAGATCCAAAAAAATTTGGAAGCAGGGTTTATATACCCGATTTCAGACAGTGAGTGGGTTTCTCCACTTGTGATTGTGCCAAAGAAGAATGGGAAATGGAGGGTCTGCGTGGATTACAGAGAATTGAATAAAGCCACACAGAAGGACCACTTCCCCTTACCTTTCATTGATCAGGTCCTCAATACCTTGTCTGGGAAAAAGTATTTCTCCTTTCTGGATGGCTTTAGTGGCTACAACCAAATCCAGATTGCTCCAGAAGACCAGGACAAAACCACTTTCACCTGTCCCTGGGAGACTTTTGCATACCGAGTACTTCCTTTTGGGTTGTGCAATGCACCAACTACATTTCAGAGAGCAGTGATTGGAATCTTTTCGGAAATGGTAAATGATTACATGGAAATTTTTATGGATGACTTTACTCCATATGGTGATAGTTATGAAGAAGCACTGAAAAACTTAGAAAAGGTCTTGAAATGCTGTGAATAAAGTTAGCTCTCTTTAATCATTGAAAAGTGCCATATGATGATGAGTGAAGGCATAGTGTTGGGGCACTTCATCTCTTCTGAGGGCATCTAGGTAGATCCATCCAAAATCAAGGTAATTGAAAATGTACCAACTCCTGGAACACATAAGGATGTATGCAGTTTCTTGGGGCATGCTAGCTATTACAGAAGGTTCATAGAAACTTTTTCCAAACTAGCTTCTCCTTTGTTCACTCTGTTGATGAAGGATGCACAATTTCTCTGGAATGATGCATGCCAAACAACGTTTACTGAGCTAAAGAAAAGGCTATCTATAGCACCCATCTTACGAGGGCCCAACTGGGCTCTGCCTTTTCATATTTCTTCAAATGCTTCAGACACTGCCATTGGAGCATTTTTGGAACAACAGGAAGGTAATGCTCCCTATGCAATTTATTACATTAGTAAGAACGTATCTCCTGTTGAACTGAACTATACTGTCACATAAAAGGAATTCCTTGCCATTGTTTATGCCATCAAAAAATTTAGACATTATATTACTGGATATTCCACTTTTGTGCACACTGATCATTCTTCTATCAAGTATTTAATGAATAAACCAATCACGAATGCTAGAGTTACTAGATGGTTGTTACTGTTACAGGAATTTGATATCACAATTATTGATAGACCAAGGAAGGAAAATGTTGTTGCAGATTTTTTATCTCGACTAACCAATAGTGATGACAATTTACCAGTCGAAGATTCCTTCCCTGATGAACATTTGTTTGCAGTATCAGCTCATTCCCCATGGTATGCAAATATTGCTAACTTTTTGGCTGTAGGTAAGCTCCCAGCACATCTGTCGAAGAGAGAAAGAAAGAAGATCATACAACAGAGTGCTAGGTACTACTGGATTGATGGTCATCTTTTCTACACAAGGCTTGATTTAGAGATCAGGAGATGTGTTAGAGAAGATGAGATCTTTAGCATTCTTAAAGCTTGACATGATGAGCCCTGTGGGGGGCATTTTGCTGACAAAAGGATAGGTCATAAAATTTTGAGAATGGGCTATTTCTGGCCTACATTGTTCAGGGATGTAAAGAAGTATGTTCAGGCATGTGATAGCTGCCAAAGGATGAGCCAACCCAACAGATTAGATGAAATGCATTTGCAGCCACAGCTTGTGGTTGAACCATTTGATAGGTGGGCTCTAGATTTTGTAGGGCCTATCAACCCTCCCTCAAAACAGAAAGTTCACATCTTGGTTTGCACAGATTACATGACCAAATGGGTAGAAGACATAGCCTTGTTTAAGGCCAATGATCAGGCTGTGATTGATTTCCTATATGAAGAAATTTTTACTCGGTTTGGAGTACCTAAGGAAATCATTACAAACAGTGGACCACAGTTTGTGTCTCACAAGCTGGAAGCACTATTACAGAAATTCCATATTCAACACAGGATAACCTCACCATATAATCCACAGGACAATGGCCAAGTGGAGAGTACAAACAAGGTCATCGAGGCTATTTTGACAAAAACAATGAAGAGCCATCGTAAAAATTGGGCTGAAAGACTTCCAGAGGCACTATGGGCCTATCATACTACACGGAGTAACACCACTGGTTTTTCCCCATATGAGTTAGTGTATGGTAAAATGTTGTTTTTTCAATCGAATTTGAAATCAGGACTCTGAAAACAGCTGTGGAAGCAAACCTTGATTTATCATAGGCACAGAAGGACCGACTGAATCAGCTCAATGAGTTGGATGAGAAGCGCATAGCTGCAGTACATTATACAGCTTTAATCCAACAACAACGCTCTAAGTGGCATGATCAATTTATAAAGAAGAGAGTCTTCCAAGATGTATTGGAGAAAACTCATTATGGCTAGGGAATACCACAACAAACAGATGACTACCAAAAATCTACTCAATTCTCAAGCAATGCTATTATAAATGACAATGTTAAAATAATGGAGAAATGTAACCAACCTCGATCCAACGTTTGATGTAGATCCCCGTTGGAGCTTTCAATCCGCGCACATCCAAGCACTTGTAATCTGCAAATTAGTCTTGACAACCAATATCTAACAAGTACATGTGATATATAAATGACATTAACATTATCAATAACAATGGTCCATAATATCATAAGCAAATGTAACCCCATGTATAATAAATGACATTCACACCATGAATGGACGAGAATATGAGTATTTCTATTAATGAACAAGACGAAATACAAAGTGATATGACCTCTTTCCGACAACCAATCTGAACCAAGATCTAGATCAATCCACTTGTGCCTCCACCACTTCAATCCTCCATGAAAGGCAAACTGAAACTAGCGAGGAGTTTGGAAGGTGAACATAACTGGTTCACAACTACAAGGATCAATGAGTGCAGACTCAAGATAAAGCAAAAATCCACTAGAGTGCCTTTACTCTTCTCTTCTTCCTTCCGTCCATAAGCCATATGTGCTCAATATATAGTCCTCTCAAAGGTAGGTGAAATGACTCATCGAGACGTTACTTGGGCAGATGGAGAGCCAAAGGTCACCCAATGACCCCTTTTTGGGAGTAAAAAGTAATAACATAGTGGGTTTTACCATTTTACTTGATACCTGCGGGCTATAGGGATGCAACTCGTGGGTACGCATGCTATAGTGATGCAACATGCGGGTAGGAACAAAAATAGGGTAAACTGGTATCACTGAAGGATGAAAATTGATCTGAGTCACTGAAATGGATCCTACAGGCCAAAGAATGCTGATGCTCACAGGGTGGAAGATTTCTGTGTAACAGATGCCCCCTAATGTGTGAGGTCAAAGACTAAAATGTGCTACGATGGCCGAAATACATTATAAAACTCAGAAGTGGAGTGATGGAGACACAAGTGGAAAGAACGTCTCACTCGTCATAGTACAATAGTATCTCTGAATACATGTCGGTATAGTACAACAATCTGATACAATGGCCATGAATAGACAGTATATAAGTAAATATATGTCACAAGTGATCATAGCCATGATCCCTCTACAGTAAGATATGGTCTTCTGCTGAAAAGAAGATAGATGGTGCAAAACTGGAGGTACAAACTGCTGAAATCTAAGAGGTGATATCTCATATGTAAAGTCAAAGTCATATGTAGCATACTAAATGCCACAATCGCCTGGGGTCTTCTACACAAGTCTTCGACGGTGCAAGTCCCATCAAGTGAATAAAGGAGTTGGGGTCGAACCTGATGAGACATCGTCTGATTACCGGTCATTGATGTATACCGTTAATAGACGCGATATGACCCACTGATAATGAAAATGGGCATCAAGGCATAGAGCACAATCATTAGAGTGTGAATAAATGGGTTGAAGTCGAACACTGGGATGAATCCATCGATCAGGGGACATTGATGTATTCCCAAAACTGTCGATGGCGAGAGAACCTGCCACTAATGACTGCAAGCCTCAAGGTACTCAACCGAACTCTAAGCCTCAAGTCCCAGAATAAATGAGTTGAAGTCGACGGAACGAGACTCGCTGGAAGGAGGGCATTAAGGCATCCCCCATCAACTAGCACAAGGTACCAGCAATGCTGAAAGATTTGGAAGATCTCAGGTGAAACAGACTGACTCAATAAGGATGGCCGACATGCAATAGTCAAGATATCTGAGGAGTGGTCGACACTGGTTTCAGGACTTCCTTTGAATAAGAGCATGAGTAGATGGATAGACTCAGGCAGCATAGACTTGACATAAACTGTGCAATGCAGGAGGCATTACAGAGGGCTCCATAATGACTGGAAGCTTAACCAATCGGTGGAGAAAACTGAGAAACAAGCTCCTAAGGCCCAACTATAGTCCTGACTCATAATGTACGGAGTGGAATGAATGCTCTGTTCAAAGGCGACACAACAGCTGCCAACAAGAAATAGTGACCATAATCCCGTTCGGCTTTTTGGAATATTTGATTTTTTTTTTCTTTTTCATATTTGGGAAAAGCTTGAAAAATAATAAAATTGCTTATAGTACAACAAGTGAGGAAAAGAGTGTCAAATAGCTAGCAGACTAGTCCCAAGCAGTGGAACATACCTATGCTCAATGCAAGGAAGTGCGTGCAGGATGTGGACACTCGGGGGTGTGTTCCCTCAGGGTCAAAGGGTCATCAAATTGTGAAGGAAAAATATATAAGCTCTGCAGGGCTCGATAGGGAAAGTGCTCAGGCACCAGGCTAACAATTGAGTAAGCAGGAGCCGGCACAAGGCTCAAGCAGCAAGCAGGATGATGCAATGCAATCACAACATGATATAACTGAGGGGAGTCCTTAAGGGAGATGGCCAACATAAGACAAAGTAGAGTATGAGTCTTCATCGCAATGTCATGGCGTGACTACAAAGGACTCCCAATCCTGAGGACAAACAATGGCATGGGCACCAAAAGCATAATGGGGTTCTAACTAGGGTACCCATGTTCGGGAAAGCCCTACTACCACATGATGACACTTCTATAATAGTGTGAAGGTTCCGTGTTAGTCACGAAGCGGAGTCGCACCTAGGGTTTATGAAAAGTGGTCAAAGGTCAAATGCATAATGCATGTGAAAATGGCGTCTAACCTATATGTCAGGTGTGAAACGTACCTACCGTAGGTGTGAAATGGATCAGAACAACTCTCGCCAAGGAAATCTGTTGAAAAAAACACTACTCCATGACATGATATTAGTTCATAACGGCCCAAAATGGAAAAACTATAGAAAAGTGGGTCCAGAAAATTATAAATAGTAATAAAATTTAATAATTTTCAATTCATTTGAACTATTCACCATTTTGGAGTTAAGTGGTAAGTTTACACCTGAAACTTCAAGCGTCGATCGTGGGAGCTACGAGCAACCGTTCAGCGAACCGTCCGGAGCAAGTTAGTGGTCACTGCCATACCTTTTATTTAAGTGCTTTTATTTCAATTTTGGTCGGTGGGATTTTTTGTTTGGCCAAGCCCTAAATGGCTTCGGCGCTACCCACGGGCTGTAAGTGTGCAGGTCGCGGGTAGGGCATCAAACGCGAAGTCAAAAAACTGACTGCCCGTGTCTACCCGTAACTGTCTACAATCTAGCCCGCGGGTACGACCGTGAAGAAGTTTCTAAACATGATATTGACTAAAAAATTCTTGCTTTGCACTCCAGGATGGTTCTAGAGTGGAGGGAGAGAGAGCATGACTAGGTAGATGAGGCCCTACGCAATGATTTGCAAGCACAACAAGCATTGCAAGCATGTGGCTTATATAAATACTCGAGTCTCGGGGGCTTAAGGGCCCAAAACCTACTACTCTGTCATCTGATCAACTACTGGGATGTGGATGCTCAACACTTCAACCTCAACGGGAAAACACTGACACTGGAAGTGGAGGATATCTACTTCATTACCGGTTTGTCCCGTAGAGGGGAAGTGGCTAGTCTTTGGTCACGGACCGTGAGTGGTGGGATCACTGTGCAAGACTACATAGTACGGTATTGTCCCACCAACACACGACCAGTGGGAAGTCAAGTGCCAGTCAACCTCATAACGGATCTGAGTACAAAGATCATTGTGGCAACTCTGGTGTGGATCATGGGATCCAAAGCACTACATTAGGCATCCAGACCGGTGATGTTCTACGCATCACAATGCTTGTAGCTTACTATATTTGACTGGTGTACTACTCTGGTGGTGTCTATGAAGACACAACCTACGGAATGCAAAGAGGGGAAGGCCAAAAACTTTGGGTATGGTAGCATCCTCTGCAGTTTCTTCTTTGAGAGAGTTTCGTGACTTAGCCCGAGGGTGGATGTCTCTCCTCACAGTCTCCGAGATCCAGCCCTGACCTGGTGGGATGAGATACTGACACGACAGGGTGGTGGCCATCTGGCGTCACCATATACTGAGGAGTTCTTCCGCTGGTGGAACCAGCAGGTGATCGCTATAGAGTACTATCCCTATGCGGGGATAGACTTTAAACAGGACTGTGACATGCCGCTCCCACCAGGCGCAGCTTTCGGAGACATCGGTGAGTACTCTTTTGGTTTTGTGTTTTTTTTTAATTTTTATGGATTTTTTTATTATAGTTGAAATGCAAAAAATATTTTTGGTGGTAATGTCATGTGCTAATGGGTGACTGTTTGCTCGCAGACAAAGGCCCAGTGAGACCCGAGGGCTTCCTGAGACATGGTCGTTGGGGTAGAGATGAGGTGGCGGCAGATGCCAAAGCAGGGCACACACTCCAGAAGTTGCGGCGCAACGTATCATGGATGTTTGCTCGAGTTCCACTGATAGAGGTGGCCCGACTACCTAAGGCCATGCAGAGCCAGGTAGTGGGTGTTCCTGGGGAGTGGGTGTGGTTGCTACAGCGGATGGCCAATGCAGCACAGTACTACTATGAGACACATCCCATCGAGGTGGCAGCTAGACCTCCTCAGAGGGAATAGATATCCCAGGGTCTCATCATTTTTTGTATCGATATGTATATTTTTGAGGGCTACGGGCTCCAGTCTTGTATGACACTACCATTTTTGGACATATTTATATATATATACAACTTTGGTTCTCGGTTCTACTATATGTGTGTATGGTACAAATGTATGAATGTTTTTGTATTTATGTGCTTCATGATGAATGTGACAAATGCCAATCTAATACATAGTTAGCGTATGCATCAGATATATAATTATGACTTCTCGGAATGTGAATATATGTAATGGAAACAAAATGTCTCTCCAAGAGTCGTACCTTAAGGAATATCCGTAGTAATGTAGGGTCTCGTACACAGTATTGCCCATTCAGCTGAGACACAACTAGTTGTGAATCCAGGCGGACTTCTAAAAACTGGATACCATGTGAAATGGCATCCCGAAGTAGCTCAACAACAACACTATACTCAGCCACATTGTTAGATGTAGGACCGAGACAAGCACCTCCCGAGGACACAACTAGATGGTCAGGTGAAAAGATAACCCAGGCAGCAGAAGCAAGCTGCTGTGTATGTCGGCTAGCACCATCCGCGAAACCTAAGAATGTAGAACATCCCGCTAACATATTTCAATCAAACAGAGTCTAATCAGCAGACCCGACAACCAAAAAGGAAACCTAGACTATGTACAGAAAAACTATACAATAGTGTACAAAAGTATCAGCCCGAACCAAAGGTTCAAGCGTAATACTGCTTGAGGTAGAGCCCATTTCTAGGCTCCTTCAAGACAACTCCCTCGTAATCTTCTAACTCATAAGCTCCTTTTTCAAGTACACGCCTCACAATGTAAGGATCGTGCCACATGGGATTGAACTTGCCTGCCCCCAGGGGTTCTTTAGCTTGGTCATACAAGAGTACCAAGTCACCTTCAGCATATTGCCGGGGACGGATAGACCTATCATATTGAACCTTGACACAACTCTTGTTAACATCAATGGCCACAACGAAATCTCGACGGTGTTCGTCAAGTTGCTCGAGGTGTACTAAACGTTGCTCAATCTCCGTCGTATCAGGGAGGAGCTCTATGGCTAGCTTGAGCGAAGGGATATCGCATTCAATCGATAAAAGTGACTCTACACCATGAACTAATTGGAATGGTGAGAACCCGGTGGCAGTCTTAACTGCGGTTCGTTATGGCCACAAAGCAGGATATAACATGATATGCCAATTGGTCTTGCTTTATTGGATGGTACATTGGAGAATGGTCTTCAAAGACTTATTTACTGCTTCAACCTAACCATTCGCTTGAGGATAGTAGGAAGACGAGTGTTCCTGACGAAACCCAAGCTTGAGAGACAAATCCTCCATCATCTTATTTTGAAAGTGACTGCCATGGTCAGTGACAATCTCTTTCGGGATACCGAATCGAGTGATAATCTGGTTGAACACGAAATGGGTTGTAGTAGCACCATCGACTTTAACGATAGGCATGGCCTCAGCCCATTTGGAAAAATAATCCACGGCCACAATAATATGATGATGCCCCCTAGCCAAAGCTAGTTTGAAATCCATGAAATCTACCCCCCACTTAGTGAAGGAACTGACAGTGACGATCGGATGGAGGGGCGCTGGATGCGAGTGTATGTTCTAAGAAAACACCTGGCAAGGGTGATATCTCTTCACAGTGTTAATACAATCTTTAAATATAGTAGGCCAAAAATAACCCGCTCCAATAATACGTTGGGCTGTAGAAAGCCCGGATAAGTGACCACCACACGCCCCCGAATGGAAATCATTAAGTACCCGTTCTGCTTCTTCATGATTCAAGCAACGACGGAGAATGGAATCCTTTCCTCAGTGATACAAATTGTCACCGACGATAGTATAATATTTAGCGTGATGTCTCACACGCCGTCGCTCGTCTCGTGAATAATGAGGAGGAAACTTCAAAGTTTGGAGATATCTAATGACATCCCCATACCAAGGGTCCTCGGTCGAGATAAGAAATAAGTGTTCATCCACAAAGGAATCTTCATGAATGACATCCTCATCAAGCCGTGGAAGGTCCGACATAAGCTCAGCAAACACCAATGATTTCACCGATTTTGCAGAAGCAAACTCGAGATCAAATTCCTGAAGGATCACAATCCATTTATTGTACTTACCCCCGATAAGGCGTCGTGATAGCACAAACTGAAACGGATTGATATGAGCTACAACAGTGGTTGTTCGAAGCAAAATGTAATAATGTAACCGCTGGACTGCGTGAACAGTCGCAAGTGCCAACTTTTCTACATGGGTGTACCTTAGTTAAGCGTCTACTAAATTTCGACTAAGATAATAGATAACATGCTCGACAAGCGCATCATCTATTTGAACCAAGACCATGCCAATAGTCTCTTGAGATGTAGCCACATAAAGAATGAAATCTCGTGTAAAGTCCAGCGGACTAAGCACAGGGGCCGATACCAAAGCTTTCTTAATGGCATCGAAAGACTGTTGGGCTCGCTCATCCCAGATAAAAGGTGTGTCTTTCTTCAATAGGCATGCAAAACCTTTAGTAATACTGGCATAGTTAGCTATAAACCGACGCAGAAAAGTAGCTCTCCCTTGGAGGCTCTGAAGTTGAAACAGATTACGTGGAGGAGGAAACTGAAGTATTGCCTCAAATTTGAGAGGATCGACTCTAATACTCTCCTTCGAAACTATGAATCCTAGAAGGCAACCAGTCCTAATAGCGAATATGCATTTGTTTGGATTCAATCAAATTTTGTAGTGGATACATTGTTCGAGAATCATACGGAGGTGCTTGGGGTGTTCCACTCTCTTGCAAGAATAGCCAGCAAGATCATCCAAGAAAACTTCCATAATGTTCTTAAGATCGTGAAAGGCATAGGTCATGGCTCGCTGAAAAGTGGCTCCAGCGTTCTTGAGGCCGAAGGGCATTTTCCGGTATGCAAAAGTTCCCCATGGACAAATAAATGTCATTTTATGTTGGTCCGCGGGTTTGATTTGAATCTGATTATAACCCGAGAATCCATCCATGAATGAAAAAATCTCACTTCCCACACAAGCATCCAATATTTGATCAATGAATGGCATGGGGAAGTTGTCTTTCGGACATGCACGGTTCAAATCTCTGAAATCAGTGCATACACGGATCGTTCCCTGCTTCTTATCCAGAGGAACGGGGTTTGACACCCATTCGGTAAGGGGGACGGGGTAGATGAAACCAGCTTTGAGCAGTTTCTCCACCTCTGCCTTAATAGCAACTGCCTTCCTAGGGTTCACACCACGTAAGCATTGTCGAACCGGTTTAGCATCAGGATACGTTTTAATCTCGTGTTCAACAATGCGGGGGTCTATTCCTGGCATCTCCTCATATGACCAGGCGAAAGCTTCCCAGAGTTCGGTAAACACATCAGTGTAAATAGCAATCTCCTCAGGAGTGCAATCGGCACCAACGTAAACATTCTCAATCTTTCCGGGAATGCAGGAGATGTTGATCGAAGTGGTTGGGGAAATATTGACCATATTCCCCTCCAAGAAAACATCATGCGATTGCAAAAGAGCCACAGGGTGACCAACCATCTCAGCTAGAGTCATCCTAAACTCCTCCTGCTCAATGAGCTCAAGGTTGGGAAGGAAATAAGATCGATGGTGCATATCTTCCCAAGGCCTCTCACTACCACACATGGCTTTGAGGATAGCTTCATCCGATGGCAAAGTATCATCGAGGCAATCGTGAGAGCAGAATGATTTGGCTACCCAAACTGGCAGCGTAACGGGATCTTCTTCAATTGTCTGGGAAGAAGAGAGATCCGGGTCTGTAGTGGTTTGTTGGATGTGATCATAAGTGAGCTCCGCTACAGATAAAGGCATAGACATCCCGATGTGCGCAATGTCTCCAGACATAGAATCCGCGGATGGCAAAATCCATGGATCACCACAATAGGAAGGCCAGAATGGCATACTATTCAAAGGAGGAGGCGCACTGTCGAAAATGGTTCCAATAAAATTCACAGGTGCAGAATGGTTAAAAGTTCCCATCAATGAGGGGTACATTCCAACACCTATGTTCCCAGTGGCCGACTGAGAATCAAAAACTTGCAGGACTACTGATCCCGTGGATGTTGTGGAAGGAGTGCCAACATAATCCAGCTGATCAATCGTCACAATCTTGCCTTCATGGGGAAAGCAAATAACTCGAAATACAGTAGACGCGACAACCTTCATAGCGTACATCTAGTTCCAAACTAGTAAAAGGTTGTAGTCGATGGGCGCATCAACCACTTCGACTTCAATAGGCACGGACTTACCTCCCAAGGAGACAACAAGGGAAGGGATAATTCCATGCGGCGTAAAATATCTACCGTCGAATGCAGTGAGTGTAGTTCTAGACGTGAGTAGAGGAGGAGAGCCAAGAGCTTTCCAACAAGTTAACGACATTACTGACGCGGAAGACCTTCATCAACCATAGTACGTTTGACGAAGCTCTTAAGGCAAACCACCTGCATTTGAAAAGCCACGTGGTAAGGCAAGCGAGGTTGGACATTAGTAGTATCGAACTTGATAACACTAGGACTTCCCCCATCCTGAACTCCTAATGCACTCAAAAGGGCATGCTTGTGAGAAGGACAAGCTTGCAAAACTTCAAGAGCTGACATGGCACACGGAGTTTGGCCCAAATCTTCTACAATGGAGTAGTTCTGGGCGGCTCAAGCATTAGGGTTATGCGTGGAGCGCTTGAGAACACCTTTCGATATCCGCGACATAACAGAAGGCTTCTCGATATGCAAGGAATTATCAGGAGGAGGGGGAGGGTCATTCCCAAAATTCGGTTGTGGTGCACCATAATCACGTTGACGAGTAGCAACAAAAACCTCCGACTAAACCATATTCACACATCCATAACCACTAGTATTGGAAGAAGACGTTTCCATTTCATTAGTACCATAACCAGTGGTGGGAGCATGCGAAGCCATGTTCTGGTGATGAGGTAGGGGATCCTTCAACATGGCTGGGCTCTATGCCAAATGCTTCGATGCTTCTTCAATACGAGGACATAAGTGAGTAAGATGATCCTCCCCACAAAGCTTGCAAGGGAATTTCACCTTACGCCTAGGTTTACAATCCTCTCCAGCATTACCGCCTTCCCGAGAAGGGTTGGCATTCTCTTTACGAGGAGTATTACTATTGCTATTGTTGTTACTTCCATTGTTTCCACCCCTATAATTATTTCTCCCCTTTTTCTGACCACCAGGATACGGGTTACCCAACGGTTTCGTTGATTGTACATTGTGTACATCAGACGACGGAGTGGAAGTGGACAAGGTGTGAACCTGTCTGGGAGCAGACTGGTTTAGCGACAAATTTTGCATTTGATTAGCTACCAAGTCTACAGGGCGAGTGCATGCGGACACCACGATGCCATCGGCATGTGGTCCAGGAACTGACGTGGGCTCATGTCTTGTTCTCACTGCATCAGGAATAATGTCATACAAAATGCCAGACTGAGAATAAAGTAGATCTAACTGCTGGACTTTCAAGATAGCTTGTTCCTCAGTCACAATGCCGGACATCGAAACATCCTTAGCAATGTATGGGAGTAAAGACTTAAGGAACCATTCCAATATGAACTCTGGAGGAATGTTGGCTTTCACTAATCTCTTCCGCCGACGCCACTCTTGAACGTGGTCAGAAATATGTGTGGCCTTATTCTAACGGAAGGTGGACAACAACTCAGTACTAGTATCATAATGAACCGACAACTGGAAATGGTCTAAGAAAACGAAAGAAATCTCGTTGAACCCCCTATACGTGTTTCCGGGAAACTCCACATACGACTTCACGGCTGCCCCTGTGAGGGTGCGTTGAAATAGTCGTAATCGAATGGAATTATGATTCAAAGAGTTGGAGGAGCACCAAAGGTGAAATGTCGTGACATGATCCCCTGGGTCCTCACCACCTTTCCCTTCAAAATTTGGAATGTCCGAAGGGAGCTTGGTAGGGACCGAGGGCCAAGTAGGGTCGTGACACACCGGATCATTCATGAGCTTCGAAAGATCCGGGAGATTCAAGCGTGCAAGGAATGGGAGCTGTGGCTGGAAATCTTGATTATAAGCCCCCATAAAAGGTTGGTTAAACGGAACTGTGTTGTAATATGGACCAAAAGCTTGACCATGAGGGTTAAACTGCTGATAATGAGGACTTGACGACCCGTAAGCTTTCCCATGGCCATAAGATGGATAACCTCCCCCTGCTTGACCCATTTGAGAGTAAGAAGGTATATGTGCGTTTTGAGCACCATATTGGGGTGGTGGGTGATACTGGTGGCCAGCACCGACTATGTTGTAGTAAGGGTTGCCACCATGGGTATGGGGCATGTATGTACTATTCATAGTGGGAACCGTGTTGTATTGACCGCAATGGTATGGTATGTTCCCACCTCCAATATTAGGATTAGTTTGAGTAGTCGTGTGATGACCATAAGCATGAGAAGTATTCCCAGGTCCAATATGGGTGTGACCAGTAGCAGGGTTGGTGGTGTGATGTCCATGTGGATAGAAAATATTCCAACCCCCTACATTACTATTACTAGCGGCGGCAGTGGACGTAAAAGTATGCGGTATGTGTCCACCCCCGTGGTTGGGAGGAACTGTATCATGTGCAAAAGCAGTCCTGGGTTGACGAGTAGCAACATGTGTATTAGGTGGTGGATGGCGAGTCATGTTTCGAACAGCATTCCGACTAGGTTGGGTATTCATAGGAGGTGGTCGCGTTCCAACATTAGCATGGTTAGGAATCTGACCAGTCCCCATACTATGTGAGTGGGTGGACAACGTAGTTCCCCCAGTGGGTATAGTATGGCTAACACTTTGACTAGTGCCAGCATGAGTACCAACCATAGTGGAAGGTTCGACAGTATTGTGACTAGGCATACCAAAAGAGTTTGCGGTGGGGTTGACCATAGGGCCGGAATCATCATGAGTCTCAGGCCTCCTATATCTAAAATTGCGTGGAAACGAAGGAACGAAAGGCTCGTCCTGTTCTTCCTCCTCGGGTAAGTCGGGCATCCCGTAAAGATAATTATCCGGATTCGAAGGATCAAACGGATCCTGGTCAAGTGGATTAGGCCAAATAGAACTAGGTTGAGTCTCAGGTGGATCACCTCCCCAATCCTCACGAGGAGTCTGGGGATCGGAAGTATGTTCAACTCTACCCGAAGGAGTAGAAAGGTCTTGCTCGATATCGGGATGTGCAGCCATGTAGTCCTCAATGTAAGTCTCGTAAGAATTCGAAGACTCAGAGGGAGCCTTCTGGCATCCTCTAGCAATACGACGTGTAACCTCGAGTGGCTTTAAACCAGCCAAACGACAGGACCGACGGAGAGTAGGGCTCCGTGCCACATTCTCTCTGGAGAGAGACACAGCGTCTCCTAAAGGCCAAATGTCGATCAAAAAACAGTAAATCAAAAGCACACACTTAGAGAATCTATAGCCAAGAGCAGACAGACAGAGTGGCTAAATGAGCTCCCAACACTAGAGCCAGTATGTCTCGCCTAGGAGAGGCTTGAGACTCCCAAACTATAGCCGGAGGTAACAGAATCAGTTATAGAGACACCAAGGCTTCACCGTGTCGACAGGGTCAAGTCCATTGCACGAACACAACTGTGCTGTCCAATCCCTATCTAACTCAGGACACAAACAGCATAACCACTGCAAGTACCCTGTGCAGTACCTAGGTAAGGAAACTATGTTTACCGCAATATAACCAATGCTCAGGGAGACAATCGCAGGTGGGATCCATCGTATGGGCAGGGTAGCTAAGCCCGAAGCACAAGAGGACGAACCTTCGGTACCCCCCAGATACGAACAAATCCTAGATATATCTCCCACATTCAGCCGGTATCAGAGGGATATCTCCTCAACCAACCTCCCGTGACCTCGTGCTTAACTCTGGATTGAGTAGAGCTTTCCTGAGGACACCGATCTATACCATGGATTCCTCCACTCCCTAGTTAGACACCTAATGTTTCGTTCAGTAGTCTTGGATTGTTAACTCACAATGATCTATTCCAAGACTCTAAACCTATGCTAGTTGGTGTACCCTATAAATAAAATAAGTCTAATCAATTTTATGATTAAGCGTTAATTTTAGTGGCTGTGATTACTCAAGGGATATGGTCGTGAAACTAGTGATGTGTAGACTCAATAGTATGCAACATCGTCCAATCCTAAACTCATCTATCCAATAAAACAATGTCACTAATATGCAAAATCAACCAACAATTCCGAAATAAATATTCAAACTTTTATCTTTTCAATGCACAAGCAGAACCTAAAACGAAGGCAAGAAGCATTCAATGCAAAATGCAGTACATGGAAATAAAATATTTTTTTTATTTTCTCTTATAAACAGAAAGGAAAATGCAAAAAAAAAACTAAATGAATATTTTTGTATTTTTTCAATATATATGGAATGAAAAAATGCAAGCAAAATCCTACTATTCAGTCACTGAAGTACCGAGAAGATCACTAAGACAACCCAGCAGATGCTAAACAGCAAGACTCAGCCAAAAGAAAAAGCTCAAAAGGAAGAAACCAAGAGGCTAAAACCAAAGATTGGTAAAAAAACCAAGAAGGCTCAACCAAGAGAAACGAAGAGATCTGGTCACAACCAAGGCATGAAACAGTCAAGAAAGAGGCCAACAAAGACTCAGGAACCAACCAAACTCACCCAGCAACAACCAATAGCCATAAACCAACAAAAGCCGGAGTTACATGCTACTGTCGAACGAATACCTGCGGGTACCCGCGAGCAGTAGTGTAAACAGAGGCGGGTATACGTGGGTAGAACTAAGCCAGCCCGCGGGTGAGGAAAAGCAAATGGTCAATAAAGAGTCTAGAGGCTCAGGAAAAAGAAAGTTTTCTACAGTGTATCTTAACGGCCAATCAGTGACACAGAGCTTCGATAAACAACAACTCTAATTATGGACTAATGCTCAAAATTTTTCCCAAACATGGATGTTTTCCCCAGCGGAGTCGCCATTTCTGTATTGGAGAAAACTCACTATGGCTTGGGAATACCACAACAGACAGATGACTACCAGAAATCTACTCAATTCTCAAAGCAATGCTATTATAAATGACAATGTTAAAATAATGGAGACATGTAACCAACCTCGATCCAATGTTTTATGTAGATCCCCATTGGAGCTTTCAATCCACACACATCTGCGCACTTGTAATCTGCAAATTAGTCTTGAAAACCAATATCTAACAAGTACATGTGATATATAAATGGAATTAACATTATCAATACCAATGGTCCATAATATCATAAGCAAATGTAACCCAATGTATAATAAATGACATTCACACCATGAATGGACGAGAAAATGAGTATTTCTATTAATGAACAAGAAGAAGTACAAAGTGATACGACCTCTTGCCAGCAACCAGTCTGAACAAATATCTAGATCAATCCACTTGTGCCTCCACCACTTCAATCCTCCATGAAAGGAAAACTGAAACTAGCAAGGAGTTTGGAAGGTGAACATAACTGGTTCACAACTACAAGGATCAATGAGTGCAGACTCAAGATAGGGCAAAAATCCACTAGAGTGCCTTTACTCTTCTCTTCTTCCTTCCATCCATAAGCCATATGTGCTCAATATATAGTCCTCTCAAAGTTAGGTGAAAGGACTCATCGAGACGTTACTTGGGCAGATGGAGAGCCAAAGGTCACCCAATGACCGCTTTTTGGGAGTAAAAAGTAATAACATAGTGGTTTTTACCATTTTACTTGATACCCGCGGGCTATAGGGATGCAACTCGCGGGTATGCATGCTATAGTGATGCAACATGTGGGTAGGAACAAAAATAGGATAAAATGGTATCTCTGAAGGATGAAAATGGATCTGAGTCACTGAAATGGATCCTACAGGCCAAAGAATGCTGATGCTCACAGGGTGGAAGATTTATGTGTAACACAAGAAGGAGACTGGGCTCTGTTGTATGATTCACGGTTTAAGAGGGACTTTAAAGGCAAATTGCGTACCCATTGGTTGGGCCCCTATCAGATAGATCGGGTATTTGATAATCGAACAATTTGGTTGATCACCATTGATGAAAACAAAACACCATTATTCGCAAATGGTCATCGGCTGCGACTGTATCACAAGCCGATCTCAAGGGAAGCTTTCGTTTCGCATGTTGCAGGTGATCCAGACTATCAGTTAACGCCGGGACATGGATTTTTCTCAACCCCTGTCAATTTTTAAGAACTGCAATATCCACATGATTTGTACATAAATAATTCATTTTCTTTTTCATTTTGTATTTTATCTATTTTTCATTTTGCATTTGATTGGGTTTGTTTTGAAGAATTATGTGCAGGAATTAATTGGAGGAACAACGGTCGTGACTGGGCCAGACAATTGTAGGCACCTTGCATTGTTCCTGATCTAATAAAGCTCTTTTTAAGAAGATGGATGATTTGTTACCTTTCAATAGTCAGCTCAAACTTTGTCTGTTACTTCATTATTACGCAGCTGCGACTCCTTACCTTGCTCATTCTTCCTATTTCAGTAGCTGCAACTCCTTACTTTGCACATTCTTCCTATTTTAGCAGTTGTGACTCCACTATTCTTTACCATTCCGCCAAATCCAGCAGATGCAACTCCGTTATTTTTTACCATTCCGCCATTCCAGCAGCTGCGACTCTGCTATTTTCCACTTCATTTTCGCTCTTTTCCAGCAGCTGCGACTCCGCTATTTTGACCATTCTGCCAAATCCAGCAGCTACGACTCCACTATTCTTGACTATTCCGCCAAATCTAACAGCTGTGACTCCACTATTTTTATTTTCATTTCGCTCTTTCCGTACAGCTGCGACTCCGCCATTCTTTCCTATTTCTCTAAATCTAGTAGCTGTGACTCCGCCATTTTCATTTCCATTTTTCTTTTCCTATATAGTGGTGACCCCATCAGTCTGCCTGCTCTCTAAATGATAATGCCAATAATGATTCAATTAGGAGTCAGTTTAGTTGCTTTCTCCACAAGATCCAATCACAGTTCGCCACGAAGGAAACTTTCAGGTGTCTTGGGTATTTGTCAACTCGGGTGGCGGTGGCCACATCACTTCAGCACATGCACATTTATGCTCATTTTAATGGAGGAAATGACGAAAGCAGACAATGATGATTAATTCACGGCTGAACGCATAACTCAAAGGTACGGATTCAGAACTTTTACATGATTTGGCAGGAAATTAAATACGGTAATAACGATTATGCACTGTCTTAGCCCTCGATTAGCGAACCCATACCAGTTAACCACCGAAGAATATGTCAGAACCACATTTGTATTTATTTCCCGCCACCTTACTCGACTTATACCGAAATACTCCAAGTATGCCAGCTTTCCATAACCGTCTCATCTTACTTGGATTTCACACATGTGCTGACTTTCCTAAAATACCCTATTTTCGAACTCCAACTATCTCTTGCATGTTCGTATGCTGCAACTCCCACGTCCAGACTGGTAATTGTTGTATTTTTTCTAAATTTTGAGGAGAGATTAAGGTGGGTAACCCAGTCCGGCATGAACCAGTAAATATGGAATTTGTACGTGCCAATGCAGAAGTTCTTTACATTTTCACAGCAGCAGGTTGGATGGAATACTTTGAACGGTTCAACGATTTCCACATAGAAACCGCATTGCAATTTTCCCTTAACCTGACTGATACTCACTCTGAGGTCAAGGGAATGCGTGTGGATGTTACAAAATAGATCATAGCATAAGTTACTGGCTTACCCCAAGTTGGGAAGAAATCATTTGGACGGAAGGCAAATAATGCAAATGCTGTGAGAGAATTTTTGCTAGTTGGAGAGAATGTTAGTCCAAAGTGCCGTGGGTTGGAACTGGCATCTTTACCACCACCTTGGAATCAAGTGGAAATCTTCATGAAAATATACATCTCTTGTGAAGGTAGGTACCAAATCGTTTCCTTCTCTAAAACTTACCTTATTGTCTCATGTACGCCATGGCAATTTGGTAAATATACCATTTTATCTTCTTAAAGCCCTACAAACCATGGCTGGATATGCAAAAACTGCCCAACACCCAGTTTCCTCCCTTACTAATCATGGACTAATCAAATTACTAGTCTTGAGAGCCATTGCAAATCGTAATTTAACTTGGGAACAATTTCTGGCTGGAGATGGGCCAACCATAGAACCTATATTAGAAATGGAGGGTATTGGTGAAGGTAATGAGGACCGACGTTCCTCAATTCTAGTTGGGGGGGAGGTTGGAGCATTAGGGAACCAGAATAATGATGAAGAGGAGGTAAATATGGGAGAAGAAACATCAGTAGAAAATCCTGTTGCTGAGGAAATTACGATGGAATCCATGGCTCAGGAGGCAGTGATATCAGAAGCTGTAACTGTAGAAGCAGATACTCAGGTGGAAGAAGCTGAAACTAGAGCAGCTCTTGAAGCTGCGACAGTAGAAGCTACAACTGCATAAGTAGGAATTCAGGAGGAAGGATATCAGGCAGGAACAACAGGAGAAGGGACTATGGAAATTTTGGAGGTTGTGTCCTCTCCTGAGATTAGGGGGACCATTATTGAAGAAGAGAAGACCAAGGAAAAGACCCCTGTCTCAAAGAAACTAAGAGGAAGCTCAGGAAACAAGAGTCGGACATCCACTGAAACAAAGAAAAGAAAAACCAGAGCTGTCACAACACTAGTAGCAGTAAGCAGTGGAGAACACCCAGTGGGAATGGTGAGGAAAAGAAGGACTCGATCGACTGTAGCAGCAGAAGCAGCTGTAACAGCAACAACAGCAAAGGCAGCGGAGACAACAGAAGAAGAAGTGACAGTGGATGCAATTGGGGTTAATAATGAAGCACCTTCAACAGAGACAGCAGGAGCAGTCAGAGAAAATATTGAGTCACCTATGGCAGAAATAGTACCTGTAACAGGGGTAGACATAGAAATTCCCATTTTGAACCCCAAGTCACCTGCTGTTATGCAGGAACCTTCCATAGAAGAACCTCAAATCGAAAAATCTCCTGCATGAAATGAATTATTAAATGAGGAGGTGCAGACATTGTGAAATGAGCTGGAAAGATGGAAGGGAGCAGTTGGAAAACAAGCAGAGAAGAATTTGAACACATTATTAGATGCTGCAAACTTATTAGAAAATTCATCTCTTGTAGTAGAAAATGAGGAGCAAGGAGAAACTGTTTTCCCAGAGTGTGGAGACATATTCTTTGCAGCAGGACACAGAGTTATTGTGTTGGGAGTTGTATCACAAAAGCATGCATAGATAGAGAAGGAGGAAGAACAAATGCCATAAATAGAATTGATGGGGGAAAATGAGCCAAAAATTGAAGTGATTCCTGATTCGAATCTAGGAGATGAAATAGTGCAGTCCCAGCCATCAGGGGATACTGAACTTCTTCAGGACTAATCTCATCAGTCAGAGGGATTTGATATACCCAGAAACAATATCAGCAGTTCAAAGAAATTGAAGGACAAGGGACTGTTACACAAGAACTAGCACCCTTGAAAATATATAGTGAGGATGCAACTCAGACAGCAACATTTGATATCAAGGATCAAAATCATTCGCTAAAGTTGCAACACAAACTGAGATGGCTGAGGTTGAAATGGAAAGGAAGGATGATGTCGCACAAGAACCAACAGTCCTAAGAACATTTGATGAGACTGTAACACAAACTGAGAGGGATGAGGTTGATATGGAAAGAAAGGATGCTATTAAACAAGAACCAGCATCCCCAAAATCCATGGCTGAGACTGCATTACAGGCATAGACCACTGCAATACCAACGAAGGATGAAACTGTTACAGTGCCAAAGCAAAATGAGGAAGTCATTTATCTAGACTCTGATGATGAGAAGGATGTGGAGAACAGAAGATTTCAACGGCTAGAGAAAAATATTCTCTGGCTAAATCTCGAGTTGGATAAATGGCACAAATATATTGATCAGTTCAGGACAGGTATGATTTCTCTCCAAGAACATAGAAATGTCATTAGGGATTTGAGAGAAAAGTGGGCTGAGGAGTTATTCTTCCAGAAACTCCGGTGGGAGAAACTTCAAGAAAAATTGGAAGGGTTGAAGAAACTTAAGTCCCTGCAACAAGAAAAAGACAAAATGTATACTCTTTCCCTAGAATTATTGAGTTGCAGGGCTCGATCCCCCTCTTACCCTGTCTTTCTCCATGAACATACAACTTTATTTCAATTAAGGGCTCTGAAGGAAGGGGGATCATTTGATTTGGCAACAGCTACCCAATTTTTTAGATACTTTTCTAAAAAGTGATTTTGAGGATCAACATTTGTTATGTGAATTGTATTTACATGATAGGGCTTGTTATATTGATTCTCCATCCAATCCATTGCCTTGTTTGGGGGATGTTCAGCTGAGGGAATTTGCCTCTTTTGTTATTAACCATGTAAGATGGCGAGATGATTTCCAAACCATCCTCAAGAATGAGGAGAATTCTACTCTTTGGATTAGGGGTGAACCTCAGGATCCAAAAGGACTCATAAGAAACCATGCTGGATCTCTCAGGGTTCCTACAATTTCCCAATACTTTGAAATTTTGAGAGATAAAATCCTCACCACATGTGTCCCGATGATTCTTAATATGCAGCAGGATGCTCTGGAAGGCAGTGAATACAGATGGCTATATTCTTCTTCGTCTCTAAAGGAAGGGGACCCCTACTTCTTTGATAATTTAAGGCAAGCTTTGACAAGGGTTCCTAGATATGTGCAGTAAATGAAAAAATGTGGACCTTGGTGGATTGGGTTAAGATTCAGGTTCCCTCTCATATGGATGCTTGTGAGTCCTTACAGAAACAACTATGCTTTGACTGAAAAAGAAGAGAAGCTGTGTTGGAAGAAATGAACAGCTTGCTATGGGTTTGTGCCTCAAGGGGAAACACCAGAATTTGCCTACAATCTCACAAATATCCACAGATTCAACTCAGACTCAGATTCAGACTAGTGGAGGTTGTTGCATGAGGACATGCAATCGAATAGTTGGGGGGAGATGTTGGGTCTAGGAAATGCCCCTTTTTGGCCATCCTCATTTCATCATTTTTCCCTGATTACATCGTATTTTCATAAGATATACTTATTCCTTTTCTCCAGATCAACCAATCATATTGACAACTATAATTTGTTATTGCTTTATTTGTTTTATGCCTAAGATTGTTAAAGATTCTGGATCCTAGTCCTTGATTTATGCTAATCTTTGTAATTTCATTTAGTCAAGGTCTAAAGCGTAGGTGTATCAGCCAAATGGTGCCAGTTGTTACTCTTCAAAGCCTGATTCCTCATAACTCCAAGGGACAGCGCATTCCTCCACGAGAATCTATAACATGCCTCCACTGAAACAGAACCCAGCTAGAACAGACAGATCGCATTCTAGCTTGCCAAATCCGTCGATCCATTGATTACTGGAGTAACAGCTCCTTCATGAGTAACAACCTTGTTTAATACAGTTGTAACAGTTAACTATAACTCCGCAGCATGAAGATCAGAGATCTTCATTGCTACATGATTTTAGTGGATCGTGATCTGTACTTTCAATGTATAAATATGAGAAGGCTCTTGTAGCCTGGGGTTGGACAATTACCATTTTGCATAAGCTGTAATAGAGCACTGAGACTGTCAATTTTCATCATTAATATGAGAGCAGAGTTCTTCATTTCTGTGTCCTAATTTGTTGTGATTCTCGGCGCCTCTGTTAGAAGGCCGGGATCTGCCTTCTCATAGAGATAGCCGGTTTAAGTAGGTAGGTTAATTTAGCTTTCTTTTTGTATGTGGTGTGGAATCATTGTAGATGTTACTGTTAGCTGCAACAAAGGTTAGCTTTCATTTTGGTAGTTCACGATTGCATCTTGGATAGTTGTAACAGAGTGGTGTGATAGTCGACTGTGTAGGTTAATTCAGTTTAATGCATGTGTGTTCAAATCAGCTCTAATAGCCAAGCTCAATTCTAATATCTTTCAGTTGTTTATGCGTTCTAGGATTTCCAGTAATTATCAGTTAGAGTTCAATCTTATGTTTAGATTCTGGTTGCTGTTGTATCTTCAATTGGTTTATTAGAATAGGCATATTGTGATTGAGTAACAGTAGCTACTAGATGGATCATTTTGGTAAAGATTGAATGATGTAGTTTGATAATTATAGGATTTAACTTCTTTAAAAAGTAATCTAGTTTATTTCTATTCTTAAATTTATAACTGCTAGGTTGATCTCTATAGGAAGGTAGCTGCAATTGAATTCCTGGATGTATGAATTAGATTAGTTCATTTATGGGATGAGTTTGGCCGGACAGACTGGTAGGATTATTATCTTCATTTAGTTAATCAACTGCTTGACATGTTTATGCATAGATTGTGCTTATTGCCATTGAAACAAAAAGACCTCCCTAGGTTTGACAATTTATATTGACCATCCTGTGTGTTAGATTTAATTAATTGACATATAGGGTGACCATCAAAGATGTCATGCAACTTACACTTAGAAGATCCGTTAGCTTATTATTGATCATTTGTGGACAGTATGCTTCACAAAATAATCTCCAGAATGAAATGCTGAACAATTTTTTTACTATAGATCATGCAATGGTTATGATGTACTTTAATCTACAACAAATAATCTCCATAATGAAATACGGAGCATCTTTAATGCTATAATTAATACTATGGCTAGCCCAATCTTGGCATACTTTTTCACTTCTCATTCAAGGTGATTCGCTTGGTAGCTTTATATGACTTGAACAATTAGCTCACACTCTCAGTTCATTTTCCATGCCATGTGCATTTTGTTGGGCAGTTTGGTCTGTTGAGATAGCATACCTCTTAGATCTTGTTGATTGACTCACAGCGTTAGTTGTTCTACTTGAATTGCATTTTTTGTTTCACTTGGTTGGTTCTTAACTTGCCTTCTTTCCATAGTCGATATGAGTAATTGTTTGTCCTGATGGCTTGCTTACCATGTACAATTGTCTTGGTTGGCTTGTATGCGTGCTCGGTGCACTTGTTTTCTAAACCTTGCTTACCTCACATACTTAGTTTGCACTTATTACTTGTTTGAATGGGTGACCTCACTCAATTGGTCTACATTTCTCAACAATCCAAGGGAACCAGTTTATTTGGATGGTTTGCCTAATTCATTTGGTTGTCGTGGCCTCTTTCTTTAGTTGTTGCATCTTGCTTACATTGTCTAGATTGACTTGATTGCATGCAAATGAATGGATGCATTGCTACACACATGTCACATACATACACACTTTAGATACTTATTAATTGATAGAATTAATAGCACGGTCGGTAGAATGATTGAATTATTTTCCATTTGCATACACCAATTGAGTATATGTTGTTCATCTACACACACAAGTAGGGACACATGGAAAGTAGGAAATCAATCAATCAAGAGGACAAGTGGGTGTCCAATTAGTTTTTTCAATTCTCATAATTTATAAATAAATATACATTTAGATGTATATATATATGTAAATATTATTGTCATCGATCCAGTAATGTGCCTTGCCTCCTCTTGAGTCTTGACATGTTTGTATGTCAACATGTTAGATATATTTTAGATAATAATATAATTTTTTTAATGTCCGACGTATGATCACAAAAGTAGGTCAATTGGACTAAAAGAGCATAGTGTACACTTAGTGGGAGTGCAAAAACAACTTCTATAATCAAAAGAAAAGAGCAACACCACATAATTTTAAGGAATTAGTCCAAGAAAGGAACATGCATAAGAAGACTTAAGGCAAAATCATAAAAATGAGTATAAGAGAAGGCCAAACCTTACTTTCTTAACATTTGCTTTCATGAGAGAGAAGATCAAATGGGCATGCACATAGAGATATCCATTAATTCATATCAACAAGTAGATGGAAAAAATAAATTAGCAGGGAACAATGAAAAACATGTTGAACCCTTCATTCATTCACCAATGACAAGTATGCCTTAGTACTGATGAAAAAATAGGGTATTTCACATTTCACTCAACACAAAAAGAAACACCAGGGAGGCTTGGTAGCCTCCATCCTAGGCCTTTTGGCTACCCTTTGCACAACATATAAACCTAAATATGGTTTATAGTAAGAATGAGGGGAAAATGAGAAGAAGTATAAGACCAATGTGACATATCTCCCTAGAGAAACCAGAAAACTATTACAACATTAAACTCTTGGCTCTCTCAAAATCTCTACAACATTATTGCAACAAAATTTTGATCATTTGGCACTATTACCACCTCTTTCTTTTAGACTTGAAATCCCCTCTTGCGCATGCAATTTGGCCTGCATTTCCCTAGAATGACTTAGGTTTAAAGGGTTAATGCTCTTCGATGATATTGCAAAATTATGGAGGAGTGGTAGACTACAACAACAAACGGTTATCCACCTATCTTTTCCACTTACTTGCATTGGATATTGTTCCCCATTTGTATTATCTAGGTGGTCCCATTTTCTTGGATGGCAACTTAGGCTGATTAGTTTGTTGTTATAGGGGGACCACTTGCTTTGGCATGAGCTATGGGAGGAATATTTTGTGGTGTCCATGTATTAGTTGGCGGATTTTGATGAGCAACTGTCTATTGATGTGGTCCCCCTTGTGACCTTTCTATGGTGTAGTCATATGCTTTCTTTTCCCATTTTGGAAGGGCTCTTTTGCTTTTTAAAATCTTGAGGGTTCAAATATTTTTGGAGGAGGATTTACATAGCATTGCTATTTAGGAGGAAGCTACTTCTTTGGAGTTCCTGGTGCTTAGGGAAAAGGAGTATATAGCCAGAGGGGCTTGAGTTCGAGATCGCTTGCAATGGATTCAAGTGGGGGATGAGGGCCCCAAATTCTTCTTTGATTCTCAAAAGAAGAAAGTGGTAGTCAAGAGGGTGTTTGTTTTGCCTAGAGTTTATGGGTATGTTTGGAGATCATTTTCCAACTTTTTTTTAATACCATTTGTCAAATTTAGTTGTGCCTGTATTGGGTATAGTTGCATCCTATTACTTTGCTAAGTATTGACAATAAAATCATGGCTAAGACTATGGCCTTGCAAGTGAGAGACGTAGTCAGGAAGATTGTTTGCAGGGAGCAAACAAGTTTTGTTTAGGGGCAATTTATTTTGGATACAGTGATCTCAACATTGGAGGCTATGGAGTGGGCCAAGAAGATGGGTCAATAGCGCCTTTTTCTTGAAGATTGACTTTGAAAAATCTTATCATCGGATTCATCGGTAATTCATTATTGATATGTTGAATTGCTTTGGTTTTGGACTATGTTGTGTGGGGATGGTCAACACCCACTTCCTTCGCATTTGCCTTCATTTTGGTGACTAACACTATCGCCTTGTTTCCATCTTTACATGTCTATCAGGCATGGGTACCCCTTGGTGCACTATATTTATGTTGTGACAACTAATGCTCTTCGTTATTTGCCAAAACTTGCTTGTCTACAGATTTGGTTACAAGATATGTCTTTCTTGAATGGTTGAAAGATGGTAAACAATCATTTTGCAGATCTTCTTGGATGTTAGGTTACATAGGTTAAGCTATGGTGATTTTTTGTGAGTATTCTTTTTTAGAAATAAATTTAATATTTTTTCCCTTTTCCACCCTTAACCTGTTATGGTGTGTTTGTGATAGAAACTGGTGATTAGATGACTATGCATGCAGAGACTCAAAGTTCATCTCATAATAAGCATGGTCTTGTGAAAAAACTGGCATCATGAAATAGCAGAATTCAAGACAACGCAATAACATTGTTAAGGTTGTGTTTAACATTTCAGAAAGAAATGAGGGATAACTGAACAATAATTGTAAAGGTGTATTCCACTTTATTTTAAATGATAATAATCAAGTATGCCAGGGTAGCTTAATCGAAAAAATTCCACCCACTGTTGAAAATCGTGACTTGAATCTTGCACATCACTATTTATAGGCCTTTTTCATGACAATAAGAAGGTGATGAAAAGGGTTAGATATTTTCAGACTTGATATGTTCTAATATCTTTTAATTGTTTGTATTGTTTAGTGCATGTTCCTTCTATTTGACAACATGACAGTAATGGTTAGGATTATAATTTTGTAGATAGATTCTTAGGCGACATGAAAGAAAAATGTTTAATGAGTAAAAATGTTAAGTGTTTACAAGTTGTAGATAAGCTTCTATTTTAGAGAATGATAAAGTGATGTGTCTGTTGTATCCTTCCAATATAGGTATTTCCACAACCTACCATGTAATTTAATCAGTTTTTTTCCCTGAATGTGTTTAATAAATTTTATTAACATTCTTGCATAATTTCTTACACAAGTTTTTGGATTTAGCAGAAAAGTTGTTTCCATCATTTATACAGTTTTATAAAACCAATGGAAGTACTCCAACATGGTTGAGAGTAAGTTCTTTTTGCACCCATATTCAATCTCCTAGCAACAATAATTTATATTAAGGAAGGTTAAATGGTTGAGAGAATTGAACTTTTTCCTAATTATAGTGAAATGCAATTTTCAATAACTTGCCCTCTTGTGGTACAAGATAAGTTATGATATAACTAAGATTTTCTTTGCATAACTTATGGCAGCCCTTATTAACTTGTTCTTGTTATAAATGTGGTCTATACAAAGTTATAGCTACAATTACAACTTTATGTTCAAATTTTCTTTCATATTAGTGATTTTAATTATTTAATCAAATTATAAAAGTTTGATCCGGATTTGTGTGGGAACAAAAACAAAAGATAGCATATACAGAATCATATACAGAGATATATATTCACATACACATATATATGGCAAGAAACACATCGATACAGTAAACACATATTCTATTAAATATTGGAAATGGAACAGACTGTAAATACAACAGCGAGAATGGTAGTAGCTATCTCTAAGAAGAGATGTGGCCACTGTGCTCATTCGTGCCAATATGAATACAAAGAGAGGACGAAAGGGCCTATTTATCATAAGCATGTGGGAAAGAATCTCAAACATAAAAAAACCTAACCCTAGAAGATGAATCGTCATAAAGTTTGCGGCCCCAAAATGGTTAGTTGAACAATCAACTTCCCGGGGTCATAACTTTTGCATACGATCTCCGTTTCGGGCGCTCGATAGCCCCGTTGGAAAGATCTATCTAATGAATACGCCAAGTACCATTCAATAACCTGGCTCCATCAGGCCAAGATTTCCCAAAAAACGTCGTTTAGGGCCTCAAAACGGCCCCAGAAGTTTGGGACTCGAAAAACTGTAGAAAAATTAGTAGAAAATTGGCAAAATGGGAAATTGTTTTGAGCCAGTGGAATAGGTGGGTGGCCACCGATATCCATCTGGATCAAAGTTAGAGTTTATTGATTTCAATTATTTAATCACAGTATATTTAATAATAGATGGATCTGTAAAATTGTAGTGATTTCAATTTTTTATATGTTGTGCCTTTGGGTGAGACCAATAGAGTTTATGGACAATTATCCTCACCTTAAATATGGCGAATTTACAATCTAGTGATTTGAATTTTTTTTGCAGTTTTCATTTGAATTATTTAATCAAAGTAGGTATATTATATAATGATACACAATTGCCAAAGTCCAGTGATTTCACTATTTTGATCAGAGGTCAAAATCTCTTATAATAGAAGTAGAAAACTTGGAATGGTTGAGTGTGTTGTTTTTCATGTAACCCTTTGCCTCGATAATAGCGGTATCATTGCTTCGATGGTTTAGGTTGTTTTTACTGTGATTAATTACTGTTATTTAAAATTGCAGAAACTAGGCTATGAGGTTGATGCAAATGGATGTCACGAGTACAATTATGTTTTACTTGTGTTATAAATGATTATCTCTACTTGTCTTATAAATTATTGTCTCTGTCACTTTTCCATTCCTGCAATGGAATTGAATGGAAAACTCGTATAGAGTTTTCTGAGAGAACCTAAACATTTAAGTTTTGAACCCTAAACATTTCAGTTTTGATTTTTTTTAAATTCATCATTTACACTTTATTTTTTATGTTATTCATTCCTAAATTGTATCACAAACCAAGCAGGAGATTCTTTTTATGCAATTCATTCACCTACGTATACCTTATTGGCATTTTTTAATAAATGACCTTGTTGTCATTTTCTTTGCAATGTGCAAACTGGTAATTTCTTTCCTACATTAAAGTCTCCCCATTATCAATCTTAGCTTCTAGGACCAACTGGATGATTTTCACAAGTTTTCAAGGTCTTTTCATGGCATTTATCATAAACCATTTCGAGAAACAAAAATGTAAGGTGTATATAGAAAGAAAGAAAAAAGATTAAGCATCAATGAGCCTTTAGTGAAACGACCATCAAGAAGGAAATTGAAAATTATCATGCGACCAAGACGGTCAAGAAAATCCAGTCATATGTTTGAAATGGATCACTAGATTGACCCTTTAGCAACTCTAATTGTAGATGACTACCACTTAGAAGATGGTGATCTACTCTAAACAAGTATGTCGATCACATTATATATGGCCACTGCTTACATAAACTTCACATTCTATGTTCTGGGGTGGATATTGGACTTGCCTTCCTTATTCGATTGTGATCACTACTAACCATTATTCATTAATGTTACAATTCAAGGATTTTCGCGCTTTAATATTTGGACTAAAGACATGCCGTTTTTGGAAGGGTTATTTTTACTAAATTTGTACTTGCCTTGATCATATGGAAACATGCAAGAGTATCACATTGGGCATATGGATGATTGCTCTCATTTGCACTTAATATGGACTTGATTTTCAGACTATATGTATTATTTTCCCATGTTTAGTCATGTATTTTTAAGCATAATCCCCACTTGGTACCGCTTTCCAAAGAAAGCAACGCCTTGCGCTTGTGGCTAAGCAATTCATTTCCAATCCGACCGACAACTCCCGGGAGAATCTCAAAGATCCGATCTCATTTGCACTTAATATGGACTTGATTTTCAGACTATATGTATTATTTTCCCATGTTTAGTCATGTATTTTTAAGCATAATCCCCACTTGCATGACAGTGAGTGGCTAAGATACAAAGATTTGTTGAGAATGTATAATTCACACATTCTTAATCAAATGAAGGATTGGGTCGGTTTTCACTATGACCACATTGCTATGACTTGAGTGTGATAATATTCACGGGCAAAGAGATGCATAATGCTCAAGCTCCAATTCATTGAGTACAAATTATCTTTTGAGGGTGACTGGATTTCTAGACTCTCTATACATGTAGTGAACCTGTTGAGCAGAGGGATGATATACTTGTGCCCACAAATGGACATCTTCTAAAGGATTTTACCTTATATGTTAATGATAACTCTCTGTTGAGCATTCTCCTATTACCGAAGCCAAATCCAGGAAATAGAAAAGGAGTATTTAAGAAAGTATGAAGGCTAGGAGAACCCTGTTTTGGCATTGGGCTTGGCATGAGGCTTGTGATGGAACGAGGCTTGCAAGTTCAAAACATGGACTTTATTTATTTCCCACTGTCATATGAATCATTATCTATGAAAATAATATATAAATTTGTTCCAACCAATATTTTTGTAATTTGTCATGTATGACTGCAATATATAAATGTGCTCCAATCGTTCTTTGTTTTTATAAGGCATTGTGTAAGATTTTGTGTTAATGTTTTTTTAGTATTTTTTGAATTATAAATTTAGTGGAGATGCTGATAATTAAGTCAAGTTGATTTTGCATGATTTTGCATTGTCAATTATTTTTTTAGTTTTGTTGTTAAATATCTTTGCCATTGGTTCATGTTTTCATTGATTTAATTTTTGAAAATATTATAATTTAATTGGTCGACTCTTGTTTAAAGGGGGGTTATACGATGATAACTCATATTCATATTCACACCTGTAGATGAAGAGAGTTCTTCAATTTAATTATTTTTAATGAATTGAATGTTTGTGTAAGTTATTTTCTTAAGGATTTTTCAAATTAAATAATGTTTTTTTTTAATTTTTTAATATTTTTAGTGGATATTTATTTAATCAAAAACTTAAAATAGTGTAGGAAAGTAACTAAATAATGAATTCAAAAAGTTTTAAATAGAGTATAGCTTTTATGTAAAGAAATAAATGGCTGGATCAATATTAAATATGAAAGGTTTGGTAAAGAATAAATGGATACTAATAATGTGAATGGCAAGATTTAAATAAAGATATATATAATTCATTTCAGAAAATCCTCTATAGTTTCAGAAAATCTATATTTCAATTATTATTGGCTTAAAAGAGTGTTAAATTATATCAATGACTGGATTATGTAGAATTTAGGAATAATATTTTTTGAATAAAATTGCATCCTTGAACAAAAATTTAAATGTCTCTTGGTTGAATATTATAAAATCATTTGGGTTAACTTCACTTATTCTTAGATTTAGAGTAGAATTAGTCATAATTTGGGGCATTCCCTTCTATTTCCATTTACTTTTGTTTTGCCTCACGACAATTAGGGGTTTTCAAAATTTTTGAAGTTTGGAACTTCAACAATCTACAATGAAATCAAATGTGCTTTAATATTATGTTGTTGATTTGTTGATGTGATCCATTGCTTAGTGTTTTAATATTATGTTGTTGCTTAGTTTATAATTGAGATCTGAGTGAATGTTGCTTAGTTGATAATTGTGATTTAATTGAATCACATGAAAAAATTGATGCTTTCATGAATGCACAAGTACATGTTGACTATTCTTGAGAAGTCATTACAGGCCTCAAGGCTATTGTGGTTCTTGAGGTTGTCAAGACATCATGAAAACATACTACATGGACGAAGCACAAAGCACTTTAAAATAAATGATGTCACTATCCAAGAGACATAAGCTTTATATAATTGTTAGTTGCATGACAATTTAGTGAGTTGGGAAAAATCATTTTAATTGGTCCATTTGCTAATTAGGCATTTAATGATATTGGGTAAAATATTTCATAGAGTGAATTCAAGGCAATGCCAAGCCACATGGTTGACACGAACGATTAAGTGTGTCGAAAGCTTCAAAACAAATTGCCACATGACCTTACTTGAGTCGGTGAGGAGAATCTCATTTTAACTAGCCCATTTTAATACTAACCATTCTCCTACTCATCCATGTTTTAAATTTATGTATTTGCATGAGTAATGAAATTTTATTCCCTTTAAGGTTGTTAAATGTTTCTCTTATAAGAGTTGAACCACTTGTGTTGAATCCTCATTTAGGCTTTTGTCTTTGGTTTTTGTTAGGGAATTTGATAATGAAATGCTTGTGAAGGAATCTTGTGAAATGTTGAACCCAAGATTACCAACCCTAAATGATTATCAAAACGATTGTCAAACCAATAAACTTGAAGGGGGGTAAATAGATTTGCTAAGAGGTTGCTTTAACTTACAGAGGCACAAAACCAACCATCACACCTTGTTTGAGCTTGGAAATAATATTTTAGTAGCAAAAATGATAAGTTACCTTAGTCTCAATGATCTCTTAATTTTTCCTTTGATTTGCTTAATTTTATTGGAAGGTAGTTGATAAAGTCTAAATATGTGAAAATATTCACATGCAAGACTTATCCATTAGCACAAGCCAAACCTACAAAAGTAGAGACCTTATCCATAAGCCTAAGCCAAACTTACACAAGTGATGGTGATTATTTCTAGATTGTACAACCAATTACATGATTGAGCTATATGTGATTATGGTGAACCTTGTAGATATCGTTGAGGTAACAAAGAAATTAGAATAGTAATGGCCATTTATCTTGGAAACATTTTAAAAGTATACTGCTTCTATTAGAAAAACATGATCATAGAGAAATAAAATAAAATAAATGTGGAAATAAAACACATAAGAACAAAATACAAGAGAGACACTAGTATATGTGGTTCACCCGATAGAGGCTACACCTATAGAGAAACAATCAACCATTTATTTTATTTTTTCCATCAAAATGAAGGGATACAACCCTCAACACATCCACCACAACCTCCTCTTCACTCTCATTCTCACTCACTCTCTCTCTCTCTTACTACTATACAACTGTAATATAATGCCCTTTTTAAAAGAGGATTTCCTTCTAGGGAAAAAATACACAAACATAATCTCTACCATCATATGAATCGTTATCTATGACAGTAATATATAAATGTGTTCCAACCAATATTTTTGTAATTTGTCATGTATGACTGCAATATATAAATGTGCTCCAATCGATCTTTGTTTTTATAGAGCATTCTATAAGATTTCGTGTTAATTTTTTTTTAGTATTTTTTGAATTACAAATTTAGTGGAGATGCAGATCATTAAGTCAAGTTGATTTTGCATTGTCGATTATTTTTTTAGTTTTGTTGTTAAATATCTTTGCCATTGGTTCATGTTTTCATTGATTTAATTTTTGAAAATATTATAATTTAATTGGTCGACTCTTGTTTAAAGGGGGGTTATACGATGATAACTCATATTCATATTCACACGTGTAGATGAAGAGAGTTCTTCAATTTAATTATTATTAATGAATTGAATGTTTGTGTATGTTATTTTTAAGGATTTTTCAAATTAAATAATGTTTTTTGTTTTTTTTTTAATATTTTTAGTGGATATTTATTTAATCAAAAACTTAAAATAGTGTAGGAAAGTAACTAAATAATGAATTCAAAATTTTTTAATTAGTGTATAGCTTTTATGTAAAGAAATAAAGGGTTGGATCAATATTAAATATGAAAGGTTTGGTAAAGAATAAATGGATACTAATAATGTGAATGGAAAGATTTAAATAAAGATATATATAATTCATTTCAGAAAATCCTCTGTAGTTATTTCAGAAAATCTATATTTCAATTGTTATTGGCTTAAAAGAGTGTTAAATTATATCAATGACTGGATTATGTAGAATTTAGGAATAATATTTTTTGAATAAAATTGCATCCTTGAACAAAAATTTAAATGTCTCTTGATTGAATATTATAAAATCATTTGGGTTTACTTCACTTATTCTTAGATTTAGAGTAGAATTGGTCATAATTTGGGGCATTCTCTTCTATTTCCATTTACTTTTGTTTTGCCTCATGACAATTAGGGGTTTGCAATATTTTTGAAGTTTGGAACTTCAACAATCTACAATGCAATCAAACGTGCTTTAATAGTATGTTGTTGATTTGTTGATGTGATCCATTGCTTAGTGTTTTAATATTATGTTGTTGCTTAGTTTATAATTGAGATCTGAGTGAATGTTGCTTAGTTGATAATTGTGATTTAATTGAATCACATGAAAAAATTGACGCTTTCATGAATGCATAAGTACATGTTGACTATTCTTGAGAAGTCATTACAGGCCTAAGGCTATTGTGGTTCTTGAGGTTGTTAAGACATCATGAAAACATACTACATGGACGAAGCAAAAAGCACTTTAAAATAAATGATGTCCCTATCCAAGAGACATAAGCTTTATAATTGTTAGTTGCATGACAATTTAGTGAGTTGGGAAAAATCATTTTAATTGGTCCATTTGCTAATTAGGCATTTAATGATATTGGGTAAAATATTTCATAGAGTGAATTCAAGGCAATGCCAAGCCACATGGTTGACACCAACGATTAAGTGTGTTAAAAGCTTCACAACAAATTGCCACATGACCTTACTTGAGTCGGTGAGGAGAATTTGATTTTAACTAGCCCATTTTAATACTAACTATTCTCCTACTCATCCATATTTTAAATTTATGTATTTGTGCGAGTTATGAAATTTTCTTCCCTTTAAGGTTGTTAAATGTTTGTCTTATAAGAGTTGAACCACTTGTGTTGAATCCTCATTTAGGCTTTTGCCTTTGTTTTTTGTCAGGGAATTTGATAATGAAACACTTGTGAAGGAATCTTGTGAAATGTTGAACCCAAGATTACCAGCCCTAAATGATTATCAAAACGATTTTCAAACCAATAAACTTGAAGGGGGGTAAATAGATTTTCTAAGAGGTTGCTTTAACTTACAGAGGCACAAAACCAACCATCACACCTTGTTTGAGCTTGGAAATAATATTTTAGTAGCAAATATGATAAGTTACCTTAGTCTCAATGATCTCTTAATTTTTCCTTTGATTTTCTTAATTTTATTGGAAGGTAGTTGATAAAGTGAAAATATGTGAAAATATTCACATGCAAGACTTATCCATTAGCATAAGCCAAACCTACAAAAGTAAAGACCTTATCCATAAGACTAAGCCAAACTTACACAAGTGATGGTGATTATTTCTAGATTGTACAACCAATTACATGATTGAGTTATATGTGATTATGTTGAACCTTGTAAATATCGTTGAGGCAACAAAGAAATTAGAATAGTAATGGCCATTTATCTTGGAAACATTTTAAAATTATATTGCTTCGGTTAGAAAAACAAAATAAAATAAATGCGGAAATAAAACACATAAGAACAAAATACAAGAGAGACACTAGTATACGTGGTTCACCCGATAGAGGCTACATATGTAGAGAAACAATCAATCATTTATTTTATTTCGCCCATCAAAATGAAGGGATACAACCCTCAACACATCCACCACAACCTCCTCTTCACTCTCATTCTCACTCACTCTCTCTCTCTTACTACTATACAACTGTAATGCAATGCCCTTTTAAAAAGAGGATTTCCTTCTAGTGAAAAAATACAAAAACATAATCTCTACCATCAAATCTATAACCTAATAATGAACGGTCTAGATTGACTATGAAATTACATTAGTTTCAATCATCTTTTTTTTCCACGTTTCAAAGGCTGAAAATGGAACACACAAAAATTTCCTTGCGGGATCCTGCCCTCGAACACCCGCGAACCTTTAGGTCGGGGGTGGGCCACCCCCTGGACCCCCTATAGCTTGGTCGTTTATTCTGGGTTCCAAAAACGGCTGAAACAATCCTCCATCTTAATAGGATAATCAAGCTCCACAACCAACAACTTCTTGCTTGTCTTGCAAATGAAAAAACTACAACTTTGATATTTATGTTATTTTATTTTATATGATGCTATGCAATACTTGTATAACTTTGGAAACCTTCAAAGGCTTTCAAAAAACATGGAAACACAATGGAAAAATAAACCCACTTTTAAAGTTGTAGTATACCTCATTTTATTAAGTTTATAAGAAAAATAGATGTCGATATACAAATACGACCATTTAAAGGTTTTTCACATGAAAATTCATCTAGCTAATGCATATACCTTATTGGTATTGATACTTTTTCATTTTTTTGGTAATTGTACTTGAGCATAATAGTTGATGCATCTCGCAAAGAATTTATCAGAAAAGTTATTCATGTTAACAATTCTTGTTTTTTTTAATTCAATATATTTCATGGAAAAACAAATTATCATAAAACATATGGTTGTGTAAAGCATTCATTTTAGACATTCAACAAAACAAGCTTTGAATTATCGCAATCTTGGAATGACATTGACTATGAGCTCCACAAGCTAGCATCAATTGTTAGTAATATTGATGATAGCATATGCTAAAGTGTGTGAAGCTTACAATGTATTTTCAATTGTTAGTCATATTGTTGATAGCATATGCTAAAGTGTGTGAAGCTTACAATGTATTTTTAATTGTTAATCTGTTTGATGTTTGCCACTCTTGATAGAGGAGAGTACAAACCCAAAATGCTGCTATTGTTGAATTTGCTAGATTGGAGTCATTTTACTATTAAAAGATAAACAAATTAAATTTGGTTTCATGTTTTTCTAGATAAATGATCAATTGGTACCTAACTGAATACACTTTTCCTCTTGACGTCCCTTTTTCCCCTAATGTGGCAATTGCTAGTCATAACACATGTACCAACTTTTCAACAATCTTTTCTTTTTATAATTCCTTATAATTTCAATCGAAAGTATGAGTTTCAAAACTTATAATTAAACAACACAATCCTACTCTCAGTCTGTTTCAGGGATTTGATCCTGGACGACAGACTGGATCCTGTAATTGTTATACAACCCAAGAAGAAAACGCAGATCCAAATGATATCAGTATCCGGTGAAGACAACGCAAATCCATATGATATCAATATCCAGTGAAGAAAACGCAGATCCATTTTTTTTAAAATGATATCATTATAGCACTTACTGCTACAGTTTTATATACCAAAGGATAAGCCGTTCGTCATGACAGAAACAATAAAATATCTTCTACCCTGTAATTCAACTGAGATCACAATCTAAGATTTAAGCAATAGTAAATTTAACTGATATGAAATATGTATTTTCTGTAATCCAACAACACTCGACAAAAGTGTCCTCTTTTGAATGCCCTTTTTCTTACAGTCAACGATTAGATGCTTGTGGAGTGACTAAGTCTGGTATAGATTTCTGTAGGGTTGGGGAATTAAAAATGGTGTACAACGGGGTAGTTTGACTGTATGTTATACCTGGTCCACCTATGGACATCATGGTCCATCTCTCTCTTTGTGCGATTTTTCCTGTTAAAAGTGAATGTTCTACAGTGGGGAGGAGTATATCCACTCATGACCACCCGTCCCTCACTTCGTGACTATCGCACTGATTAAACTACAAGGTTATTTCCCACTCGCTAGTCTAGGTCATTGGCTAATAACCTTCTTTCCTTCCATTTGAGAAAAAGACCCTAAAGTTTCCTACAAGAAGAGAAAATAATGAACTCAATCATGTTAACAAAAGAAACCTAAATAATATAATTATGAGTCTGGTGCCTTCAAGGCTCGATTGGATCCGATACCAAATGTAGGGACCCCTGTTTCTGGGGCCCTTCACAAACGAAATCTGAAACTTAACAACTTAATATAAAACAAATTCGATAATATCATTGGTATAAAAATAAAATAAATTTAAAGATTGAACTTAGCAACTACAAAATGAAACCATAAACCTGTCAACCGTAGGTCGATTCTGCTTTCGAAGGAGTCGTCATCGTCAACCGATCTAGTTTGTCCTTTGTCGTCCGCATATTCTGTTAACCTCGTTTAACCATAGACGAAGCAATCGTTAGCTTTGCCACCCAACCGTAGGCTTATGCAATCAGTCACATAGCCACCCCCAAGCCTCGGGGTCGTAGAGGATACACACTCGCAAGGATTCAGACATGAGACCCCCCTCACCAGAATCCTTAGCCAAACTCACAATAGAAAGCACAATCAAAATTTTCTTGCCATTCTGATGGTAATTCAACATTAGGGAGCCATCCCCCCCATTTCCTTCCTTTCCTCTTGCTTAAATAGAAAAATACTCGGCGACACATGTCGCCTCATGCAAAAATACTCTTTTATACAAAATTATTTAATATAAATATTCACCCAACCATGTGTCATTCTCTCATGAGAGTGCACATACTTCCCACATTTTACTCATAGATGTCCCCTGATACTAGGATTCCAATCTCTATTTTAGTGGGTGTTGGTGGAGTTGACTAGTTAATGTCTCATAGTCTATCATTTGCTCCATATTTAATTATACCCAATTATTTAATTACAAATAATCATTTCCTGCACAAATAATCTAATGCAATATTATTTGTCAAATATGTAATTATATTTCATGCACAAATAATCTAATGCAATACTATATTCCAAATACCTAGATTTATCCATTTCCTTTAATTTTCTAGGTACACATCGTCGGGTCCTTCTGACAACACTTTCTCATTTTATTGTTGTGCTGGGATTCCGTGTAGTGATTTTAGGAACTGTTACTATAAATCATCCGGCTACACTCTATGTGAGACTAATGGCGTTGGGGAGTAAGTTTGTTCTTACTGCACGCCCCTCACCCATATGACTTCATGCCCACCCGAGTAAAGTTGAACGGGATTTCAACTCATGCATGAATGTTATCGGGAGCTGACACCGTCGTCGTATCCCGTGTGTGTTTTTCCCATGTTCTACAGCCCCCTTTTTATTTTATTGTGAATCAGTAGGTAAGTTGTCTTACCTGCTACTGCACACATACCTAAAGCACACATTAATAGTATTGCTTAAAACCATCATATCATAATGCATTCATCCTTTTTGCTAATTGTTTAAGCAAAAATATAAACATTGGTCCATGCACATAATTCTATTTTCCATATTTCAGCATAAATGTGGCATTCATCTACATGTGCTAATTAATCGATAATAATTCTCATCATAATCACAAGTATCCATATTTTCCATTTAAATCGAGAATTTCTCAGAAGCATATTCATTTATCATGCATATCTCTAGTCAGCAAGCAATTTATTCCAATTCAACCCATAAGCATTCATTTATACGCGTCGTCTTTGTTGATAGTCATGGCAAGTTTGAGGGGCATTACATCCTTTGTATCTGGATAGCTCCTAGGTGGGACGACGCTTGGTGAGTGGTTTTAATGCCTCGGAGGCTTAAATCCTTGAACTGTCCTAGGTGCCAAGGGAAATTTCAGAGGAATATTTATGAAATACAATTTTTTTGCAAATTTGAAGACTACAACAACAATAGGATATCAATCTTTTCATGTACAACCACAGTACATAGTAATCAACACCAATGCATCTCTCAAAACACAATGGTAATGGATACAGTTACACAACAAAAGAGACAAATTCAAGTGTTGGAAGTTGAATGTTCAATGCTATCAAATATGGTGTGCAACCTCACTTAAGGCTCTCGATCAACTACATCTAATTTTATAATGTCTTCAAGTTCTGCCTTTAGGGAGCTAAAAGAGGAGGAAACCATCCACGAGATGTGGACCTAAAAGTCAAGGATTGAGCATCTTAATGTGGGTCCAGGTGAAGTTTAGAGCAAACACACCTTTTACTAAATCTTAGTAATTATGTTTTGTAAAATTATACTTATTCTAAATGTTTTCTTTTGAGTTTATACTTGTAACAATTTCATAAAATCCTCTAGAATTCCTAGGTTGGATCTTTTTTACATAATCAAAATATTGTTTTTTAAATATAGATAAACAACATTTTTTTAATTATTCCATTATAAAGTTCAACTAAAACACCTTAAATACATAAATATATATATTTTTATTAAAAATATATAGATGATAATAATTTTTTTAAATTATATATAAAATGAAAAATTAAATTCATTAAAAAGAATACCATTGTAACATAGTGATAAAACAAATTAAAATACCTTAGAGCATACATATTCTTATTAAATATATATAAATACTAATTTTTTTAAAAATTATATATAAAATAAAACAAAAAAATTTATTAAAAAAAATACCATTGTAACATAATGATAAAACAAATTCCAAATACTAGAAAAACATGTAAATCAACAATACACGTTGTCTAGATTTTCACCATAGGAATTAAAAATAAAACATACTGCAAATAACTTAACTAAACTCTAACGATATGTGACTGTACAATACAATGTCAAGTATTTCAAGATACATTTAGGATTTAAAAGCACAAATTTAAATAAGCATAATGAAATAATGAAATCTTTACTACCAAATTTTTATTAATCTTAAAAAATGAATTACATCATAAATATCGTAACATATATATATATATATATATTTTTTTTTTTTTCATGAACAACAAAATTCTTTGAAAAAATTATTAAAAAATATTTTTTTCTAAAAAAATCTTGGCCAATCAATCTAGTCGAAAATAACTATGTCAATCTTTTTAGGTTAATGGAAGTTTTGATAACACTTTGTACTGTAACATTGCGGGGATATGAACTGTTGGATCTGAACGACTCAAATCTCTGCAGTCGTAGCATTAAATGCCTATGGGGTGTTATTGTTAGCCAAAAATCTTAGTCAGCCAATCAACTTGAAAATAACTCTCACTTTTTTCGGTTTGGTGTAAGCTAAAATCTAGACAATTTGCACCTTTTATCCGACAATTTTTTCGGTCAAAATAATGCGGAAATTGTTGAAATAGCAGTTTTCAATTGTTGGAATTGCATAATCGGGGTGCCCTAGGGATAATTGAGGGAGCTGAATCCATTTCTGCAATCAAAATGACAATTTCAACAACGAAAATCGCAATTTCAGCAACAAATCGTGTTGTCGGATTCCTTCAGATTTAGATAACTTTACTTTAAATTTTAAGAAAAAGTACCTTGGCCAACCATTTAAGTTAAAAATAACTATCAGCTTTTTAGATTTTAGGTTACTTTGTTTTAAATTTTAAGAAAAGAAGATTCTTAGCAAACCATTCAAACCGAACTAAAAAAATTCTTGGCCAACCATTCAAGCTTTCACTTATCCACAAATTCATTTATTGAAAAGAAAACTGAATTCAAACGGAAAATACACATTATAAGCTGAACTTGTGGTTTTGATTTGGAGCGTAAAAAAAATACATCTTCAATGCCCTTCCCTTTGCTCACTTATCTAATTAACGAGTCCATGTCATACTATGTAAGTCCATATTATAGTGACCTTACAAAAACAACATGAAACGCCTAACTATAGCAAATGCTAAAATGCTCAAATACAGCAAAACTATGCTTCACCCATACTATACTAGACTCCACTCGACTGGACTAGTATTCTTAGTAAGTGTACCCCTTCACGAACATTCCCTCCTTCGAATCTGCAGACTCGCCTTCAGCAGAGTATTTGCCCAGCTGCGCAAGAGAGTTCGCCTTTGCCCGAACTAACAGAATCTTCTGGGCTGCGTCCACGTTTTCGGGCCGGCCGCCCCATGTCTTTAGGCAAGTGTTTTGCAGTGCACGAGCGTAAGAGAATGACACGTGCCATGGGTTCGGCGCCTGGTTCATCGCGTTCAGGTTCAATGTGGCTTCCGCTTCAGACTGCCCACCAGACAAGAACTGCACCAAAACCAAAACATCATTTTATCTAGGAATTTTAAAAAAAATTCCATAATTATCTGTAGTATACAGATTTATTTTAGGACAGTTATTTCAAATTCAAAATAAATATTTAAATATATATTTCACAAAAAATCTAGTAATTATGAATAGATAATTAGACAAACACTATTCAGCCTGCTGCATTCCATTTAATGCCGTTGCAATGGACCTGTTTAAGATCCAAGACAAGCCCACTGCAACTTAAATATAGACGAACTAGTGTTTAATGATAACTAGTAGCTGATACATAAATAACTAATAACTATTACATAAATAACTAATAACTAATCACTGATATAAATAATAACAGATACATAGATAATTAGTAACTAAATACATAGATAATGCACAATTCCTGTAACTATGAATATAAAACCAGAATAAACAACATCATAAAAACAACCACAAAATGTGTTCAGTTGCCACAAAATTATGTGACTGTAGTAATTTAAAAGGTTTGTATATATATGGCATACCATGATACCGGGAACAGACGGTGGAATTCTTCTTCGGAGAAGGTTGAGGGTATATTGAGAAACGGTTTCGGGACTGGCCCTGTCCTTGCACTCGGCACCAGGGGTAACCATGCTCGGCTTCAGCAGAATGCCTTCGAACAACACGTTGTTCTCTGCGAGGTAAAAGAAAACCTCGGACCACACCTTCAGCGCTACTTCAAAAGTCCTGTCAATGCCGTGTTCTCCGTCCAACAGGATCTCGGGCTCCACAATAGGAACCAGACCGTTGTCCTGCGGCCATGGATTGTTAGCAGAGCTATCATTTGGCGTGAAAGAAAGATTAATGGAAAACGAAGATCGAGGCGTATTTTACCTGAGAAATGGCCGCGTAGCGGGCGAGACCCCATGCGGCTTCTTTCACGGCCAGCGCGGAGGGGCCATTGGGAATGCTTACAACGGTACGCCTGCAGAGCCGAATTAAAGCGGAGCTTAAACGGATGAAAAGAAAGGAAATTCACAGGTAATATCTGTAAACTTTTCGATTTTATTAGTCTTTGATGTATGTAAATTACAGCGATTAATCGGTGCTAAGTACAGTGTTCGAACCAGTAAAAACAAGATTATAGCGCCTAGTTAAAAACAACTTTGAGATAAGTAACAGGGGCAGCGAATCCAAAATCCAATGGCAAAACATTTAGTTTAAATGTGCAGAGTAACTTACCATTTGGCAAAGCGAGCACCCTGCTGATAGTATGCAGCGCATCTAGATGCGAGGCCGTCTAGGCCTTGGCACCAAGATTCGTCATTGGAACCAGCCAAAGGCACCAAACCCTGAACAATCCAATCCCGCAGTTAATTTCAAGAATGATTAGTTCCCTGAGCAATCCAATCCCGCAGTTAATTTCAAGAATGATTACTATAAGATTTTTTATCAAGAAGTGGAGTAAACCTTGTCAACTTTGATGCCGGGGACTATGCCCTGCTCCACAAGGATATCAACTATCTTCTTGCCATCGGTGGAGGACTGGTAGAGGGTTTCCTCGAAGAGAATGGCTCCAGAGATGTACTGTCCAAGGCCGGGAGCGCTAACAAGCAGCTGCCTGTATGCCTGGCGATTCGCCTCTGTGTTCTCCAGCCCGATGGACGCCAGACGTTTGCCGCAGGTGGCGTTTGATTCGTCCATCGCCAGGATGCCTCTCCCTGGAGACGCCACTGTTTTCTGCGCTACACTAAACTTCATAAGCCAAAATACTAAAGACAGAAAATAAACAAGCATTTACAGGGCATAGAGAATATAGGTACCGCCGTCTTAATGAGTTCTTCGCTGTAAGCCCCAGCCCGGACGCTGAGAGCAGTAGCGTTGTAGGATTGGAACTGGACCGAAGTATTAACCGAGGTCGGCCTGAGGGCCTGACCCATCCATTCAGATTTTCTCAGGCTGAGCGGTGTCTTGAGCACGGCTCCAGTAGCGGCCGCCATTGCAGAAATAGAATAATAGACTGCAGGGAACGAGATCGAGTCGCGGCAGCAATGCAATGCAATCAGCCTGGGGAGTCTCGCGTCTCTGCTCGCCCGATGGAGTTGCCTACTATTTATCCCACATTGATCATTTTGAAGAGTTTATTTCAGTATGGATATCTTCATGCGAGTGGCGTGTGGCTGAGATCCCGTAAGCCTTCCCTAACAAATAGCCTACTCACACGTGTACTGTGTTACCGTATCTCTCTCGAGGTTATCGTGAAATGGCAGGCTCTCCACCTCCCGTTTGTGTCCTCCCATACAGATAATGATGCCTCAGTTCTTAATTAAATTAAAATTAATGTAGAGGGTTAGTGTAGGCTGTTCATTTCTTAAGGTCCTTAATTTTGATTTTGTTATTAAGGTTGAGGTTGCGGTCACATGGTGGTTAGGTAAACCAGCCCAGCTTGAATCCAATTATTACAATTTCAAACACCATTAACTTTAGATATTGGAAATGCCAGAAAAATCATGCACTCCCATTAAATTAAGTCCCATTCATTAAAATGACATCTAATGTTGGATCCACTTATTACAATTTCAAGTAACGCTAACTTAACATATCTGAAAAAAAATGAAGGGAAATGCAGAAAAATCATAACCTCCCATTTCCAAGTACAGAGAGGGAAAACTACAAAAAAACATCGACCAGTGACGATATAAGGAAAATATGAACCGCACAGACACTTAGGATATTCCAAATGCTTATGTTTTTGTTAGAGATAAGCCAAACATGGTGGCCTTTTTTCACAGTTGTACTCTTAAATTTGGCAAATTCTTTAGCCAAGCAAATTTGTATCCCTAATTTTTGGGTATGATTACCCATTTTGTTAGCATTGTAGGGTGTCAACAACCATTCCTGCATTATATACCAAACCTTATTTTTCTAGTGTGGGCAATATAGGTATACTTGTATGGGCAATAGAGGTATGCTTGTATGGGCAAACACGGTTTCACATGAGAGATAAATTCTCTAATTCAATGGGAAAAATAATGGTTACATTGTTATTAAAATTAGATAACAACCATAAACATTGAAAATTTTATTTTTTATTTATTTGTAAATAAGATTATATGTGGTGATTCATATTATGTGGGAGGTTGAATGTTTGAGCAATTCCACAATTCTATGTGTTTCTTCTGAATAATAAGAGAAAGTAGCAAAGTTTATTGTGTATATTTTTATTTGTTGTAACTTCTAATATTTTATGTTCTCTAATATGACATAGAAAATAGAGACAAGGTATTTGTGTGAGGAGTTGAAACAATATGAGAATGTTAGGTTGAGAACATTGAAAAATTGATGGAGAGGGAAGATATCTTGATTAGGAAAATTGTTGTATATATTGGAAATAACATGAAAATGTTAAGTTGAAATTTTGAAAAAATTATGGAGAGGGAAGATATCTTATTGAGAAATTTGTTGTATGCATTGTTAAAGTAGAAGTTGTGATGATAGAAAGAGTTTGCAAAGTATTATGTTTTCATAGAAAGAGTTTGCAATTGTGTTGAAGAAAAGAGTTTAAGTGAAATGATTTATTTTCTTCTACTAATGGAATAAATGGTGAGTCCATTACAAAGTACATGTGGGGGTTCTAGCTTGAGAAAGAGGTGCATGCAATATTGATAGAGCTGGAGATGTTGGTAGCATTACAGACTGCATCAATGATTAGGCGTAGTTTTTGTATTGTGAGGGAACTAACTGGTTCGATATTAGTTTTTGAGATAGTTTTAAAATTATACTATCAACATCTAACTAATGAGCACCTAACAAATTTATTTTTGATTTATTTATATATAATAATATGTAGTGATTGGTATTATGTGGGAAGTCCTACACTTGTATATATACATATTTATCGTGAATAATAAAAAAGAGATACATAAATATTGGGCGCATTTTTAATGCATTTATTACCAACCTAGATCTATCTTAACTATGGATTATCAAGTGTGAGAGGGAGCAAATCCCTTGAGGTGCAAACCTTTTTTTGAGTGAAAAATGTGAGAAACGTTTTGTAGGTCTCTAGGGATTTGATCTCTCTTAGTTTGATAGATCTAGAGAAAGAATAGTTCCACTAGTGGTCAATAACATCAAAACTTTACACGATCATAATTATGTACATATGTAGGTGTTTTATGTGAGTTTGATCTTTTGAAATTTACTAGTATCATATGGTCTCTAGAGTACTATCGAGAAGGTCACTTTAAAAGTTGGCATGGTGAATAAGTTGAATAGTAATAAAGTGACAATGTTTAATGATGAAGAAGGTGAATAATAATAAAATAATAGGATGCATATAATAAATAATAGATAGATTGCAATTATCTTCTCGATGTATCTTCTTCATCTTTTCTTATAGCCACACTTACTAGCTTTATCATCTTTCCATATCAACCATTATATGAGAAAGGAGTTTGAAATCAAAGACCATTCAAGCCTTTAACTCAATGTATTGCAGTAAATGTCATACCTTGCCTCTCTTTCTTTCAAATATTAATAAAACGAGGTTGAAATTGAAGCTCATTCAAACCTTTAACTCGAGATATTGCACCAAAATTCATACCCACCTTCACTTTACTTACAATATTAATAATTGCTTTCTCCAACATCTATCCTTGTGCCTGCATCCAATTAGAACTCTAGCACCTAGGCATGTAGTTGGGATTCAGCTGGGAGATTACCCTAGCCTTTGGGTTTTGATTTGATGATCTTTTAATTTCAAGATCATGTGACCTTTTTTTATGGATTCTTATGCACCCAAGCCGAGTAGAAGCTATGGAAGTGGATTTTTATTCCATAAAAAAAATTATATTTGATATTTCATTTATGAAGTCCAAATGTACATTATACTTGCTTTACGACACTTTCTGAGCCGAGTAAAATTCTAGAAAATCAAAACTACAATAATTTGTTATATAACCTTGCATATTAGAGTCTTCCCCAACCATGTAAGTCCCATGTTTATGCATTAAAGGACCAAAAAGATACATACAAAACCACTATCCATGTCTTTCCATCAACCACAATGTATCTATCTTTAATTTGCATTAAGCATTACATCACAAAAACTAAATTGATAAAAAGAAAAAAAACATTTTCATAATGGATTTCTCCATTTTTGTACTCCTATTCATAATTTGTTCCTTCTTAAAAAGAGAGAACTTCTTTTATTCATAATTTGTTCCTTCTTAAAAAGAGAGAACTTCTTTTGATAACCTATCAATTTTGATATTGAATTCTCTTTATACATGCGAAAAATATATATAAATAAATTTGAATCATATTCAATATTGGAGAAAGAACTAGATTCTCAATAAGATAATTACCATTTACCCAATCCGTTAAAAGTTTTAAATCTCCAAATACTTGTAAAGTATTAATACCTTTATTTGTTGCACTTTTTAGGAGTATCTATGGATCCATGCATTCAGCCCTTTAATTACCACCTTGACCTCCTACATATTTTGATAAATATAGTTTTTTATTCTTAAGAACAAAATAACCCCAGAGCCACATGATTCTTGGGGATCACTAACAAGCTCCATTAAAGAACTCCATACTATATTATGTAATCTATTTCAAATACATTGTGAACCCTTTACGGTTAGGATTCCAGGAACCACACTGTATGAAAGCATAATTTTATGAGCAACCATATTAGAATTTCATTTCATTCTTTGATATATCACGTAATTTCTTGAAATTTGTAGTACCCAAATGACAAAACAAGGGAGGATTTATGTTCAACTATAAAAGTATCACAGAATCATCTTTTAAATAAAACTATCAAATAATATTTTCCTCCACTAGTTATCTATAAAACTTCCCTTTTAAATCTCTCTAGAGAACTTGCATTTACCAAATATATAATCAATAGTTAATGGTTAATAGTTTATATATATATATATATCAAAAAGACCCAAAGCCCTAGGCTACTCATAAAATGCATCATTCATTTCAAAATGCCAATTGATAAAGAATTTAACAATATAACAAATCAAGATACAAAATCTAAGGGAAGGCATGAGGAACTGGTTGACATAATTTGTGGAGAAATCTAGAAAATGAAAATGGTTTCAAAAGTTCAATGGAACATAGTTTATTGATAATGGAGTAATTAAAAAGAGAAAAGGGTCACATTTTATTATTAAAAATGAAGGTGATAACATTAGAGGGAATATTGCCATCCATGATGCAATGGTAGGTTCTAAATTCATGTTAAGGTAAAGAATTTAACAATCTAACAAATCAAGATACAAAATCTAATGAAGGCATGAGGAATTAGTTGGCATAATTTGTGGAGAAATCTAGAAAAGCTAATGAAAATGGTTTTAAAAGTTCAATGGAACATAGTTTATTGATAATGTAGTAATTAAAAAGAGAAAAGGGTCACATTTTATTATTAAAAATGAAGGTGACAATATTAGAGGGAATATTGACATCCATGATGCAATGGTAGGTGCTAAATTCATGTTAAGGTGTGATAGAATGAACATGAAGCTTTACAATAATTTTGCAAATAAGGTAGTAGTTCATGTGTCAGAGATATGGATCTAACTAAACTAGCTTCAATATCTATGCAAAAAAATATATATCAATAATAAGTACAGAAAAAGAACAAGAGAAAAGAGTACACCAGATATACGTGGTTCACCCAAATGGGCTACTTCCATGGGAAGATAGTCTTCTATTATCTCCAGAATATCTCCCTCAAGCTTACAAGAGAGCAATGCCAATAACCCCAATACAATATTGCAATACTTGTGTGAATAAGTATGAGTAAGTGATGTGACACCCTTGACTCTATTATATACCAAGAGATGAGGAGGAATTACTCTCACATATTACACGTGGGATAATATAATTCTCCATAATCACATCTCTTTATATAATAATGAATATCAAGAGTATACTTTACCATAATGAATATGGGATATAATGTATTACTCTTTTACCTAAGATTGTGGATATCTTCCGACATAATACAAAGGCATTATTACCTTCCAAGGAATATAAAATATTCCAACACTCCCCCTTAATAATGGATGGGAAAAAGGCCCACTAACAAAGGAAGGAAGGAGTCATTACCGCTCTCCCTTGATGACAACTTCCCTCATCCCAAGGAACGAAGATACACATACTTTGTTGATGTATATGTAACTTCAGAATGTATTTCATATATGTATATTGTATTCCTATAGAGATGTTATTATTCCTCTATATGGAAGTGTCGCCATTTATATTGTAAGTGTCGTAACTTATATTTGATGGGTTATTAGACCACCTTGTTGGGGTCGGCCCGGTATAAGTCATGTGGGTCGAAGGGTTATTAGACCACCCTATTGGGGGTCGGCCATGTGGGTCAAAGGGTTATTAGACCACCCTATTGGGTGTCGGCTCAGTCAGCATTGTGTTATGTGGTTAAGTTGAGGCTGACCTAGTAAAAGTTATTAGGCAAGTCAAGTCAAGTATAAATAGAGTGCGAGAGGCACTCTATTTGATCATTTTATTCTCACACACACTCTTTGGAGAGTGGCGCACTTGTGGAGGAGGAGAAGCTGCTGCTAGGAGATGTCTATCTCTTATGCTTGGGTTGTATCATTGCTCTATCTATCTCTGAGGAAGTTATTGGGGTTTTTCACCTTTATGGTTTTCCCCAAGTAAACTTTGTGTCTCTTGTGTGCTTGCATTATTGTGTCCATGATTGATATGCTATAGATATGCTGTACATGTTGTTCTCTTAGTTAAGATCCTAAATCAAATTGAAGTAAATTATGAAAAACTAACATGGTATCAGAGCTAGCCTAAAAGAAGGCATGGTATGGCATTTATGACACTCGTAGCACTTACGATGTTAGGGCTTGATATAGCAAAAACCAGTCATCATAGCACTTTCGCTATAAATCCATTTTGGCGAAGTTTTCAGATCGAAAACTTTTACAGGTCGAATATCAGATCCCCATGTACCTTGTGTCCAAAGGAAAAATTCCAATTCGTTGTACTTTGTGTTTTATGATCTGTACAATCTAGGGTTTCTGCCTCTTCCAGATCTGAGTCATAAACAAGTGACCTAGGAAAAAAAGGTCATAACTTGGGCTAGGAAGATCCAAATGAAATTTCGTAAAAAGTGATAGGTAGTGCACGGACTGTACTTTCTCAGGTAACTTTTTCAGAGGCCGAACCTGAACCAATGACATGTGGCACGTCGTACAAGTTCGCTCTCCTGTTTTATCCCATAAACAGGTCACGTTGCGACACTTGGAATAAATCTCTCTCAGATAAATCCAATTGAGGTCCGACCTATGGGGTTGGAAAGATGACAGGTTGGGCTACCACAGGTAGAAGTTTCAGACCCTATGGATTCGTAATTTCGGAGTTACACCAGAAACAATCAGGTGCATATTTATGTCAAAACAGAATTATTTTTGAGCACGTTCATTCATGGCTTCGAGAATTTAGGGTTTCGGAGAATGTTGGAATATTTTGTATCGGAGACCATGGCTGGATGCTCCTCATCAAAATCGAAATTTAGAGACCAAGATCCGAATTTTTTGGTTGGGCAGAAGGCTAGGCTTGATCAAACCCTAGTTCGGGATTTTGATTGGAAAGGTGAAAAATTAGGGCTTTTGCAAAAGTTGGAATTTCTGAAGTCTATGACCATGGCTATAAGCTCCTCAGAAAAATAAAAGTTTAGAGCTTTGGATCGAACCTTTTGGTTAGGCAGAAGGGTGGGCTTTATCAAACCCTAGTTCGGGATCTTGTCTAGAAGATCCAGAAGTTTCAAAGGAAATTTTGAAGGGTGAAACTTTGCAGTTTTCAAACTTTGAGTATACCAGCTTGATCATCTCATCAAGGCACATATTTCTACCCTTTCAGAAGTTTGAAATTCAAAGTTTGAATTTTTAGGGTTTATCTGACAAACCCTAATCCAACTCCAGATCTAGTTTCTGCAATTCAAGTTGATTTGGTTAATCCTAGAAGAGAACGGACTGGCCACCTGCATAAGTGAAGAAGTTCATGTTTTAGAGGGAGATGAGGCTAAGGCCTTACATAAGAAGATTACAAGCAATCTCGACAGGTATGACTTATCCAGGTATGTTTCGAGATTTGTTCATGATTAAGTTTATGGTATGTTTGTTTTCATATTATTACGGTTAGTACAATCTTAATTAAATTTAGACTTGTCATATCACCTTAATAAAATTATGAATACATGATAGAAGATATTCATTGATTAGGGTGTTGACACTTATGATTGTACTAATGCATTATGGTGTTGTATGAGGTTGATGTTGTCTGCTAACATGAAAGATACATCAAGAAAGACACATCATGTTCTAGTTCAAGAACATATGACCATGGTAACATGAAGACAAAGATTCATCCATTGTCATGGATCACATAGAAGATTTACTTATGAGGTATGTATAACTTGGTTCTATAATGGTTAACCTATGAGATGTGTAGGTTACTAGCACAAGTCATTGAAGAGAACAAGAAGACATTGCTTGACATAACTAACAAACATGATAACCAGGTATGTTTTTCCTATATCAAGTTAGAATCCTACCTTGTGTTAGGATCTTATACTGTTGTATGGTTGATAATGATTATTCATGAAGTTAGAAATGTAAGTAATCATGGGTGTATGCATATTGTGTTTCTTACCTTAATTGATGATATGACTAACTAGAAAAGTCCTTTGGTCAAATAAGAATATGCATGAGCAAAAGAAGTATTCCCTGAAACCTTGAATACTAATGTTTATTATCTGTGTTTGAAATGATCATGACTATACATGTTTAAGATTATTGTGTTTTGATAGTATTGAGAATATACTAATAAATGTATGATTATGTATGAGATCTCAAGGATATCACAATAATGATACTTGTAAGCATGCATACTGATCGAGGATGGATATAAGTTCAAAGACATGTAATCCAGGAAGCAAAGATCAAGAGGGAGCACACTCCAATAGTTTCTGCAAGGATGCAAATATTCAGAGGGAGTCGACCACTTCTCACAATCCACATCAGAATGGAGTTGCAAAGATTCAGAGGGAGTCCACCCAACAACCAAACAAAGATAAGTATTTGAATTGTCGTTTCTTACATATTTGTTTGTTTAAATAATGTTGTTCAATGATGTATATGCTTATGTTCCTAGACTTAGGGTGTGTATTATGCATATTAGAATAATTGCATTAATGAACAGTATACTACTTATATGCATGTGATTGGTAAGTGGCCTATGGCACTATACAACATTCCATTGCTACTTATCTAGAATGAAACCTCTTTGCTAACATGTTGGGAGTAGTGCAAACTCTTAACAATGTTCTGGTAGAGATTGGAAGGCATCTAGAAAGCTACGGGATATGGATAAATGTTGTATTGAAGCATTGGCTAAAATAATTGCATGACTATGTGACATATTTCTTTATGTGTAAGAACTTGTTCTGAAAATTATGAGACGTTTTCTAATCATGCAACTTAACTTGTTTTGTAGGATTGTATGCTATCACCTACAAAAGAAGAACTACAACGTTTGTTCAACAACAAAGTTATCTATTGAATATATTGAAGTTCCCAGGATCTAACAAGAATTCCATGATCGAGGAGTACCAGTCGATCATGAAGATGTTTGGGATGCAGTCCCAAGACCTGAAGGGAAGTCTGTAATGACTTCCAAATGGATCTATAAAATCAAGCATGTTGCAAATGGTAGCATGGAGAAATACAAAGCGGGGTTTGTAGCTCGTGGCTTCTCCTAGAAGGAGGGATTGAGTATGAAGAGACTTTTGCTCCTATATTTAGATACAATTCCATTAGATCGGTACTTTCTCTGGCTGCAGTGATGAAATGGAAGATACACCAGATGGATGTCAAGACAGATTTCTTGAATGGTGTAGTCGAAGAGGAAGTGTATGTGGAGCAGCCATTTGGTTTTGAGACACATGACAGGAAGTCATATATGTGTAGAACTTGGTATGGTAGGATAGATGGATTTCTATCCAGTTTGGGCTTTACCAATAGTAAAGGGGATTCAAACCTTTACTACAAGGTTGAGGAAGGCAATCCAGTGATACTACTATTATATGTGGATGACCTTTTGTAATAGGTGAGGATAGATTGATTGTCGACACACAGCGGAAGCTTGCTGCCGAGTTCGAGATGAAGAACTTGGAGATGATGCACTATTTTCTAGGCATGGAGGTGTGGCGGAGTACAGATGGAATCTTCCTTGGACAAGGGAAGTATGCAGTGGAGATCCTGAAGAGGTTCGGGATGATGGACTGCAAGGCCATGGCCACACCTATGGCATTGAGCCTAAAGCTTCTGTGTGATGCTTCATCTGATCCGGTTGATGTCACAGTGTTTCGTCAGATGATTGGGTCCTTGATGTACTTGATGAACACGAGACCAAATATTTGCTTTGTGGTGAGCACATTGAGCCAGTTTCTGACGGATCCAAGAGATGTTCACCTGGTTGTTGTAAAGCATATTCTAAGGTACCTGAAGGATACAATTGATTATGGGCTCAATTATGATATGAATCAAAAGTTTAACCTGTAGGGTTATGTTGATTCAGATTGGGCAGGTAGTGCTGCAGATAGGAAGAGCACTTCTGGGTGCTGCTTCAGTATGGGATCAAGTGTGATCTCTTGGTTTAGCAGAAAGTAGTCCTGCGTAGCACTGAGTACAGCCAAAGCCGAGTATGTTGCAGCTTGTTCGGCTAATTGTTGAAGCTACTGTTTGAGTTATTTGATCTCCCGTTGGATGCTACTGGTATATTTTGTGACAACCAGAGTTGTGTGAAGCTGTCTGAGAACCCGGTGTTCCACGACAGGTCGAAACACATTGAGATCAAATATCACTATATCAGGGATATGGTGCAGAGAGGAGTAGTGAAGCTCCTGTATGTTGCGATGGATGAGCAGGTTGCAAATGTGTTGACGAAACCACTAGCCAGAGTGAAGTTCAAGTACTTCAGAGAGGCTTGGTGTTCTTCATATTGACGACACTTCGAGGAAGAAGTGATGGACACATTTGCTAGAGCCATTCCAAGCATGATGAGAGGAGGATCCTTCCATGGCTGTGGATATAAGAGCTGGATGATGAGCATTAAGACGATGCTCCAGTTACTGCTCTGTATGTATGCATCATGTTGGATGTTGGATATGATCAGTTGGATCATTTATATGTATGTATGTATGCATCATGTTGGATGCTGGATATGATCAGTTGGATCATTTATATGTATGTACGCATCATGTTGGATGTTGGATATGATCAGTTGGATCATTTATATGTATGTATGCATCATGTTGGATGTTGGATATGATCAGTTGGATGTTGGATATGATCAGTTGGATCATTTATATGTATGTATGCATCATGTTGGATGCTGGATATGATTAGTTGGATCATTTATATGTATATGTATATACGCATCATGTTGGATGCTGGATATGATTAGTTGGATCATGTGTACGTATCTATAGATGTATTAGGTGGATACATTGTATGATCAGGTAGATCATGTATGTTGATATGTATCAGGAATGATCAGGTGGATCATGTATTTGTATATGTATCAGGTGGATACATTGTATGATCAGGTAGATCATGTATGATGATATGTATCAGGCAGATACTATGTATGCATCAGGTGGATGCATTGTATGATCAGGATGATCATGGATGACAAGCTTCAGGATGTTTCTCCAGATGACATGCAGCAGGATGATGCAGTGTTGATGATCAGGATGATGTATGGTGAGTATCAGGTTGATACTCTGTGGTCGTGGAAAGGTTGTGCAGATGAGCATGTAAGTAGACCTGGGAGATCTGGATAGGATGAAAAAGGCCTCAGATGCTCTTTCGAGGCATTGCTATAGGAGGACATGTAAGTAGACCTGGGAGATCTGGACAGAATGAAAAAGGCCTTAGATGCTCTTTCGAGGCATTGTCCTATGGCATGTACGTAGACCCGGGAGATCTGGACAGGATGAAAAAGGCCTCAGATGCTCTTTCGAGGCATTGCCATGACCACATGTAATGAGACCTGGAGATCTGGATAGGATGAAAAAGGCCTCAGATACTCTTTAGGGTTCTTGCTTGGTAAGACACCCTTTTAAGGTTTTGTGGTAGGAGTCACATGTAATCATACATGGAGATCTGGACAGGATGAAAAAGGCCTCAGATGCTCTTTAGGGTTCTTGCTTGGCAAGACACCCTTTTAAGGTTTTGTGACTATCACATGTAAAATATCCTAGGAGATCCTATAGGTCGAAGTTGTGTACCTGTAACAGCATGGGATGCTCTTTCTAGGTTTTGTGACGCACGTAATAAGTCCTAAGGATTCCACAGTATGGCCAGTGATGATGAAGACCTGCAGGTGGTGGGCCTACATCCAGTATGAAAAATGACTGGCTCTGTAGAACTTCCTATGACGAGTATATTCAGAGATTGATTGAGATAGTAGCAGCAGTGACGATGACGATGACTCGATGACGATTATCCAGTGACGATGATCCAGAGAAGAAGACTTGTGCTAGAAGACCTGTGTCGAGAAATACCTTCCTAGTTAAGAGGGAGTGTTGATGTATATGTAACTTCAGAATGTATTTCATATATGTATATTGTACTCCTATAGAGATGTTATTATTCCTCTATACGGAAGTGTCGTCATTTATATTGTAAGTGTCGTAACTTATATTTGATGGGTTATTAGACCACCTTGTTGGGGTCGGCCCAATATAAGTCATGTGGATCGAAGGGTTATTAGACCACCCTATTGGGGGTCGGCCATGTGGATCAAAGGGTTATTAGACCACCCTATTGGGTGTCGGCCCAGTCAGCATTGTGTTATGTGGTTAAGTTGAGGCCGACCTAGTAAAAGTTATTAGGCAAGTCAAGTCAAGTACAAATAGAGTGCGAGAGGCACTCTATTTGATCATTCTATTCTCACACACACTCTTTGGAGAGTGGCGCACTTGTGGAGGAGGAGAAGATGCTTCTAGGAGATGTCTATCTCTTATGCTTGGGTTGTATCATTGCTCTATCTATCTCTGAGGAAGTTTTTCACCTTTATGGTTTTCCCCAAGTAAACTTTGTGTCTCTTGTGTGCTTTCATTATTGTGTCCATGATTGATATGCTGTAGATATGCTGTACATGTTGTTCTCTCAGTTAAGATCCTAGATCAGATTGAAGTAAATTCTGAAAAACTAACATACTTCACTGTTGTTAAGAATTTGGTGAAGATATCGGTTGCATGTTGCTCTATAGGACAATACTCAAGAGAAAGAACACCATCTGGGACGAGACCTCGAATGTAATGAGCATCAAGATCGAGATGCTTTGTCTTGGAGTGATATATCAGATTATAAGCAAGCTGAATTGCACCTTGATTGTCACATTTCAACACAGTGGACAATTTTAGAACCAAACCAAGCTCAGTGAGAACATGCCGTAACCAAACTGCTTCTTTTGTTGCTTCTTTGGCTGCTCTATACTCCGCTTCACACGAAGATAAAGAAAGAGTCTTCACCTTTTTGCTGGACCAAGAAATCAGACTTGAACCGAGTTGAAATATATAACTAGCAGTTGACCGTCGATCAAAACTATCACCTACCTAGTCAGCATCTGTATAACCAGAAAGTGAAACTGTAGTACCGCTCGAATAAAAAACACCATAGTGCAACCATACTGACGACGAAGCATCTGTATAACCTCTGTATAACCTCTTTGCTGATTGCCAATGAATTTCATGAGGTTGCTGCATGAATCGTGAAACCATACTGACGACGAACGAGAGATTTGGTCTGCTGTGAGTTAAATATATCAAACTGTCGACTAGATGATGATAAAGAGTAGCATAAACAAGAGGAGTAGTACACTCAATAGTTAAATTTACACTAGACTGAAAAGGTGTAGGAGCAAGTTTACAATCACTCATGTGGAAACGAGCCAATAAATCTGTAGCATACTTCGGTTGAGAGAGAAAAATACCATTTGCTAGATTCCAAATTTGAAGACCCAAGAAATAGTGCAATATATCGAGATCAGTCATTTCAAACTGCTTTTGAATAGCACTTTTCATACTTTGAATGAGAACAAGTTGGCTGCCAGTGATAATAAGATCATCCACATATAAAACAATAGCAATGATATTATCATCAACATGCTTAACATACAAGTTAGGATCAGATATACAACACTTAAAACCATTATTCTTGAGAAATATGTATCAATTTTATCATACCAAGCCCTAGGTGCTTGTTTAAGACCATATAAAGACTTGTGTGTTTACATACTAAACTTGATGATTCAACATTAATAAAACTAGGAGGTTGTTGCATATAAATTTCTTCATTAAGATCACCATTTAAAAAGGCACTTTTAACATCCATTTGGTGTATTTCCCATTTATAAGATGCAACAATAGATAAAATTGTTCTTATAGTATTCATTTTAGCAACATCAGCAAAAGTTTCATTATAATCAATACCTTCAAGTTGATTAAAACCTTTTACAACTAATCTAGCTTTATACTTTTCAATTTGTCCTTCTGCAGTAAATTTAGTTTTAATAACCCATTTACAACCAACTAAATTCCTTAAAAGCGTCATGTTATCTTTTATGTTTGCATCTACGTTCGTGCCATATTTGCATCCAAATTTGTATCCAATATTGCATCCATATGTGCTACCACTTTAACGTCCCATTTTGCACCACTTTTTACTTCCAACTATGCACCAATTTTCACTTCCAAATTTGCACCAATTTCTGCTTCCTTTTTTGCTTATGTTTTGCTACCAAAATGGAGCCAAATATTTCTTCTATTGTTGCATCATATTTTGCTTCCTATGTAGCACCCTGTTTTTCATCCAAGGTAACGTCTTATTTTGCTACCATATCAACGCCAATGAGAACTAAGGTGAGTGATGACACCACGTGAATTATTCTTAAGGATCTTTTCCAGACGATGAGAACTGATGATGCAGAGAAGCCTTGGTTGTAAGCCCGTAAATGTGTGTTGTTTCCCATTGACTGAAAAATGAATCCAAAGTTCAACAAAATCCCATAAGATGGGTCCAAGCGTGCGTAACCATTGATTGCCCAAAACCACATCACATCTTCCTAAGGACAAGGCAAATATGTTAGAGCTCAGGTTATAATCGTCCATAGAGATACACACATTGCAACACTTCCCCTTGCAAGGTAAGGTGCCCCCATTGGAAATCATGAATTCAAAGTTGGAGAAAGGATGGATAAAACAATCAACCTGTTTGGCGATCCGAGGGTGTTTGGCAATCCGAGGGTCAATGAAGTTATGAGTGCTACCATAATCAATAAGTATTGTAAGATGGATATTTTTGAAGTAACCCTTGATCTGCATTGTTTGTGGGGTGGTGACTCTGAATAAAGCATGGAGAGAGCTCTCTGGGTGGTCGTCTAGGGACGCAGAGTCAATAGGAGGCTGTTGAATGTCAACCTGATCATCTAGTGTATCTGGAGCTTCTGCACCAAGTTCAGAGGTAGGAGGAGAATCCACATCTAAGAGATAGAGTTGTTGCTCAACACATCTATGTCCCTGAGTGAATTTCTCATCACAATTATAACAAAGCCCTTTTTCCCAACGTGCACGCATCTCTGCTTCAAACAAATGCTTGATAGGAGTTGTGTGGGGAGCTGGTGTAATGGGAGGACGTTAGGAAACCATATTTCTGAATGGAACAAAAGTGGATTTGGAGCGTTATTGGGATTTGATCTTGTCCTCGACCAACTTAGCCAACCCTAGGACTTCCATCATTGTGTTGGGACATAACATTTTAACCTCTAAGCGGATTTCATCCTTAAGATCACTGATAAAACAACTCCTTTAGAATTCATCAGACAATCCTTCCATGTGATTGGATAGTTTCTCAAATTCTGTCTAATACTCTCTCACAGTGCCAATTTGGTGAAGTTTAGTGAGTGTTCCTGTGAAGTCATCAAAAGCACTAGGACCAAATCGTTGCAAAAGGAGTTGGAAAAAATCTGTCCATTTTGGCTCGCCATGAGCTTGGATGTACCAATGGTACCATTGAAGGGATTCCTGTTCCAAATGAAAGGATGCAAGTCGAACTTTTTGGACATCAAAAGTATTATGCAGACTGAAATATTGTTCTGCTCAGTATATCCATCCAGTCGGATCATTACCATTGAAGCGAGGAAAATCAAGCTTCGGCCCACGAAAATTGCTGGAAGAAGAGAACCCAGTGTTCATGGCGGAATGCTGAAGATGGAGGCTGACAAATTTTTCATCCAAATATTGGAGTTTAGTTTTGAGGGCTGCAAGTTCTTCCTCCATGATTTGTGCTCCTGCGCGGGTAACAACCATAACCATGAGTTTTTTTTTTAATGGGTAGAAAAACAAAAACAAAATCTTATTTAGTAAAGAGAAATTTGGATTTGGGAAAAACTCAGATGGGCAATTGGGGTTTGACTAGGTTTTGAACACTTTCGAATGGACAGGGAAGCAAAAAATGAGGATTTCAAAATCAGGGTGAATGAATGGGAAAAATTGTCAAAGAGGGACAAAGAAGTAGAAATAGGGAATGAACATGGTGGCAAAATTTGAAGGTGATTGGGTGAAAATCGAAGAAGTTATGGCAAACCCTAAAAATAGACAAATGTGAGATTTTTGGCTTTGGGAAGTGGAATTTGGGATAGGGTCCTCAGGAATGAAATATGAAGAATGGGATTGCAGAGATGTCAATGAAGTTTCAAGGGAAATAGAATGAAAACAAAGGAGATATGGCAAAAAAATAGATTTTTTATTTTTATTTTTTTCAAAATGGATCTGAAACAGATTTCGGAATGGATTTGAAACAGAGGGATCTGAAATGACTCGGATTGGATATGGAATGGCAGGAGATGAAATGGCTCGGAATGGATCTGAAACGGCTCAAAATGGATCTGAAACGACTTTCAGGATGGATTTGAAAACGGTTGGATCTGCAACAGCACGGAAGTGATCGGCAACAGATGGATTTGCAATGACGCGGAAGTGATCGACAACAGTTCAGCTGAAAATAGGTATGGACCCTAGGTATGCTCAGCTTCCTTATGGTTCAGGGGTTTCACTTGGCCACCAATGCTGTCTGATGGCTTGCGTATTGGGGCAATACCCCTCACTCCATGGATTAGGTAAAACTGATAACCGCTTTGCCACAAACTACAGCTCTTGGTTTACCTCATGGGTGGGAACTAGTCAATCAGGTAGGGGTCGTTTCCCTTTTCGCTGGTAGGTCCTCTCAATGGGAAAACTACTTCGGGGCTCCTGTGGTACTCCTCACAATGAGTTTTAGGGCTTATGCTGAAGTACTTCCCACAATTAAGCGGATAGAGATTCTTCCCAGATCCGAACTTGCAACAGATGCAAAAAAACATTTGGCAGAAATTCCACCCAACGAGCCCAAGAAAGTGCTCTGATACTAGATGTGAGGAGCTTGCAACAATTAATTGATAAAATGCACAATATATGAGATCACAGAATATTTTTATTGATCGTAGGCCTCTTCGAGGGGGCAACCTCCTTTGAGCAAGCTCAATACAAATAACTTCACGATGCCATCATTGGCCTCAACACACACTTATATACTAAGTCTATGTGCAATACTATGGGTCGATACCATGGAACATATCAATACTACGAGACGACCTACAAAGCATATGCGTCCAATACTATGGGTCAATACCGTGGGCTAATACAAACTATGGATCAACAAATACTACAGGTCAACTTACAAAGCATATGCGTCCAACAACAATATAGTAACAATTTAAAGAGAAGGGTTGACTTGGGTTCCTAACACATTAGGGATTAATTATGGTCTCTTAGTTTCCAAAAGGGCCACTTAGGTTCCATTAGGGTCACTCAGGGTTAAATAATGCAATAACATGCATCGTCATCATCATCATCGTCATCCTTATCATCGCCATTATCATCATAGACATAAACATCAATGTCTAACATAACCTTCCCAAATCTAACCCTCAACTCCAACAACCAATAGCCTCTATCCCATCAATTAAGTAACTCATATGTTGAACTACGCTCAATTCTAGGAGGAAAACTTGGTGCTATTTGGAAGCAAATTTAGGCGCAATACTAGGTGCAAAAGCATGGTGATACTTTGGGAGCAAAACTAGATGTATACTAGACGTTATTGTAGAAGAAAAACTTGGTGCTAAACCTACCAACAATTAGGAATCTAAATTAGGCACTAAACATGGTGCTAATCCCGACTTAAATCTTGGTGCAACTTAGGGAGCCAAACTAGGCACAATTCTTGGTTGAAATATTGGTGCAAAAGAGGAAGCTAAACTTGGTGCTAAGCTTGACACTATGGAGGATGCTATTTTTGGCACTAAAGGAAGCAAAACTAGGTGCTATTAAGGGCACTATGCCTGGCGTTGTTCCTGATGCTAAGGTGGACGATAAAGTGGATGCAATTGTCTTCCAGTTTAGTGCCTAATTTAAAAAAAGGACGCAAAAAATGCCAAGAAAAGTTCCAACTCGTGAAATAGCGCCATCTTTGCCTAGAAAATGAAGAAAAATACACTAAAAGTGTTAGTGGACGCCAAAAAGGAAGCTAAAAGATATGCTAATAACAGGGTTTTGTTGTAGTGAATGGTCAAGTTGTACAACACTTAGAAGGTGAGGGCTTCAAGGGAAGCCAACAATCTCCCTTAGGGAGGTCCTTCTTGTCCAAACTATATGCTAAGTGGGTGATTGAACAATGGATAGAAATTTTTTCCCCTTGGAAGAAGGTGGCCAGGGATCTTGGGAATGATTACAAAGGTAGGAATAGGTGGGCTATGAGGAAGCTCCAACAAAAATCCAACAGCATAACTTTTCTCTTATTTTCTCTCTACAAAATGCATGTCAATGGCCTCTTTTTATAGGCCAAGAGGTGGCCAAGAAACAACTAGATCCAAGTGTGAACTCATGCACTCTATGAACTAGTTCCAAGGGACACCAAGGGGGCTATTTAATGCCACCAAGTATGTGAGGAGAAAAATTCGAATTGTTGGAGGTGATAGGGATTTCAAGAGCCTTCATTGCGTCGCGAGAAGTAGGTGGTCTCTCCGTTTTGACAGTCGTGTAGTTATCAAAGGAAAATTTGCACGAGTATCATGCGGGACTGAATTGATAACATGCACTATAGCGTAGGTTAACAATGGGTCAACCATGCAACCTCTTCTTTTGACGGTTCTTGGGAACTTTTGGACTCATGTTTACTTCTAGATTTTTTGAGGATGAATTTGGTGGTTTGCATTCTTTATGTTGATGACATCTTTCTGCAATAATGGTCAAAATGTCGCATATGTGCGAAATTTGGGCATTAATAGATGCCTCTTGATGTATGAGGTTCGGAAGGTACTATAGAGCCAATAATGCATCATTGTTTCTTTTATTTCTCTCCTATTTTGTAGTGCAAATCATATGTGGATGAGAGGGGCCTCCCATGGGGGAATATTATTTATGACGACCATTGGAGCTATAATAAAGAATGGTGTTTTATACAAATGAGGCGAGCATACCCATGCTTGTGAAAACTCATCAATGTGATTACAACAAGAGAAGACCAAGGGGTCAACTCAAAGATACTGTTGGGACATGGATGAAGGTGGATTCGATCCATGTGAGGGTAATTGAAGTGGGTAATACTATTGAGTGTTGAAGAAGTGAGACTGTTGACGATCATGATAATCCCACTAGGGTGGGGGACCAAAACGATGGCGAAGTTTCCTAAGGGAAAAATTCATTGTGTCGGTGGACTTCTACCATGGTTTGAAAATGTAAGCACTCCTACCTTCAAAAATACGTTTCCCCCTGATGTGATAGATGTGTTTACTCAATCATAGGGGAACCACTAAGTTAGGAAGCACTAATGACTCTACCTATTGAGTTCGAGGTGATCCCTTATAGTGATTGAAAGGGACCCCAAGGTACAACTGCAACTACTGCAACTCTCGAAATATAGTGATTTGATGTCGACGAGAGATGAAGTACATGATAAGATGAGGGTCTTATCTTGAGAACCAAGATGATATTGTAACCAATTGTTGGACGAACATACCTGCCTCAAGGTTGGATGATAACCATGGGGCTCATAACATCCTTTGATCGATGTAAACATGGAAAGTGTGGATGGAAGCATTTCTTTCAGAAAGGTACAGATTGAAACATAGGGAAAAAAACTGCAAATGGAGGGGCTTTGATGGAGACATAATATTGAGAGTAAGGGTGACCGAAAAAACAGATAATGATAGGTATATTGAGACTCAAATACATTGATCAAAGGGTACCATGGGTTGTTTCCAAAAAGAATAGGGAGTTCCCACGATTTTATGTGAATTGGGGAATGTGTTTGTACATAAAGAATAATGGGATAGTTTCGGGTGTGTCAAGGGACCAATTTGATGGTGGGAGGAGTCCCAATGGTTTTGATTGGGTTAGGGGACGCTTTCCAAGATGAGGTGAGGGTTCTTTTGCAAATGCAAAGACAAGTTCCCCATGAATCAATTCCATGCATATTATTCCCGTGGGAAGAACTAAATAGAATTGGTTACTTATGAGGGTAGGGGCCCCAATGGTGTCTTCGTGGGGGTGATGATACGAGGAATATTGTTGAGGGTAGAGTGCTCATGGAGATATGAGTGTTCAATGGTCAATCGTGATCATAACATATGCCAAGGAATCAGATGGCATCAACTTCTAGAAATGGGGGAGTAAATGCGCAACTATAAAATGATGAACTAGGGGTGATCTTTTTAAGTTGTATCTGATTCCTTAGATTTGTGGGGGTTCGACATCATGGGTGTCAAGTTATGACAAGCTTGGAAATGGTGTGCACACTCGTGGGGGGGACATGATATTCGCAATGATGACGTTGACGACACATCAAGACTGAATGAGGGCCCTATGGTTAGCAGCGGGAATATTGGTAAATGCATTATAAGCATAGGGAAAACATTGCATATATGATAGCTTCGTAATGATACTTGTGGTTTAGAATCCCGCCACTGTTGCTGTGGGATAGTCTTTTTCTTATAATGTGAAAACAAGATTTTCCTGCATGTATCGATCATGATCCTACACATACAATGCACATGCCCAAGTGTAGTAAAGAACGTGACCAAGGTATTAACAATGTAGAAATATAAAACCAAAACATGCCACACCTGTTGGGAGCCTGTGAATTAAGGGTAGAAACATTTAAGGTGTAACATGTTAACGGGGTTGATGAGGGTGAGACCTTCTGGGACAGTTAATACATATGCCCCTTTAGGGAGACATTGTTTAATGACATAAGGGCATGTCCATTTGGATACAAATTTACGGGATCCTAGTTTGTTGTATTTTTTGGCATTGAAGACAAGGACAAAGTTTCTCTCACTGAAGGTGCGAGGTCGAACATGTTAGGAATTGTGTGCTTTGGAGAGAACCTTCATGGCATCATTTTGTTAAAGGGAGTACCAGAGTTCTTCATCAAGGCATTCCAAAGTAAACAACCTTTTTCTCAAGAGCAAGAGTATCAGGTAGAAACTCTACAACAGATTGGAGGGTAAGGATTTGGTACTCTATGGGAAAGACAACTTCTACTCCATGGACTAGGTGGAATGGGGTAAAGCATGTAGCAGTCTTGACTGAGGTATGATAATCCAAAAGAGCTGGGAATAGAATGTGATTCCAATTAGATTTGTTCTTATTTACTATGTGTGGAGCATAGTTTTGAGAACTTTGTTTACAACTTCAACTTGGTCGTTTTCCCGGGGGTAGTAAGATGTCAAGAATTCATGCTTAAATCCTAACAACCGCAATAGTTATTCAAACATCTCGTTATGGAAATGGGTGTTGTTATAAGAGAACAGTTGTTTGGGTACACCAAATCGGGATATGACATGGTTAAAGAAGAAGCACGCTGCGGTGATGTCTTTGCAATCGAATGTGGGCATGGATTCATCCCACTTGGTGAAGTAATCGACGGTGACAATGATATATTGGTGGCCTTCCACCGAAGTAAGGTGACACTCCATGAAATCGATTTCCCATTTGCAAAATGGGTCGGAGGTGATGACTGGATGGAGAGGGGTAGGTGGTGACCATGTTTTATAGGAAAATACCTGACAATTCACACATCTTTTGATGGCGTAGACACAATCTTTAAATACGGAGGGCCAAAAATAACCGACACGTAAGATTTTTTGGGAGGTGTCCAGAACTAAGAGGTGGCCTCCACATGCGACACTATGGAATTCATTGAGGACTTGTTCGTCTTCGTCATGTGTTAAACATCATGAAAGGATGGTATCGATGCCACGGCGGTACAAGACATCCCCTATGAGAAGATATATGGGTGTCTGATGACAGATCTGTCAGCGGTCGTCACAGGTTAGGTGTGGGGAAAATTTTTGTGTATGTAGATAACTTAGCATATCGCCATACCATGGGTCATTTTTGGTGATTAGGAAGAGATGTTCATCAAGTAATTATTCCTAGACATGTTCACCCAATGTGGTAGATAGGAGGTCTATAATGAGTTCGGCTAGGGCCAATGCTTTCTTTCTTTTTAGGGATGACAAACTCAAGGTCAAACTCTTGTAAGATAATGATCCAACATGAAAATTTACTATTGATAAGCCTATGACTAAGTATGTATTGCATGGGGTTGGATTCGGTGACCATGGTATTTTTATGAAGCAAAATATAATGGCGTAGATTTTGTATGGAGAGAATGACTACTAATGCTGGTTCAGAGAGGGTTTTGTTGACATAATAAATGACGTGTTCATGGTTATCCTCAGCTGGTTAGACCAGAACATTATCCACAATGGAAGTCGACGTTGATATATAAAGGGTAAAATATTTGTCAAAGTACGGGGGTGAGATGAGGGGAGTTGAAGATAAGGCATGCTTCAGAGTGTCAAAGGATTTTTGGGAATCGTCATCCCACTTAAAGGGTATGTATTTCCTAAGGAGGCGTAAAAAGTCGTGGGGCTGAGTGGAATAATCTAGGATGAAATGCTAAAGGAAGTTAACCTTGCCTTGGATACTTTGCAACTTCCATTGTGTTTGTGGGGGTGGTAGCTCGAGGATAGCTTGAACTTTCAAAGGGTCGATGGTGATGTCATCCTTGGAGACGATGTAACCTAATAATTGACCAGTGGTGACACAGAATATGCATTTAAGGGGATTCAAGTTTATGTTGTATTTGTGACATCGTGTGAATATGGTGCGAAGATCATGAAGGTGGTCGCATCGTTTCTTGGATTTGATAGTAAGTTCATCTAAAAAGGCGAGAAGGATATGAGCCAAGTCATTAAAAACATACACCATAGCGCGCTAGAAAGTGTCATCGAAATTCTATAGAGCGAAGGGAATCACTTTATATGCAAAGGTACCCCATGGTGTAGTAAATGCGGTTTGTATTGATCTTGGGGGAGGATCTGTATTTGGTTGTAAACGAAAAATCCATCCATAAAGGACAACATTTCGCTATCGGCACATGAGTCAACTATCTAGTCGATGAAAGGTGTTAGAAAATTGTCCTTGGGGCATGCTAAGTTGAGGTCATGGAAATCTGTACAAACATGAATGGTAACTTGCCTTTTGTTAACTTGGACAGGGTTAGAGACCCAGGATGTGTAAGTAATGGGGAAGATATATCAGCCTATAAGAGTTTTTCTATCTCAGATTTTATTGTCGGGGCCTTAGAGGGGTGGACTGGGCATTGTTTTTTCCTAATGAGTATGGCGTCAGGCCAAGTGTCTATATGGTGTTCGACAATAGTAGGGTTGAGGCCTAGAATTTCTTCGGAGGGCCACGTGAAGTTGTCATGAAACTCTTTGAAGAGGGCGAGAAAATGAATTATTTCCCATGGTGCGTAGGAGGCCCCAATGGAGATGTTTCCAATGACTCTAGGGGTAATAGAAATATCGACCTGGATTGTGGAGGATATATTGGCTAGATTTTCGTCTTCGAAAGCTTCAGGGGTAGGAATGGGATTCTTGAACCAATCGATATGACTAGGGGGTAGAAAATCATTTGATTCAATGGTATATTGTTGTTCGATAGGAAGGATTTCCAGATCCTGTGTACGGACCACCAATGAATTATGGTGGAAGGATTACCATGCGGGTTCATCGGTGTGCATTGCTTCAATTATATCTTCATCCATGGAAAAGACATATACTTGTAGCATGTATTCATTAGAGGAAAATGGGTCTTTGGAATTGGTATGAAGGGGGACCGAATCAAGATGAAGGATTTCTACATACCCAGAGGTACTTGGGGGAGGGGATAAGATCTCCTCTTGAGGAAAGGTGAGGGGATACAAGAAATCCCAGGAAAATGGTGATGGTAGATCAATATACCTAATGAGATTTAGTATGTGAGGTATATTGTGGTTTTCATTGTGGCTTGCAGGGTTATTGTCCTCTTTGATTACTTTTGGAAGAGTGGTCCTGCAAGGGGTCAGGTTATTAGATAATCAACTTTGGGTTGCATGCAGTGTGCGAAATGCAGCTACTAGAGGGAATTGGAATGAATGATGAGACATTAAATTGCATGAGCGACCTGAGCGGGTTGTGTAAGTGTGGTTAAGGACGATGGAAGGACTTTGTGGGTGCCGAAGAGGTAATTGTTGGTCGGGTATGGACTCTTCCCATTAAGGGGAGGTTTTTATAGGGACCACAGTCGTAATTGTATTAATGGGGACTGCTTCTGGTGATGAAGGGGAAGAGGCATAATCCAGCGGCTAAGTGAGGGAAATGGTTTCCAAAGCATCCTGAAATTGAGGGAGATCGGGACAATGGTGTGTGTAATTCCCATATTGGTAATAGATCGCACATGCGTGATTTGTACGCAAGGAATTGAACTTGGAATTTCCCATAATCCTCTCGGCTGGGATGGTCTTATATCATATTCGCTGAGGGAAATAGATGAGGGGACCAACTCTAGTGACCCTAATCGTTTCCAAACATTAGCAGACATGACATAAGTGGATGCACCTTCATTGATGATACACTAATTAATCATAATGTTATTTACTATGATAGGTACTTGGAATGCAACTGACGAGGGTAGTCGCAGTTCACCTTTGTTAAGATCAAAGGCCATAATGCGCAAGTCGGATGTATCAGCAACGCCGAGTGCATTGATTAATTCCTTTCGTTCGTTTGGGCATGACTGTAGCACCTCTAACGTGGACATGGCTATAGGGGACTGATCCAAGTCATCCATAATATTGTAATTGTGAGTGGATTTCATATGGGGGTTATTAGGGGTATGCCAAAGTGGAAACTTGGGAATACATGGGATTTGTTCAGCACTTGGGAGTGGTATTTGCAGAGGTTCCCCCAAAGGGACAAGGATGTCTTCCACTTGGGGAGCTTCAGGCCTATCATAACGTTTGGCCCGAGTTTGAATATTAACATCCTGCGTGTAGATATTTTGGAAAGAGCCATCGCCGGAGGGGCAGGGGACATGTTGTTGTGTAATGACCCCTTGGTTGTAAAAGGGTTGTTGTAACACAATAGTTTGGGGTTGGGGAGAATTTGGGGCTTGAGGGGGATTTGTCACAATCTTATTTTTGGCTTCCACTAACTGTTGGCAGTCAGGGATGAGAGGTAAGTGATGTGTGTAATGACCATATTCGCCACAAATGGAGAAATAGTAATTGGTCCTTGGGTTGACGTTATTCCCTTGCTTGGGGGATTATTATTCCCCGTGTTTTGATTACTCGGGTTCTAGTATTGTTGGGGAAGGGTGTTTCCCCCTTACCCTTGTTGTTGGTTTTTCTTGTTCTTACCTTTATTCTTCCCTTGAATTTGAGGATTCTAAGGATTTGTGGAGTTCTACTGCTCAAATTGTTGAGCTTATTGTGCGAAGGAAGGTTGAATCGGGTTGACCCCCATGTGAGGTGCAGGTTGCTAACTAGTCGGGCATGGAAATGGATAGTAAGGGTTATATCCCGGGGGTGGGATAAATTCAGTTTGCGCTCCATGGGATGTGGACGTAGGAATGAATTGTTCCATTTATAGTGTAGGAACCACTATCGTCTAGCTAACGTTGGGGTAAGTAGGACTATAGGGTCCATACTGTAACTGACCAATAGCTAGAGTTTGTACCGAAACATGTGGCATGGATGGGTATTACAGAGCCATATTGAATGGCATTGGAGTGGTAGGAGGAACCTCTCCAAAGTGGGAAATGGGGTCAATAATCCCATCCGTCGAGTGTGACGATCCCACAGGTGTAGGATCCAACGACTGATGTCAAGGGGCATCAAGGAGGATAGTGTAAAGGTAGCCAATTATGCATATATGAGATCAAATGCTTGGCTTTCATAATATCCTCTTCCTTGATTTGCAGCATGGAGGTGGCGACATCTTTATCTATGGTTGGTTGAAGTGATTGGATGAACCGATCCCATAATAAGGGTGGTTGTATTTTGATTTTACACAATGTTCGATGTCTACACCACTCATAGATGTGGTCCGCGATGTGGGTGGATGTATTTTTTCAAAGATTTATGAGAATTTCTAGACCAAGGTTATGGTGAATCAAAATTTGTAAGTAAGTGAGAAATGCGGTGGCCAATGTCGCAAAGGTGGCATGGGTCAATCTTGGTATATTTACATACCATTTGGTTGTCGTTCCGATGAGGGTACGCTAAAAGAGGTGAAACCTCACAGAATCTATGTTGATTGAAGAAAACCATAGATTGAAGGACATGACATGGTGGGCGGGATCATCTCCTTGATTCCCTTCAAATTTAGGAATATCATAGGGAATTTTATCTGGCTTAGCCGACCATGTTGGATCATGTGAAATAGGGTCATTGATCAGTTTGGCCAAATCAGGGAGATTTAGACTAGCCATGAAAGGTAGGGTAGGAGGATTTGGTCTTGCCATTGTATGCTATATGTTCTTCCACGTGGGGGAGATTGAGGTGGTCTTGAAAAAAATGAGTGACCTCTTATGAGAGAGGAGGGATGAAAGTGGTCCAAAGGGTCTCCAAGGGGAGAATCCAAAGGGGAACCTCTTCCAACGGTAGAGGAGGTCGAAGGATTATCACTTTCTTCGAGAGGATAATATGAATTGAGGAAGGAGTGGCCTCTTCCCCGATGATCCTATCAATGTGGCTTGGGAGCGACCCCGGATAGATTATCTTCCGTGTGAACCATGGGAAAATGGTGTAAAAACACCCCTCAAGAGAGGGGATAGGACTTATAGTCTTTGGGACTGCTTTAGGGGGTTGTTTTGTTCCTCTATGGTGAAGGATCTTGTGTCAAGTGAGAGTGATGGTGGAATTTAAACCCAATTGAACAAATACAGAAATATGCCAATCAAAATAGATGCAATATGGTGCAACAAGTGAGTGATATGTGCAAATTTGGTTTTTAGTGCAAGAGTTCCCACATGTAGGTTCTTTTAAATTGTGAGTTAGTGAACTTGTATTTTAAAAAGAAAATAAATGTAAATTCCCTAAAAAGACCCAACGTCCTTCCTCTCAAATGTAATTGGGCCTCCCCAAAGTACAATTGATGGTGATAATGGGATCTACACACCAATTGACTAGTGGAGGTAACAAAGAGTTAGTTCTATAGACAATGGTGTCAATGTTCCAATCAACAAGACTTGGAAAAACTTACCAATGGCAATATCTAACTTCAAGAGTCAATTGCACCCACAATTTCTCCTTGAAAATTCCCTAAGTTTGGCCACTAAGATACCTTGTGTCAAGTGTGGATCAGTGGTTTTTCCTGTATGGTATAGTGTCGTATCCCTACAACGAGCTGAGTGGCTCATAGGGGCGAGAAGGGAAACTATACCTTGGCTTTCACCTCCTTGGTTGTGGTGCAACTTCTTACTCGAGTTTTCTTTGAACACTTGCTTATAGCAAGATTTTGAAATTACCCTATAAGTCAACAATGCTATGTTTCAAAATATCACTAATGAAACTAGATTGGTGGGCATTAATGGATGCCTAAACCGGTGAATCCTACGTAACTAAAATGTTGTTTTGTGACCTCATGTGGAGGATTTTAGTTGGTTGGCAATTTACAAAGTTTATTTTAAGGGTCTTGAATTCACTTAGGGAGTGTAAGAGAAATATTTCACAATTCTCTTCCTTTCTGATTCACCAAGTTCACAAGAAGTGCAAGGTGAAGAGCATACTTGGATTGGAAAAGTCTTTAGGTCTCTTAGTGTGTGCTAATGATGCAAACACATGTGATGAAAGCAAATTGATTGTAGAAAATTAACTAGAATAGTATAAATTAAATGCAAATGTAGACGAACTTTTAACTCTACAAGATGTTAACAATGCTTTGCAAATGAAAGTGCTAACTAATAAAAAGTGTGCAATGGAGGTATTTCACACTTATCACCATTTTCTGATTCACCAAGATCACAAGAAGTGCTAGGTGAAGAACATACTTAGGGATACAAGAGTCTTTAGGTCCTTTCTTGTGTGCAAAAAGTGGATTCTACACTAGCCTTGATCCCCAAAACATGTCAAGTAAGCATAAACAAGAGAGGTCTTGAATACTAGTGACACAATGAGGGCCATTGAAATTCTCAAGGTTGGTTACATATGTAACTTTAAAGAGATGTGAACTCTTTACTCCCTAATCATGGTCTATGTGAGCTAATTACTAAAAGAAAACAAACGCGTTGTAGCACGGGAAGAACACAAACAAGGTACGTGGGTCAAATAAAGGATTGTCGCACAAGTCGTGAACTATTTACCTACATGAGTAGAACAATTTTCGAAGGTGTTTCCATGCATGTAGCACGACCGAGAGGCCAGGATCTGCGCTACTATGTAAAAATTAAGTGTGGACGACAGGGGGGAAATTCTGAAGTAGGAGGTGGTAAACCTGATCTTCTGCAAATGACAAGCACCCATAATTAATCACTTGGCTTAAAACAACCTAGTTTAAAAGAAATAACAAAAATAAGTGGAGTTACCATTAGAATTATTGTGGAAAAAACTGCACAAGGGTGCACCCTCCACTTGGTAAGGGGTTAAGGCTTGTAGGCTGTATCAAGGCCTCAGTCATTGGATCCCCTGTGGGGTGAGCGATGCACTCCAAATGGTTCTGCAAGAGGTTGTTAATAGAATTCAAATAGAAAATAAAATTAAACAAAACATAACAAAGAAAATATGGGGATAATGCAAACTCCAACAACCAAATGTATGCAAAACCACTTTATATTTCCAAATGGTCAAAATATACAACACCTAGGAGGTGGGGGAATTCAAGGGAAGCCAACAATATCCCTTAGGGAGGTCCTTCTTGTCCAAACTATATGCTAAGTGGGCGATATAACAATGGAGAGAAACTCTTGCCCCTTGGAGAAAGGTGGAAAGGGTGCTTGGGAATGCTTACAAAAGTAGGAAGCGATGGGCTATGAGGAATATACAACACAAATCTACTAGTATAACTTTGCTCTTCTTTTATCTCTACAAAATGCATGTCAATGGACTCGTTTTATAGGCCAAAAGGTGGCCAAGAAACAACTAGATCCAAATGTGAACCCATCAACTCCATGAACTAGTTCCAAGGTACACCAAGGGGGATATTTAATGCCACCAAGTGTGTAAGGATCCAAATTCGGATTGTTGGAGGTGATGGAGATTTCAAGAGCCTTCATTGTGCCGTGGGAAATAGGCGGTCTCGTCGTTTTGATAGTCGCACGGTTATCAAAGGAGAATTTGTGTGAGTATTGCGTGGGGACTGAACTGATAACATGCTCTATAGCGCAAGTTAACAGTGGTTCAGCCTGCGACCTCTTCTTTCGACTATTCTTGGGCACTTTTGGACTCATGTTTCCTTTTGGATTTGTTGAAGATTCCTTTGGTGACCTGCATTCTTTATGTTGATGATGCCTTTCTACAATAATCGTCAAAATGTTGCATATGTGCAAAATTTGGGCGTTAACAATATCACAAGTAGTTGGTAGATGAAAATCTATAGCCGCTTTACCCTGCTAATTGTAACATGTTGTCTTCCAGCCACAATCTTGGGTCATCGACGGTAATTCATCATGATTTGGATATCTTTTATGACACCCCATTAGTATGTGGTTGTTTAAAATGTCAAGGGTTGAAGGAGAATCCTTGTTGTGTAACACTCACCCATTATTCTAATGATCAACTATCGAAAGTCGATGGTCTAATATTTCCTACTATAGTAAAAAATCCAATAGGTGATATAGAAAAGACATGTAGGAACAATTCCCTATGTTCATTTTTGGAAAATTTGGAAGCCAAATGTTTCATCCTAAATTGACCAACCCCTTTTCTTAAGTTCAATAAACTGAAAGTTATAGTGATCCAAAGTATAATATTAATACCACCCAAAACATCTCTACTAGGAGATAAAAACATTTGTATGAGTTGAGAGCAAAAATGTCCAAGTACACACCAAGTTCAGTCCAATTTTTGGATGGTAGCGATGAATTCTCTCTTCTTATGCATTACAAGTAAATACCAAACTTGTTACAACTGCACTTTGTATGGTGCTTGGGCAACTTCTCTTCGTGTTCCTGATGTTGGAACTGAATCCTCCTTTTGTGGTAATAATTTTATGATTTCTAAGTCTAAGATAGATGCTGCAAATCTTAGGTTGTTTATCCTTTCACATGTACTCATTCCTCCCAAATAGTTAGTAGCACTTATGCCATTTTGTGGTCCTATTTATTGTCTATCCCATTACTTAAATATTGTTAAATACAAACATAACATTTCCATGTATAGTGTTTGCATGAATGGTTATGCTTCTAGAAACTTTAACAAAAAAAACCTATTGTATATCAATGGTCGACCATGCACTCAAGAGAACATTGCATGGTTCAAAAAAGTTCTAGGTGCTCTCTATTTTATGCAAATTGTTTATTTGAAGAACATTCCAATGACCAAGAGTTCTTTATGAAAAGGAAAGCGTCTAGATTTGTTGTTGTTCAAGAAATGCATAACTTGTCTCATGGTGATGAGTTGTTAATAGACTATAACTTTCATATACCACCAACTACTCATCAAAGATTCCTTGATTGGGACTACCTTTAGACGTCCCCTTGGGGCATAAGACAAAAATCATTGATTAATTGTATTTTTTTTAAATTTCAATGGGATTAATGTAATTGTATTGCTCAATTTGAACTTTTGTTTCATAAATTGCTTGTAGTTGGATAATTACTATTGCAAAATATGATCACGCTTCTAAAATAATTGTTTGGTATAATGTTTGAACAAACCAGTTGCATTGTGCTTGCTAATATCATCGGTGTAATGTTCATTATTTTTGAAATCAGGATTTTGATGATGAGCGACATGTCTACCATTTTCTGTTGCACCCCACTACAATGTCAAATCGAAATAAGGTTGCAAAAAGAGCGTAACTTGGAGAGGAAGCATACCAAGCATGGTTGAATCAACCACCTATTCAATTCCCACTACGTCCATACTCACCAATTAGAATTTCCTACAGTAAAATAGTTTTTCACATGTTGAAAATGGAGGCAATGAAATAGAGTTTGGTATAGATGGATTCTTACAAGATATGGGTTCCATGCACACAATGTTGTTATATGCATTCCAGGATGATGAGCTAGGGGATGATTCTCATATCATTGATACCTTTTTTGAAAGCCTTAAATGGTCTTCCACCACCCCTCGTTTTGGACCTAGCTGGTCAAAGTATACCTAGCTAAGGACAACAATGTTACTATACAACTTGAAAGCAATGCATGACATGTCAAACACATGTTACTTGGAAATTTTGAGGTAATTGACCATCAAGTCACACAATCAACATTGGCAATGGTCAATTTTATGAACGTTAAATGACATTGTACATTTATATTTCCCACTAACTGTGGGTTATTCAAAGATAAGGTATGTCCAATTGATAATGTCTTTCTTGACAATTGCAAAGAGGCAAAGCAAATATTGAAAATGTTAGGTTTTGAGTACATATAATATCATGCATGTACGAATGATTGTATTCTATATAATGGACAAATATGCATACAAAGAGATATGTCCAAAATGTGGGCATGACATGTACCATAAATCAAGAAAAAAGGGTAAAGCACATGGTCCTCCTCATAAATATTGAGGCACATGCCTATAATCCCAAGGATTCAAAGGCTCTTTCGTTGCAAATAATTAGTTATGTTGCAGGGATGGCATGCCTTACACCAACTGAATTGGGAGTTATGTGAATCCCAACAAATTCAATGACCATGAAGCATATAAAGGATACATGACCTGATAAATTCAAGGATGAAGTACAGATCCTTTGATTGAATGTAGCAATGGATGGCGTCAACCCATATTCCCTCCAAAACACCAACTATTATGTTTTTCCTATAGTAGTGATCTATAACAATATCTCCCCATGGTTTTCCATGAAGAATGAACATCTTATGTTGGCTCCTATAATCCCTGGAAGAAGACAAATGAAGAATATGAGTGTTTACCTACAACAATTGATCAATGAATTGAAGGAATTATGGGAAGGGATACAAGTATACGATGTATCAAGACCCATTCGAACATAAATGAGTTTTATGTTGTATGGCTTATGTGTGTACACCACACATGATTATCCAGGATTAAGAGTTTGCTTTGGTAAACATGTTCATTGATTTTTTTATATTCGTAACAATATTCTTTGGCATAGTTAATTCAGTGTGACTATATTGATCTTCAACACTAACGTGCTATGTATACCATAACACCACAGGTATTGTAACAAAATGGTATCATGGATGTAAATGTTGTGGACCTTCTATGAAGGCTAGGTGGTCCAGCCACTTACAAAAGCTAGCGTACGACTTCTCAAGGGTATTCCTCCCATAAGAGTAGCACCCTTATAGAAGAGCAACATCTTCTTTCAATGGTAAACCAGAGAGAACCCAAAGGCCTAAAATAATGACACCGACTCACTGGCTTAGGGTATATGACAGAGAGAAGGAGAAGGAAATTGCATAAATGTTCAATTCATATGGGGAACTTATGTTAGATGAACCTGAATTCTTTGACACCTATGTTGAGAAAATTCCCATTGGGATGAATAGGAAATTGGTAGATCTTATGAGCTCTCATATTGGGAGCATCTTAAGAATGTATACTTACTAGATCCCATGCATATATTTAAAAATGTTTCATCTTCTTTGTGGAGGCACATATCATTGAAAAAAGGTGGCAGATTGATTTCCAGGAGAGATTTAATTCTTCAAATACTAAAAAGAAGAATTATCCAAGACAAGAAAATAGAGAAGAGGATGGCCCTTCTTGGTATTTTAAAGAAGGTGATGTCCCGTGGGTTTTGAAGAAAGATGATATTTATTGGTAAAGAAAGTTTTATGGATATTATAGGTGCCTTCTTTATATGGGTCTACTCTACGGTGTTGCTTCATTGTAGATGAAAACTTTTCGATTTTGAAATCACATGACCATCTGAACCTTCTTAGGGTATGTATGTCAAAAAAATATTTTTTATTTTTTTGTTTTTATGTTTTACCCCAAAAGTTAAAACACAATTAAATTTTTATGTGTTTACTTTGTATTGCCATTATTCTTTGCTCATGCGTGTATGTGTGAACCATGACTTCCCCGAGGACTTGTGGTGTGCCATTTATAAATTATTTGAATTTATACGGTGGATCACATCAAAGGATATTCATATGGATAGCACCCCGCGGTGGTGTTAAGAGATAGTTGGAGATTGTTTGTATGTTTGAGGAGGAATTGTTGACAAGTTTCATGAGCTTGCAAGTTCATCTTTTAATTCACCTAGTTGATGAGGTTGAATTCATTGGGGTGGTCTCATGTCATTGGATGTTCTTCTTGAAGAGGTACATGAAAAAATTGAAGGGATTTATTTGACAAAGGGAAGAACCTGAGGGTTCTATGGCAGAGGGGTACATAGTATATGAGTCATTCTATTATGCCAGTGAGTGAATCAAGCAAATTGACCACATACCGGGCGCAGTGATTAGGGATGACCAACATGATTAGGAAAAAAGGGAAGAGACTACACCAAATGAACGAAAAAAGGTGCATGATAAAGAGTAAGTCACTTATCTTTTTTCACATTCTACAGAGTAACTATTCACACTGAACTTCCGAATATATATTTGATCTCATACATACTACATGTCGATTTGATTTCATGAATACAAAAACGAATTCATAAATTAATGCCATCAACAAATTCATTATTTATGACACAGAGGAAACAAAATCGTGGGTCGCATTGTATGAATAGAAGAGGAGGAAATCGGACATTGACAGGAAATAATTCAAACGGTTGAATGGTAGAAGCATGCCTTGTCCTGATCATTTAAAAGAAATTATGCCAATGATCTGTCCCAACAGTTGGGTCGCTAACCAAGACGAAGAGAAATACAGTGCATCTAGCATTACCCTCATGCTAAAGAGGATGCACTAAGCATAGGTATAAGGTGCAACAACTCTGTAATAATATCTTTGTGTACATTTTTAACTTTATTATGCACCTTTGAATTATAACATCTATGTTTTATATATTAATGGTCGGGTTATTAGACATATGACATTGACGTTTGTTCATTTTCTTGAAGGTGCATTTCTTCTCATTTATGTGGGAGTATGGGCATTATTTTCACACCAAGGATGTCGAGGATGGACGTGCCACACAAAACTGTAGAGTTGAAGTCGAGTTTGACCAACCTAGTTGTGCTAGACACCATGATCAAAACCTGATAGGGGGAAGTTTGGTTACGTTGGAAAGATATAAGAGAACATTCAAGTGAACTTCTCATCTTTCCAATGTGTTATTTTTAGGTGCAAGTGGTGGGACACCTTCGACCAGAATAATGTAAAGGAAGATCGTGATAGTGAGTTGATATGGATCAACTCTAGAAAGATGTGGGATGAAACTAAGGAGCCTTATGTTTTGCGAAAACACTGCAACCAAGTGTTTTTTTACCCATATATGTTGTACAGGGATCGGTGGTTCGTATTAAGACACGACCCTAGATCAAAACATATTTTTGAGAACAATAGTGCTATAATGCCAAACGAGAAAGATAATCAAGATGATGGCAATGGAGAGTGATATGTACATGTTTTATTTCATCATTTACAATGTTGATATGTATCAGTTTATTATTGTTATCTTAAATTCTCTAATTATATTGTTTTTTTTCATCTTATGACGGTGGAAATGGAAAGTCAATTACCGTTTTTTTAAAACAAATTTAGTTGGTTAACAATCAATTTGATGTGAAATGTGTTTGTCTATCAAGTAATTTGTGATTGTATGGAATGCTTGATTCAAAGAGAATTTTATTTTAGTTGAAAGTATTTATATATCATTGCATACTTAGTGTAAAATTTTAAAATTATTGTGGCATCATATGTGTGATCATATGAAAAAATAAAGGTCAGTGTGTATCATATGTGTGTTGATATTTAATATGAATTTGTAACAATATGGAAATAGCCATTTCATACTAAGTATGTTCATATTAACTAGTAAGTAACAAATTAACTATACTTAAAAAGGACATCTTTATCATTGTTGAATTATGATTAATATAGTTTCCAAACCAAAGGACTTTTAGTATTAAATAAAAAAATATTTCATTTTAAGATTAAATGTAAATAATTTTATCATTAATGAATTTTAATTAATATAAATTTTCAAATCAATTTGATACCAATTCCAAATAGGGAAAATTTTAAGGATCCATAATTTTTTCAAAGTGTCAAAACCTTGGCAAATCTTACTAATTCTTAAATTTGCAACCATAAAATGTTTGGAGATTTTTTTTTAAAGTATATTCAAATTTATAAGGACTTTATATAGTTTTTGGACAATTTTGGTGATTTTTAGAGTAAAAAAAACTATCCTATGGAATTTGGGCAAATCATCTTTGAAAAAAAAGGCAAATTGACAAATTGTTTTTTGGAAACATAGGTTGAAAAATAGCCCATGGGATAAATTTCACCCCTAAAATTTTCCTTGATTCCAAATGAAGACTAATGACACAAATTCTAATGAATAATTTGATACCTACTTCAATGGAGGAATAAAGATGGCATTTTTCCACATGGAAGAAACATACATTAGCACTTGTTAGTTTGCAATAGGGATTTGATAGATGATAAAAGATTTGATAAAAACATTTGACAAGCTTGTAATTTGATGTTTTAGTGCATTTTGCATATTTATTTGATGGTTCTTTTGTTTCTCACCAAGTAGTAAATAGTAATAAGCTTAATGATTTCAAGGTTGGCAAGTACAGGGGGGTGATCTGTGACCCCAGAGGAAAACATGTGAATAAGTATGCACGGGGATTGAGAGTTGCAACAAACAACCATGCAAAAGCTTTGGCCATTTGGAAAGGGTTGGGGAAAGCTAAACATATGGAAATTCACCTCCTAAATATAATGGGTGACTCAATAGTTCTAATCAATCATTTAGCTTATGGAACAAATCCAAAAGACTTAATTCTATGTCATCTAGTGGCTAGGATTAGAAGTGAAGAAAAAGGTGTCAACAAGATCAGTTGTTTCCACGTGTTGAGGAATTTTAACAAAGATGTTGATAAAATGGATAATTTATCCTGTATTTTTTGTAAGGGTAATCTAATTACTAATGTCATATCCTCAACTGATCTGATACCATAAATCATTGTCAAAGTTTATAAGAATGTTGGGTATAAATCTAAGTGATTTTGACATTTGGCTAAGGAATTTATTGTTATTTTGGGATCATAATTGAGATTTTATGGAGATAAGGGTACAAAAATTAATGAACAGGATCTTTACAATTTATCTTGCTCAAGTGAATCCAATTTCCATGATGACGATTTCAGTTGAGGGTTGTCTCTATAAAAGAGATGATGAAATAGGGGAAAGTTTTAGTATTTTTAGCTTGGTGCAGTTCATGAGTGAGATCAGGTGTATAGTTTTGGGCTATATCGTGACTTCTAGTGCTAGTTGTGGACTTTCTTGTTCAAATTGGATCAAGTTGAAGAGTTTAGTACGAATAGGGGCTAGCAAAACCCATGAGATAGGTGGTTTGTATTTGAATTATCATGTTAATCATTGGTATATTGGTTTGGATGTCATTGTTTCCATAGTTGAGTTAAAACGTAAATATTTTATTTTTTCTCTTTCAAACACTGGTGTTTGGGTGGTCATCGGTTACGTCGTCAAGAGTTTGAATGATCTTTTTTTTTTCAGGGATTCCTAGCATCATTAATATTTATTGACGAGCCTTTATTGGGATGATTTATTTTCGATTTATGGATCCAATTGGTTGTTTAGTCAAGGGTCTATGATTGCCATGTTAATTTTTTGGGGGGCGGTGAGAATTATCATATTATTGAGAAGAATGTTGGGTGTTATATCTATATCACTTTTGGTATGAACCTGTGTCTTCTCAAAATCATCGAGACAGTTGATAGTATCAATAGGACTTGCTATTGTTCTTTTCTTTTTTACTCCTTTTCGAAGGAAAACTCTATTCTTTAGGATTTATTTCTTGACTTGCCTCGATCTTTCATTCTCAGTTAGATTGTTTTATACCTTCAAGGTGTAATCGATTAGGAAAATGATAACAATAATATCGAAGAGAGAGTGATAATGAACCTATAGGATAAGCAAAAATATAACAGGAACATTGAGATATGGGATATTGCTTGTTGGAAAAAAGACTGGAAAGATAATTATGTAAGATATCAAATCATAGGTAACATTAAATATGAATATGTGGAAGATCAACAAAAGTATTCGAGGAAGAAATTGATAACAATAGAAATTGAAATTGAGTTTTGGAAAGAGAAATATGAAGATCATGAAAAAATTATAAAAGGTTTGTAGGATGCAGTTCATGATGTTGCTAATATACATGTTTACAACTCAACAATGGACATGATTTTTTTAGGTTTGGTCAATTCTGGAAATGCAAATGTTAATGAAAATACAAATGATAGGGATTCTTCTCCTTTGTGTTCCCCCCTGTAAGAATGCTTAGTTTTTAGTATCCTCGGGATCTCAAGGACTATTTTCACTTCAATGATGTTATATGAAGTATAAATGTATGTTGTTGTTAAGTCAGTTTATCCGGATCTATACCAGTCATGCATATGAAAAAGCTAGAATTTGGAAGAATGTAATAATTTTGTAATTTGTTATGCTTTTAGAATATGAAACCATATGAAATGTATTACTCAATATATGGAGCATTTTTGTAACCACAGGTCTTCCGGTTCACCTGTGACCCTTTTTTGATAATACAAAAAGTAATTGCTTATGTTAAAAAAATAAGGTTACTGATTTGAGGTGCCAACACAAAAATTTAAACATGTTGTAACAATATAAAATATAGAAATATAATTATATTTGGGAATAGACAATTATAATTATATTTAGAAATATATACTTTTTTATTTATAAAAAATGTATATCCATACGCAAATCATGTTTTTTTTTAGAATGATATCTTCTTCTTTTCTCCTACAAAATATAGATTATATTTTCATATAAGTACATCAATTTAGAAACTAAATGTTGGAATTTTTCAAAACAAAAATGTACAAATATAGATGACGATTCTTAATCATTCAAACTTTTTTTACAAATTTCTAAAAGATATTTTTCGGGCTATTTACAGTACTAAAGTTAGATAATTTATTTTGATTACATCAAGTGTTATTGAAACATTTGAGGGGTTTTAATTACATCAAGTGCGAATGAAACATTTGAAGGGTTTAACATAATGGAAACAATTTTTATAGTAAATAATAGTTTGTAGATCTCAGTTTGGAGTAGAACGACATATAATTCTATTTTTAAATATGGTTGATGAAATAAAAATTATAGCAATAACAATAAACATTTGTATTTTTCAATAATGTTATTATATGTTGCAAAAAGGAAGGAAATGCCTACACAAAATCTACAAAGTCTACATAAAATCTGCAAATCAAATTCGTAAACACGCACAATTTCATAAGAGATGAATATGTGCAACATATTTAACAATGTCATCTAAACTAGAGATATTTACATAGAGTTGGACATTTAATAGGTAAGGGTTATGGTGAAGGATTAAGAATTATTTGGTTTATAGGGATTATATTGTTAAAATACAAGTCATTATGTATCAGGTTTATCATTGTTTTAGTCAACCTTACATCATTTATTTTCAATTTGCATTGTAATAGCATTGTGGTGTGTTGTTTTATTGTTATAAAAGTAACGTTATTATTAGTAATGATTTAATTAAAATATGTTTCAAAGTTGTAATAATAACAATCCATTCTCATGATTAATTATGATTTTTACTTAATTAGATTTAAAATTTAGATGCATTAAATGTATATTAGAAATTCACGATAGATTAGTATAAATAAATATTTGTTATAGGGGAATGAAATGCATTGTATTATTAAAATCATTTTTAAAATTAATGAATATAAATATAATTAAGATATTAGATGTCAAATCCTTCTCTATTTTATTTTATAATATAAGTTCACAAAAAAATTTACATTAATTGTAACAATATGATAGTAACTACACTTTAAGGAAGAATTTATCATTGATGTTTTTTAATAAACACCTCTCACAATTTTCCAAAATAAATATGCATGATTTTTTCACAATTTAAAATGCGTGATGTTTATACATAGTATAAAATTGAAGGAATTTGGTTTTTATAGTACACATCTAACCATCATATTTAACATACATATCTAGGAAACATGAACATTCACATCTAATATCACCTAACATACACATCTATCAAGCAAACCTAGTAAACATATCTAACATGACCTAATATACACATCACCATCAAGTACATTATATAAATAAAAATCAACATCAACATGAAAAATGCAGTATATATATATGAACAATAATATGAAAGCGATGATGTACATACCAAATATGCATCTAAAGTCCAATAAATGCTATGAGATAGCTAGTCCACCTCTGGAACCAGAGGCATCACTACCTATTCTAACAAATCCAGAGGTATCGACACCAGGGATATTTGTGGCTTGACCGCAATGCCAACCTGACTATTGAAATTATCCACCAGATCACTAGGTTGAGCAAAAGAGGTAAAGATACGAAGTAGTTTTTCCAAGGGAAAAGCAAAGATAAAGAAGTAGCCGCAAAGATGAAGAAAAGGAAAACTGTCATCAAAGGAAAGAGAGGTTTTCAAACGGATGACATAGATGATAAGGCCACGAAGTTTTTCACGCAACTTTTATCCGGCAAGATTCTCAGAAAAGCCAGGCCTTTGGAGGTACTTGCGGGCGCAGTACTACTTGGTGCCGTAGTCGCGAAGGGTGAACAATTCAACTGGTGTCAATACCTATTGAATGAGTTCCCAGAGGAACTAAATGACACATAGATCAATGGTGAAAATTTCCATTTTGCATGGTTAATCGTGTTGATCGCCTTCATAGGGTGGAAGGAGCCGAAGGATTACGTTGGTGTAATTATCGACAACAATGGCTGCAGAGGATCCCGCTATTCAAACCTTTGGGCAAATTTGAATTCACAAAGACAATAGGCGATAACTGAGGTCTTCTACGCCTATTATGACCAGCTACGCGCAGCATTCATGCTCACACCACGGATAACAAAGTAGGTAACGAGTAAGTATATTTGCACTGTTGATTTTTATGTTGACATGCATTGCATTCACTTTTCAGCCAAAGCACAAAAGAAGAATATTGAATGGTTCGCAGGATGATACCATATGTATGAAGAAGATATTGAAAATATCATGAAGGAATGGCCTGCCGAATTTCGGGTCGAAATTGTGGATATCCAAAGCGAATCCGACGAGGACAACCCCATTCCATGTCCCATTGTTGAAGAAAAATAAATGGGAAAAAGAAAGAAAGCTGAGAGCTCGGCACAACCGAAGGGGGCATGGAAGAAACATAAAGTTGTTAAAGGACAATCAGACACAGTACTCCATGATGATGATTATGAAATGATCGTGAAAAGGGTCACGGAGCAGATGGGAGATCTAATGACTGAGAAAGAGAAAAAGGACAAAGCATTTCAGGAAAGTTTGCAGAAGAATCTGACCAAGGTGTAGGGGATTACAGAAAGAATTGAAGAAGTACACAAAATATTACCCTTGCCGCGGGACTCGGAGTCTGAAGGGAAGTCAGGAGGAACTTCATAGCAGAAGACGCTGCAGCTAGCCATGACCGTGCCTGCGAAGTCCCGCATTGTCCATCTTGATCCATTAACTGTGAGATTGCCACTGCCAGAACAAATAATGTTGGACATGAAGGACGTCGAGCGTGTGGATCTTGATATTGCAAAGATACCACTGCCTGGTCTACACTATTTGCATCTGCAGGTCGACGAAGAAATGCATGAGAGAACTACTGATGCACTGAAACATCAACCTGAGTTGCAAGTAGCTAATTGGTAGTTAGAGGAAGCTAGATCACAGAGAGCTATGGAACTGCAAGATGAGCATGATCGATGGAAAAGGATAGAATCCATGATCACTGCAGTTGCAGATGATATATCAGAATGTGAAGTACAAGTAGACCCCGCGGACACTGTCGTTAAGATCGACGAGCTGGTTAACGATCTTAAGATGAAGATGCAAGATATGGAGATCAGCCATGAAGCTAAGGTTGCTTCTTTGGAGGCACAAATTAATCCACAGACTCCACCAGATCAGCAACATTTGAGAGCAAAGGAAGTGAAGGCCATAGTAGAAATTATAGCCACCGAGGTGGCTAAGTACCAAAGTCTGCTAGAGGGGGCATCGAAGGCATTCACTTCCCTAGAGGAGGATCCAGGGTTGCTCGAAGTCAAGAACGCTGTGAAAGATAAACAGACAGCATTAGAACGGTTGGATGCAGAAGTTAAAGCCCTTCTACTAAGAGAAAGACTTCAAAGGTACCGGGAAATTAGTGCACTGAAGAAGGAAGTTCAGGCCTTAAGAGAAAAAGAGACTGAAATGGGAAATAAATCGCAACCCTTACTGGAGGCAGCCCACACGATCTCGTAGGAGATCGAGGAAAAGTTACAGGAGTTGCATGAAAGTCAAGAATAGGTGGAAGGACAAGCCGAGGATGATGAAATAACACTTGAGATGTTAGAAACAGTGAAACAAGTTGAGCAATACACTAAGGAAGCAGTCGAAAAGTTGATTGTCACATACAACGAGTTCGCTGCAAAGCTAGCTCCACAGGCGGAGGAACAACTAGGAGAAGTCAATGTTGAAGGTGGCTCGGGGACGAGCCACATGTAAGTGTTAGGGGCCTGTTGGGCCTGGCCCAAGTGGGGCATTTTTTGTGTAAGTCATATTATGGAATTGCGGAGCTGAGCGCAGTTCAGTGAAGGCTTTTTGGAAAAGTTTATTTTGGATGCTGCAAAGTTGCATGCAGCGCAGCGTCGGAAGAGCTGCAAAGTTCAGTGCTACGAGGAGACAACGCTGCAATGTGTCCAGTCTACAGGGATCCAGCAAAGCAGAGTGTTGGACTGAATACAACACAGATTCCGGTTAGACCATTGGTGGTCTATTTTTGGTAAATATGCTCCATGATTTCCAAGCAATGGGTAAGGAGCAAAGTGGAAGAAAGCGACTGGTCGCACATGTAAAGAACCACTACTTGAACCAGTTGCACAAGATTGCTAGAGGAAGAATGGCTCGGTGAAAGCAACCCATTGGCATGTGTGTGATAGGGAGGCTGATGGCAATGTGAGGCATGCGCTGAAGGCGTCCACGATGAAATATTCACTACTAGAATCCAGAAAGTCTGGTTAAGGGAAAACCGTGACAGTTTTGTAAACCTAAGGGTTTTTTCCTACGAATTGTAAAGACATGACCTACGGGCATGATCTATAAATAAGGGATATTTTGTATGGGAAAGGGTTAATTTCTAGAGTTGGGCTTGTATCTTATTGTAACATTTTGGGCAAGACCTGTTTTGATTGCCATTGAAAAGGCTCTACAAGCTGTGTGCACAGAGGCCTATTTAGAGAGAAGAGGGTCTGCAGCTGAGTGCGCAGACAAAGAACTGTTGTACCCTTCCCAAAGACTAATACAAAAACAGTTCTTGTGGACGTAGCTCCCATACTGGGGGTGAACCACGTTAAATCATGTGTAGTGCGATTGTTTGTGTTTTACACTTGTTTGCTTACTTACATTGGATGCTTGGATTCTCATTTATCAGTTGTTATGTTAATGCTTTTATATGTATTCGCCATAGGAGAAAGATGGGAATAATATGTTAAGTATTACATGTATAGATGAATGATGAATGCGCAATAGTCTAAGTCCATGAAAGTAGCAGTTCATTGAATAATCACATCCATATGTAGAGTTTGGGGTTACATAACTCTTTTGACGTGCAGCACCGGAAGTGCGCAGTATTGTGTGTCTCATCTGTTTACATTGGTTATAATATTAATCATCTAAGGCAGTAGATGAATGAATAAGTGTTAAGTGACATCTTCATAGTGGTTAAGTCCGCAGAGGAAGCATATAAGTGAGTTGCGTTGTCCTATTATTTGCAGCCTATCCGAACCGCGCAGCTCGTAGATGCGCTGGTTGCGCAAGCTTCTTAGTTTGTAGAGCGAGGACTGGTACGCAGTCTATCATTGTGTAGTATTTAGTCCACAACGTGAGCCGCACACTGCGCTTCGCAGTAGATCTATCCGAGCAACTCATCACATCGTTGTGGAAACCTGATTCCGCAGCACCCCCATAGCTACACCTCGGGTGAGACCTCGACCTGTTCACAGGCTGTTGCCGAAAGGGCCGGTGAGAAGGGGTTTTGTTGGTTCCTTGAAACCACGAAGAACTTGGGTCTACATTGGAAACCTCTAGATCAGTATCTTAATCCAAAAAATGGAAACCTGATTCCGCAGTACCCCCCAAGATACGCCTCGAGTGAGACTTCATCCTGTTCGCAGGCTGTTGCCAAAAGGGCCGGTGAGAATGGGTTTTGCTGGTTCCTTGAAACTGCGAAGAACCCGGGTCTACATTGGAAACCTCTATATCAATATCTTAAGCCAACAAATGGTTCCATTGTCATGCTAAGAATCCATGATGAGTTGATGTCGTGACGTGCGATGAAGAAGAAGCTTTGCTAGGTATCGAATTTTGGCATCCAGATAAGAAAGAAATCTGGGCTTGGTGTGACAAGACAGAAAGAGACTTGACAAGAAAGGATAATAGACACCCACATCTTTCTGACATCCAGTGGTTGAAAAAATACCTATGGAAAGATGTTCATGAATTTTTCTAGGCTTCTTTTGGAAACAAGCTACACGAGTGGTTGTCAAGGCTCGCAGAGCAAAGAAACTATACACTGCGAGACATACCGAATGAGTGGACACCGGAGCTTATTGGAAGGATCAAAGCAATAGATAGTCCATTCACGAGAGTAGTTGACTTCTGGATTGACAGTACACTACAGAGCTTTGTGACACAGTTCGCTGTGGACATGCTAAAGTCCTACAACGCATCCGAAAGAGAGTTTTTCAAGGGATTCAGAGGTAAGTACTTGAACAACCTCAGTTTATACATTAAAATGATTTTGGAAGGAAAAGGTGTTTTTAGAATGTAGTGAAGTTTTGTTTAAATATGTCATGGTAGATAGTACATATAGTGGTTCTTATGAAGAAACCCATAACCGGAGAAGTGGAAAGAGATACAAGTTCATCACTGAGAAAAATCCTAGACCACATGGACTCCGCGTAGATACCCAGATACCATGTGAGCTTGATAATCAAACTGCACCTCTGTCAGTCACGTATCATCCTATTATGCCACAGAACCCACTGGTTGCACATACTGCGCATCCCCTGTCTCAGAATCCATCAGTTCAGAACTTGCCAGTTGCGAACGCCGCACAACCTGCACCGCAGAACATCAGTACTGGTAACACCGCAAGAGCGGTTGCCTAGGCTATTCCGACTCAACCTACCCCATCTCAGGTTGTACCACTTCAGAACATCCAGCCTCATATCATTCCTCAGAGTCTTATCCCTATCACTACTCAAACAATTGTTCCACCTAGAAGGAGGATGGATGATGATATCAAACTGTCGATTTTCAAAGGAACAGGTCTAGAAGACCTTGATCAACATTGGCTTCTATGTGAAGCTGTATGGAGTGTAAAGCAAGAACAGGATGACACTGTGAAGCAAGCATAGCTCATCACCACTTTTAGAGACAGAGGCTTGCATTGGTTCATGAAGTATTTGCAGGGACATAATAGAACCCTGGTAGAAATCAAGGCTGCACTCTTAGCAAAATTTAAGAAGCCAAAATCAGAATCACAGTGTATAACAGAGTTGAAAGAGATCAAACAGAAACCCAATGAGATATTATGGGAGTTTGATCAGAAATTTAAGACACTGTTGGATCATTTAAGCTTCGTTATAGCACCACAATAGCACAAGGAATGGTTTATAGCCACGTTGTTGCCCCATATCAGACATCCCTTGATGCAGCAGAAGGTGGCGTCACAGGAAGAAGCCTTGGAAATCGCGATGAAGTTGGAAGCTTCACCGATCAGAGAAAGTAGCACTGGGATGTCTCAAATTCAGAACCAGATGGCTACCCTGACACTACAATTGCAGGATATTAAGAAAAGAAAACAAGAGAGATAGGAAGTCTGGTGTACGGGCTGTAAGGGAGAAGGTCACACTAAGGATCACTGTCCTTTATTCCAAGACTTCCTTAACATGGGTGGACCAAACCCATTAAATCCGAACCAATGGCCATGGTGTGAAATTTGCAGAACTAGAGGACACCAGCCAGAAGACTGCCACCTGATACAAAAATACTTAAGAACATCTAAAAACCTATATTGTAATTTCTGTAAGTCAGTTGGGCATGATGAGTCCAATTGCCGCACATATGAGCTTATGCTAGAAAGAAAGAAAGATATTGAGCATATGTATGGCAGAATGTACAGAGTCCAAGAAGAGACTTCGCAGAAACAAAATAATGTCCAGCATGATCAGGGAGCATACAGAGGCAATGGAGGATACCAAGGGAGAGGAAGGAATAACGACCCAGCGCAAGGAAGAGGCCGAGGTCAAGTAATCTATTATAATTGTGGCCAAGGAGGTCATGTATCTAGAGATTGTACCAACCCATGCAGTACATGTAGTTATTGTAAATCATTTGATCATGTTGTTGAAGACTACCCAGTCTTATAGGTAGAAATGTAGAAACGGAAGCGGCCAAAGGCACCGAACCAAAATATTCAGTTGATCGCAACAGATAGGAGACTTGCGGATCCAAGTATCAACGTAGTGACGCGAAGTGGCACTACAACAGAGAGAGATAGAGGAGTAGAAGTTTCGACTTCTGGAGACTTTAACACTAAGTAGACTCCTCTTGAAACAATATGGATAAGGAGAGCTACTGGGAAAGCACCTGCTTTCAACTTAGAGAAAAACATAGAAGTATTTGAAGAAGCGCGGGATATATTCAAAGAATCAACACCCAGATCGCCGAGAATCCTGTTGCGCAGTGAAACACTGCATATGGAATATATTCCGGATGCTTATGATAGAACGAGCGCTGCAGAAGAGACAAACACCTCTGTTGCGCAGTTCCTCAGGAGCTGCATTAAGTTGATGAAGAGTCCAAATGCTATAGTAGAGCTGCATAAGTTGTTAGATCAGTATGAACCGCACAGTGAAGGTGAAACTACCGATAGCGCATTTCACCACATCAAGAAACACAAGAGAACGGGGAGAGAAATGTGACTCAGTGCACAGATAGGAGACAATGAAATGGATGAGATCATTCTTGATCTCGGATTAGAAGTAAATGTATTAACTAAACAAACATGGCAGCAGATGGGGAGACCAAAGCCGTTATGGTCACCTATCCAGTTGAGAATGGCCAATCAAGAGAAGGTCATACCATTTGGACGGTTAGCCAACGTGATTGTTGACATTGATGGAGTGTAGAGTTATGCAGATTTCGAGGTTATCAAAATTGTGGATGATAGTCAGCCTTTTCCTGCACTGTTGGGAATTGACTAGGCTATAGATAACCTCGCTATCATAAACTTGAAGACAAAGAAGATGATATTCGAAGGAAAACATCTCAGGGTCATCGCACCACTGGACCCTGCAGACGGAGACAGATACAACGAGCCTATTCAAGAGGAATCTAGAGCTCAAGACTTGGACCGCCTGTACAAGATGACTGCGAACCAGGAAGATTATATTAATCCTACTGCAGATGGAACACTCAGCTGGAGATGCGACATTTCTTGCATCTCAGACTCTGATGCAGGATTGGAAAATTGGAAAAGTTGCAAGCATGAAGTATCTGCAAGGAGATTTGCGCAAGTTACAAAGTCACTGCATTGGATTGGAAAGGAGGTAAGCCCAATCCCCACTTATGATGGTTTATCTAACGTTTATTCCTTTATCAAAGACTATACTGTAGTAATTGCAGATGAACATCGCTTACCAGCACTAGATATGGCACTGCATGAGACACCTGCCAGATGGTGGGCTGCACCTAAGCATACATTGACCACATGGGATCAATGCAGAATCAAGACGCATATCAGGTTTGTTGACAAGGTTACCCTACCCTTTGAAAAATATAATGGACAGATAGATCCAATGCAGCATATTAAGGTATGTTCACAAGCATGGGAGGAGAGACCAAAGACAAAATGGGTGCATATGTTTGTGCACACGTTGGAGGAAGAAATTCTAAAGAAATGGTACCTGGATATGGAGTTGCGCAAGGAAACTACAGATTGGCCTACCCTCACTGTGAACTTCCAGAAGAGATTCAGTTTTGAAGACGAGAGCCCTACCATAAATGATGCACTATAGATTATTAAGGAAAGAATATCCAAACCGAAATGTCCACATAAGAACATGACATTATAGGAATTCTTTGGAGCTGACACCATACCTATAAGCCTACAGACAGAATGGAAGGAATAGGTAGAACATGCCATGCAATGTTATAACCTAGCTGAAGAGGCTGAAGAAAAAGAAGGAAGTGACGAGGAGGATCCATGCAACATAAATATTCCTGAGTTAGAAGGAGTGCGTGAGGTAGAGGGACCTCCGCTGGAAATCCCAGACATGAGTGGACCCGTGAAAACAAGGAAAGTGAACATTGGCACCAGCGAAGAGCCAAAGTTTGCAAGTATTGGAAACTACTGGGACGATCAGACTATCGCGGAGATCGCAGACCTGTTACATGAGTATCATGATTTATTCCCGACAAAGTTTACAGAGATGAAGGGCATTTTTGGGAGACTTAGGGGTTATGAAGATACCTCTTAAGCCAGGTGGCAAGCCTGTTAAACAGAGGCCTTATAGACTGAACCCACGATACAAAGAACGAGTCAGGGAAGAACTTGATAAAATGCTCGACGCAGGGATCATCGAGCCAGTCGAAGAATCTGACTAGATAAGCCCTATGGTTGTCCAAGATAAGAAGACAAAAGGCGAGATAAGGATTTGCATGGATCTCAGAAAATTGAACGATGCTTCAATGCACGACCCATTTCCTACTGCTTTCATTGATGAGGTGTTTGATATTGTTAGAGGAAATGAGGCCTATTCCTTTACTAATGGTTTTTCGAGATATCATCAGATAAGAATTGATCCCGCGGATAGACACAAGACCACTTTTTCCATGGAATGGGGGTCGTTCCAGTACACAATAATGCCGTTTGGTATGAAGAACGCGCCCGCCATATTTTCCATAGTTGTGGTCGCAGCATTCAAAGATTTCATGCATAATTTTTTAGGATCTTATTTTGATGATTGGACAGTATTCGTGTTGCTGAAGGACCATTGCGCAAATCTGAGACTAATGCTAGAAAAGTGCAGACAGCATCAAATGTCGCTCAACCTGAAGAAGTGTATTTTTTTTGTACCCTATGTGTTGGAATATTTAAGTCTTCCTACCATGTCATTATTTACATTAGATGCATTAATTAATCTTTTATGGTTAATTCTATGTAATAAGACTAGGAAATTGCCTTGTGTGGGCCACAAGGCAACATAAGAGGATAAGAATACATCCAAGGTGTGATCTACAAGATACCTAGGCCACTTGGGCACCTTCCAAATATTTTTGGATTAGTTTAAGGAAGAAAGGCGCACTTGTGAAGAAACTGCTGCTTTTTACTGCTTTTTCCCCCATAGGGAAAAGCTAGCCAACCTAGGAAAGTGTCTTTCTCACCAAAAACTTTCCTTAATGCTATTTCCACCCAAAATTTGTATTTAGAATTTTTTTTACCTATATTTCACCTTCAGCTCACTAATTTAGCAATTCGTGAGCTTTTGGGCTGATTTGGAAAGTCAACTTGCCACCTAGGGGGGATGGGCATTTTTAGCAAGTCTGATGATTAGGAGTTTTGTTTGGCATATTTAGCCATTCGATTTTCTGCTGTAATGTTATTTAATAACAGCCTATTACATTCGTATGTTGGCTGATGTAATTCTATTCATGAGAAGTAATGCATAAATCTACTCTTGTGCATAATTTCTGTGTCTTTTGACTAGTTGTGTGAGATTTTTTATATGAGAGAGTGTAATTTCTTGATTAGTTCTTGGATGTGATCTGATTTTCACATGGTATCAGATCCATCAAGCTATTCCTTTCATCTATTGATTGTCTTGCAGGATCCAACAGTCTCAGGAAGGGCGCATTGATCAATTCACCGAGTGAATTCTATTCTCTGCAGGGCGCATTTTGGAATCCATAAGTGTTCTAATTTCAATCCAAAATTTTATATCAGTTGCAGCAATGGATCATACACAGCATATCATCCTCACTCCTTTCAATTACTTTGATTGGAAAGCACGGATGGAGATTCTACTGAGGAGCAAAGGGCTCTATAGGGTGACCATGGAAATGGAAGCTGAGCCAACCTCAACAGTGGAGAAATCTAAATGGCATAATCAAAAAGATGAAGCCTATGGGCTGTTATGTCTCACTACATCCATAGAACTATTATTTCATCTTCATGGCCTCACTTCACCTAATGAAGTATGGCTGAAACTTCAAGAATTTTTCGATAAAACCGATGAATTGAGAGGCCACCAATTGGATAACGAGCTAGTCTCTTTGAGTCCGCAAAATTTTAATAATCTACAAGAATTCTTCTCCAAATTCAAGTCTCTTGTGTTGCAGCTAAAGCAATGTGGAATAGACAAGAAAGATGAGCAATTAGTTTTTGCCATTCTCTCCAAGCTTGGCCCCGACTATTCAATTTTTGTTTCCACCTTCCATTCCACCCGAAAAGCAATTAAAAATTGGAAGAGCCCGTCACTTTCAGAATTCATGGAGTCATTAACACAAGAACAAGACAAGCTGGTCTTAATGGGAGCCATTAAAAATCCATCCAAATACCACTGTCTAAATGTTGGAGACTCAAGGAATTCAAAAGGCAACTTCAAGAAGCCCACCGGTGAGCGGAAAGACAAGCAAAATTTTAACGGAGAGCCATCAAAATTCAAGAAGAATCTGAACAAGAAGAATGAGAGGACAAAGTGCACTTATTGCAGCAAGGGATTTCATCTTGAAAGCTCTTGTATGAAGAAGACCATCGACCAATTAACTCATGCATTGGAGAAAGCCAATATCCCTCTTTCAGAGAGTGCAAGAAGGAAGGATGGAGGATCAAATTCTGATGACAAAGAGAGAGTTCATGCATTGATGGCCAGCACTTCCCAATATTCATAATTCATCATTGATTCCGGTGCTTCAAGACACATGGTGTCTGCAAGTAAGTATTTTACTTCACTTGACTCTTCCAGTGGTCCGAATATTGTATTGGGAGACAATTCTGAAACTTCTAGCAAAGGCAAAGGTAGCATAGATCTCGAGTTTTAGTCATTTAATAATGTTTTATATGTCCTTGGACTTGCTGCAAACCTACTGTTAGTCTATCAGATGACCCATACAGGGCTTCCCAAGAGAGTAACCTTTACCCCCAATGATATTGAGATTTAGAAATTTCAACAGGAAAAATTATTGCATTTGGTACTGTTGATCATTGTTCTAGAATTTACAAGTTTTCTCATTTTGTGCCAAACTCCTCACCTTCTGCTCTATTAACCCATGCCAATGAGTCCAGAAAGCTATGGCATGAAATATTTGGCCACCTTAATTACAAATACATTTCCCAACTTCATGAGAAAGAGATGGTTATAGGGCTGCCCAACATCAAATTTTCCAAAGGTGTCTGTCAATCTTGCATCCTAGGAAAACATCCAGAGCATAAGTATGGGAGATCTACCACTGAGAGAACCACTGCACCATTAGAACTTATACACACTGATATATCAGGTCCATTTCCTCACGAGTCATTGAATTCAGCAAAATATATTCTCACATTCATAGATGATTTCAGCAGGTATTGATGGATTTATTTCATCAAGCTTAAATCAGAAGTTTTTGGGTTATTCAAGTTATTCAAAGCCTCAGTTGAGAATTAGTCTGGTAAAAATATAAAAGTGTTAAGATCTGATAATGGCGGTGAGTATTTGAAATCATAGTTTCAACAATTTTGTGCTTCATCAAGCATACAGATGCAACATATAGTTCCATATACACCTCAGCAAAATGGGGTTGCTGAGAGGAAGAATAGATCTCTTAAGGAGATGGCCACATGCATGCTTGAGGCAAAAGATTTGTCTCCTAAGCTATGGGATGAAGCAATAAATTGTGCCACCTATATTCAAAATAGAGTGCCACACAAAGCTCTCAAAGGTATCACTCCTTTCGAGGCTTGGATAGGTCACAAACCTGACATCTCTCATTTCAAGATTTTTGGCTCCAAGGCTTGGGCTAGGATTCCGATTGAGAAGAGGAGGGCTATGCAGCCCCAAAGACAACCATGTTTTTTTGTTGGATATTCAGAGGAATCCAAAGCTTATAAGCTGCTGAACATGACCACTCATAAAGCATTCATCGAAAGAAGTGTGCAGTTTGAGGAAGAGTCCTCTCAGAGTGCAGAAATTGGAGATTCATCTTCACCAACGACTGAAGAAGAAGTAAGTGATGTTCTTGATATTTTTTATTCTGATATTTCTGATGATGAGGATCAATTTATTGTAGATGCTAACTCACCTACAAGGCCTAAGTGGGCTGCAAAAAATTTGCAAGCAGCAGGTGAACTAGCAGGCAACCCTCAGGACCAAAGAAGGACTAGATCACAGTTTGAGACTGCTCTCAATGTGAATGATCCTTATCTTTCTGAGAAGTGCTATATGATAATAGATTCTGATCCACAAACATATGAGGATGAATCACATGATCCTAGATGGAAGATTTTTATGGATGGGAAGTTTCAATCATTGCAGAATAATGAAACTTGGGAGCTAGTTAAGCTCCCCGCAGGCAGAAAGTTGGTAAGATGCAAATGGATTTATAAGACTAAATGTGCAGCGGATGGTACAACCATTAAGTACAAAGAAAGGCTGGTAGAAAAGGGGCATTCTCAGGTCCAAGTACTTGATTATAATGAAACATTTGCACCAGTAGCTCAGAAAGACTCCATTAGACTAGTTTTGGTAGTGGCAGCTTCCAAGCGGTGGGAATTACATCACATGGATGTGAAAAGTGCTTTCTTCCATGGGCAACTTGAAGAAGAAATATATATGCAGAAGCCATAGGGGTACACATCAGATCCAAACCTTGTTTACAGGTTGAAAAAATGTTTGTATGGACTCAAGCAAGCCCCCAGGGCTTGGTATGCAAAGATGGATAGTTTTTTGTTGTCACAATCCTATGTTCGGTGTAAATCTGACCCAAATGTCTATATGAAGTTTGTTGATGGTTTTATTATGTTAATAGTGCTGTATGTTGATGATTTGCTGATCACAGGTGATAGCACTGAACAAATAGCATCACTAAAGACTACAATGCACCAAGCATTCTCCATGAGTGACTTGGGAATTCTTAAGCAATTTTTGGGGCTTGAGATTTCTCAAACAAAAGAAGGAACCAAGGTATGTCAGTCAAAGTATGCTTCTGATCTATTAAAGAAGTTTAATATGGTTGATTGCAAGCCTTCTAACACTCCATTCCTTTCTGGAGTTATAATGGAAGAAGCAGAATCTACACCACTTTTTGATAGTACTCTATACAGACAGTTGATTGGCAGCTTGCTCTACTTGACACACACTTGACCAGATCTTGCATATGCTATGAGTGTAGCATCTAGATATATGGAGTAGCCACATGAGTTACATTGGAGGTTTGCAAAAATAATTCTTCATTATGTTCAGGGCGCAAAGAGTGATGGGATTCACTATGTGGCAGATTCGAGCTTAGATCTCTTGGGTTTCACAGATTCGGATTGGGCTGGTGATAGCCTTGACAGGAAATCCACATCAGGATTTGTATTCATGCTTGGAAGTGTCCCTGTATGCAGGTCCATCAATAAACAAAATTCCATAGCACTATCTTCAGTGGAGGTAGAGTACAGAGGAGCAGTGAATGTTGCTACACAGTGTGTCTGGTTGCAGGGGATTTTGTCTGAGTTTGAGATTTCTTTCAGTACTCCTACTATCATTTATTGTGACAACTAGAGTGCCATTAGAGTTTCAAGTGATCCAATACAGAGGCAGAGGACCAAGCACATAGAGATTCATATGCACTACATCAGAGATCTAGTGCATGACTAGATCATAGATTTGCAGTATTGCCCCATAGGTGAGCAAACTGCAGATATCTTCACCAAGGCTTTCAAAGAGAAGACATTCAACTATCTTAGATCACTACTTGGGATGGTTGAACATGTGGTGGAGTGAAGGGTTGATCAACAACCTTTCAATTTTGATATGTCCATGTTTTGAGGGAAGGTTTTTCCCATGAGGTTTTCCTTCTATCCTTGTTTTGTGGACCGACAATATTTTGTACGGGGTGACCAAGTCTAGTTACTGGGCCTTTAGTATTTTATATTATGATATTTAGATCATTTAAGTCAGACTTAAGAGGGGGTGTTGGAATATTTAAGTCTTCCTACCATGTCATTATTTACATTAGATGCATTAATTAATCTTTTGTGGTTAATTCTATGTAATAAGACTAGGAAATTGCCTTGTGTGGGCCACAAGGCAACATAAGAGGATAAGAATACATCCAAGGTGTGATCTACAAGATACCTAGGCCACTTGGGCACATTCCAAATATTTATGGATGAGTTTAGGGAAGAAAGGCGCACTTGTGAAGAAACTGTTGCTTTTTACTGCTTTTTCCCCCATAGGGAAAAGCTAGTCAACTTAGGAAAGTGTTTTTCTCACCAAAAACTTTCCTTAATGCTATTTCCACCCAAAATTCGTATTTGGCATTTTTTTTACCTATATTTCACCTTCAACTCACTAATTTAGCAATTCGTGAGCTTTTGGGCTGATTTGGAAAGTCAACTTGCTACCTAGGGGGGGATGGGCATTTTTAGCAAGTCTGATGATTATGAGTTTTGTTTGGCATATTTAGCCATTCAATTTTATGCTGTAATGTTATTTAATAACAACCTATTACATTCGTATGTTGGTTGATGTAATTCTATTCATGAGAAGTAATACAGAAATCTGCTCTTGTGCATAATTTCTGTGTCTTTTGACTAGTTGTGTGAGATTTTTTATATGAGAGAGTGTAATTTCTTGATCGGTTCTTGGATGTGATCTTATTTTCACACTATGGAATTCTGTTGGGACATATTGTGTGCAAACAGGGCTTGATGGTTGATCCTGTGAAGATCGCAGTTATTGTAAACTTTCCAACACCAAATTCAGTCAAGCAGTTGTGCACTACATTGGGGCATACAGGTTACTACAGGAAATTTATAAAGGGTTATGCACAGATAACCGCAGCTATGGAGAATCTATTAAAGAAAGATGTGTCATTCATTTGGAACGCAGAGTGTGAACAAGGCTTTGACACCTTAAAATAGAAAATGGTAACTGCGCCAATCCTAGTTTTTCTAGACTGGGAGAAGCCATTTCATGTCCATGTCGATGCTTCATGTATAGCATTGGGGGTTGTCTTAGCACAAACAGGAGAGGGAGGTATTGACCATCCCATCACATTTTCGAGCAGGAAGCTCTCATTTGCAGAGAAGAATTATACCACCACTGAGAGAGAAGGCCTCGCTATGGCCTATGTGGTGCAGAAATTCAGGCATTATTTGTTGGGTGCGCACTTCTCTATGTTCACTGACCATTCTGCTTTGAAATAACTGGTCAACAAGCCAATGTTAGGGAGCGAATCTGCAGATGGTTATTACTTTTTCAGGAGTATGACTTTGAAATAGTAGTTAAGACGGGCAGATTGAACTTAGGACCTAATCATCTGTCAAGGATCGAGTCAGGAGAAGAACCTACAAACCTCGAAGACAATCTGCCTGATACGCAGTTGTTTGCTATCCAGATAGCTGATGAATATTATAAAGATATCATAGACTTCTTGACTACTGGGTTGGCACCCATATAGTTTACTACACAATAGAAGAAGCAGCTGGTAGTAAGAGCAACAGACTTCACCATCATTGCCGGACAGTTATATAAACTGGGGCAGGATGAAGTATTGCGTAGGTGTGTGTTAGAGCATGAGAAACCATTCATATTGGTTGATGCACATTCAGGAGCATCATGAGGTCTCTACGCAGAAAGAAAGAGAAAAAGCATGGCATGATCGCCACATCAAAAACAAGACCTTTCAGGTAGGTGATCTAGGCTCTTGTATGATAGCAAGTTTATGAAGTTTCATGGAAAGTGAAAAATGGATTGGCTTGGTCCATATACTTTTTTACATGTAACTAATGGTGGCGCAGTCTAGTTAGCCACATTATCAGGAGATAAATTGCCCGGTCTAGTCAATGGAAGCAGACTAAAACCCTATCGGGATAGTCCTGCTTCGCAGAACCCTTGATGATCAGAAAGAAAGGAAATTTCTAAGTGCTAAGTATAGTTGGAATTGGGCACTAGAATAAGGGAAGAGTCTGTACACAATGTATGATGAGGAAGTGTATATAATGTGCAGCACTGTTAAGATGTGCCATTGCGCCAAAAAAAAATGAAAAGAGAAAAAGAAAAAAGAGGAACCACACTGTGTGAAGAGCACAAGGCAATTGCAAAGATCAAGTTGAACGAGGAAAGATGCTAAGTTCAGAGGAAAGAAATCAGGCACCGCGAAGTAATCGCACAAGAGTAATGGAGACTGCCGTGCAGTTCGACGCAACATTCCAAAAAAATAGCCGTTACACTGTCGGTCGCCAAAATAGCCGTTATACAATACTTTCTCCAGCGACCGCTTGGGCATTTAACACAGAATTAGCCGTTCTGAATGAGTTAATGAAGGAAAGAACTAAAGAATCCGTTGGATTTGGCCAATGGATACCGCATTTAATGCTTATCTAGCCGTTGAAGGACGTGGAGGAGGCTATCTGCGCTTATAAATACTGCTGCATTTGGACTCGCGGGCGTTACCGAACACTTAGAATTTTCTTGTGAACACTATTTTGCGAGTTGTTTTTAGCAAGCTATCCGAAATCCTGTTGAAATTTTTCCAGTGAATGTCTAAGAGGTCTTCCATTGAGGAGTATTTCACGGTCCAAGAGACTATGAAGGTGTTCAAATACAGAGGGATTGAAGGGTTAATGAGAACCCAAGCCAAGAAATTTGTCATAGAATAGGGTCAAGCATCCAGAAGATCACCAAGACACAGTCCAATAATGAAGGACAAAGGTAAAGATCCAGTGGGGCTGGAAGTGAAGCAACCAAACATGAGCTCGACAGTGTCGAAGCCACCGATAGCTGATAAGGAGATACCATTGACACTTACCCCTGACTATATCTTGTTGCATGCACTGGACGCACTGGTCTTCAAGCTAATGAAGAATGCCAAATACAACATTCCGCTATCGCCAATATCAAAGCATGTCGATGTGGACAAAAATTTGTTGGGTAAGATTCTAGAGTGTAAGTGGGAAGACTATGATCTGCTTCAGATGCAGAGGGATCCCAATGAACCTAAGTTCCCACAGTTCCAGCCCGACCAGTACATGTGCTGGAAGAAATATGTGAAGGGCAATCTCACCTTGGTCACGCAAAGCTGGTTATCCGGAGTAGTCAAGTCGAGACTTCTCAATCTGCTTAGACTCCCGCATTTTCACAGATAGTCGGAGTTGAATGTGGTGGTACGAACTCTGATGGCATGCATTCACTAGGGATATTTGTAGCTTGACCGCAATGTCGACCTGACTATTGACATTATCCACCGGATCACTGGGTTGAGCAAAAGAGGTAAAGATCCGAATTAGTTTTTCCAAGGGAAAAGCAAAGATAAAGAAGTAGCCGCGAAGATGAAGAAAACACAAAATGTCATCAAAGGAAAGAGAGGTTTTCAAACCGATGGCAAGCCCACGAAGTTTGTCACAGAACTTTTAGCCGGTAAGATTCTCAGAAAATCCAGGCCTTTGGAGTTACCTACGGGTGCATTACTACTTGGTGCCGCAGTCGCGGAGGGCGAACAATTCAACTGGTGTCAATACCTATTGAATAAGTTCTTGGAGGAACTAAATGACACACAGATCAATGGTGGAAATTTCCATTTTACATGGTTAATTGTGTTGATCGCCTTCATAGGGTGGAAGGCGCCGAAGGATTATGTTGGCGTAATCATCAACAATAATGAATGTAGAGGATCCCGCTATTCAAACCTTTGGGAAAATTTGAATTTGCAAAGACAACACGCAACAGCTGAAGTCTTCTATGCCTATTATGAGCAGCTGCGCGTAGCAATCATGCTCACACCGCGGATAACAAAGTAGGTAACGAGTAAGTATATTCGCACTATTGATTTTTATGCTGACATGCGTTGCATGCACATTTTAGCCAAAGCATAGAAGAAGAATACTGAATGGTTTGCAGGAATATACCATATGTATGAAGAAGATATTGACAATATCATGAAGGAATGGCTTGCCAAATTTCGAGTCAAAATTGTGGATATCCAAAGCGACTCTGGCGAGGACAACCCCATTCCACGTCCCATTGTTGAAGAAAAAGAAACGGGAAAAAGAAAGGAAGCTGAGAGCCCGACACAGCCAAAGGCGGCGCAGAAGAAGAAGAATACTGAATGGTTCGCAGGAATATACCATATGTATGAAGAAGATATTGACAATATCATGAAGGAATGGCCTGCCAAATTTCGAGTCGAAATTGTGGATATCCAAAGCGAATCTGGCGAGGACAACCCCATTCCATGTCCCATTGTTGAAGAAAAAGAAACGGGAAAAAGAAAGGAAGCTGAGAGCCCGACACAGCCAAAGGGGGCGCAGAAGAAACAAAAAGCTGTTAAAGGCCAATCAGACATAGTACTCCATGATGATGATTATGAAATGATCACGGAAAGGGTCATGGAGCAGATGGGAGATCTGATGACTGAGAATGAGAAAAAGGACAAAACGATTCAAGAAAGTCTGCAGAAGAATTTGACCACGTAGCAGGAGATTACAGAAAAAATTGAAGAAGTACACAAAATATTACCCTTGCCGCAGGGCTCAGAGTGTGAAGGGAAGTCAAGAGGAACTTCGCAGCTAGCCATGATCGTGCTTGTGAAGTCCCGCATTGTCCATCTTGATCCATTAACTGTGAGATTTCCACTGCCATAACAAATAATGTTGGACATGAAGGACATCGAGCGTGTGGAGCTTGATATTGCGAAGATACCACTGCCTGGTCTACACTATTTTCACCTGCAAGTCATCGAAGAAATTCATGAGAGAACTACTGACGCGCTGAAATAGCAGGAAGAGCTACAAGCAGTTAAATGGAAGTTGAAGGAATCTAGCTCGCGGAGAGCTATGGAACTGCAAGATGAGCATGATTGACAGAAAAGGCTAGAATCCACGACCACTGCGGTCGCAGATGATATATTAGAATGTGAAGTACAGGTAGACCCCGCGGACACTGTCATTAAGATCGGCGAGCTAGTTAGCGATCTTAAGATGGAGATGCGAGATATGGATATCATCCATGAAGCTAAGGTTGCTGCACTAGAGGCACATATTAACCTGCAAACTCCACCAGATCAACAACAATTGAGAGCAAAGGAAGTGAAGGCTGCAGCAAAAAGTATAGCCACCGAGGTGGCTAAGTGCCAAAGTCTATTAGATGAGGCGTCGAAGGAATTCACTGCCCTCGAGGAGGATCTATGGTTGCTCGAAGTCAAGAACGCTGTGAAATATAAACATACAACATTAGAACGGTTGGATGTAGAAGTTAAAGCCCTGCTACCAAGAGGGAGACTTCAGAGGTACCAGGAAGTTAGCGCACTGAAGAAGGAAGTTCAGGCCTTAAGAGAAAAAGAGACTAAAATGGGAAATAAATCATAACCCTTGCTGGAGGCAGCCCACACGATCTCGCAGGAGATCGAGGAAAAGTTACAGGAGTTGTGCGAAAGTCAAGAACAGGTGGAAGGACAAGCCGAGGATGATGAAATAACACTTGAGATGTTAGAAACAATGAAACAAGTTGAGCAAGACACTAAGGAAGCAGTCAAAAAGTTGATTGTCACATACAACGAGTTCGCTGCGAAGCTAGCTCCATAGGTGGAGGAACAGCTAGGAGAAGTCGATGTTGAAGGTGGCTTGGGGACGAGCCACACATAAGTGTTAGGGGCCTATTGGGCCTAGCCCAAGTGGGGCATTTTTTGTGTAAGTCATATTATGGAATTGCGGAGCTGAGCGCAATTCAGTGCTACGAGGAGACAACGCTATGATGTGTCCAGTCTACAGGGATCCAGCAAAGCAGAGTGTTGGACGGAATACGACACAGATTCTGGTTAGGCCATTGGTGGTCTATGGTAAAGATGCTCCATGATTTCCATGCAACGGGTAAGAAGCAAAGCAGAAGAAAGCGACCGGTCGCACATGTAAAGAACCACTACTTGAACCAGTCGCACAAGATTGTTAGAGGAAGAATGGCTCGGTGAAAGCGACCTATTGGCATGTGTGCGACAGGAAGGCTGATGGCGATGTGAGGCATGCGCTGAATGCGGACACGATGGAATATTGATAGGAAAAAATTCAAACGGTTGAATGGTAGTATCATGCCTTGTCCTGATCATTTAAAATAAAGTATGCCAATGATCTGTCCCAACAGTTGGGTTGCTTAACAAGACAGAGAGAAATGCAGTGCATCTAGTTGTTACCCTCTTGCTAAAGAGGATGCACTAAGCATAGGTATAAGGTGCAACAACTCAATAATAATATATTTTTGTACATTTTTAACTTTATTATGCACCTTTGAATTATAACATCTATGTTTTATATATTAATGGTCGGGTTATCAGACATATGACACTGACATTTGTTCCCTTTCTTGAAGGTGCATTTCTTCCCATTTATGTGGGAATATGGGCATCATTTTTCACACCAAGGATGTCGATGATGGACATGCCACAAAAAAATGTAGAGTTGAAGTCAAGTTTGACCAACCTAGTTGTGCTAGACACCATGATCAAAACCTTATAGGGGGGAGTTGGGTTACGTTGGAAAGATATAATATATCATTCAAGTGAACTTCTCATCTTTCCAATGTGTTATTTTTAGGTGCAAGTGGTGGGACACCTTCGACCAGAATAATGTAAAGGAAGATTGTGATAGAGAGTTGATATGGATCAACTCTAGAAAGATGTAGGATGAAACTAAGGAACCTTATGTTTTTCCAAAAAACTACAACCAAGTGTTTTTTTACCCATATGTGTTGTATAGGGATTGGTGGATCGTATTAAGACACGACCCTAGATCAAAACATATTTTTGAGAACAATAGTGCTATAATGCCAAACGAGAAAGATAATCAAGATGATGGCAATGGAGAGAGATATGTACATGTTTTATTTCATCATTTACAATGTTGATATGTATCATTTTATTATTGTTATCTTAAATTCTCTAATTATATTGTTTTTTTTCATCTTTTGACGGTGAAAATGGAAAGTTAATTATCGGATTTTTTTAAACAAATTTAGTTGGTTAACAATCAATTTGATGTGAAATGTGTTTGTCTATCAAGTAATTTGTGATTGTATGGAATGTTTGATTTCAAAAGAATTTTATTTTAGTTGAAATTATTTATATATCATTGCATACTTAGTGTAAAATTTTATAATTATTGTGGCATCATATGTGTGTTCATATGAAAAAATAAAGGTCAGTGTGTATCATATATGTGTTGATATTTAATATGAATTTGTAACAATATGGAAATGTTCATTTCATACTAAGTATGTTCATATTAACTAGTAAGTAACAAATTAATTTTAATATTAATTTGAAATATATAGTTCATTTACAAATTAACTATACTTAAAAAGGACATCGTTATCATTGATTATTATGATTAATATAGTTTCCAAACCAAACAAATTTTAATATTAAATAAAAAAATATTTCATTTTAAGATTAAATCTAAATACTTTTATCATTAATGAATTTTAATTAATATAAATTTTCAAATCAATTTGATACCAATTCCAAATAGGGAAAATTTTAAGGATCCATAATTTTTTCAAAGTGTCAAACCCTTGGCAAATCTTACTAAGTCTTAAATTTGCAACCATAAAATGTTTGGAGATTTGTTTTTAAGTATATTCAAATTTATAAGGACTTTATATAGTTTTTGGACAATTTTGGTGTTTTTTAGAGTAAAAAAAAACTATCCTATGGAATTTTGGCAAATCATCTTTGAAAAAAAGGGCAAAATGGCAAATTGTTTTTTGGAAAAATAGATTGAAAAATAGTCCATGGGATAAATTTCACCCCTAAAATTTTTCTTGATTCTAAATGAAGACTAATGACACAAATTCTAATGAATAATTTGATACCCTACTTCAATGGAGGAGTAAAGATGGAATTTTTCCACATGGAAGAAACATACATTGGCACTTGGTAGTTTGCAATAGGGGTTTGATAGATGATAAAAGATTTGATAAAAACATTTGAGGAGCTTGTAATTTGATCTTTTAGTGCATTTTGCATATTTATTTGATGGTTCTTTTGTTTCTCACCAAGTAATAAATAGTAATAATATTAATGATTTCAGGGTTGGCAGGTGCAAGGGGGTGATCTGTGACCCGGTAGGAAAGCATGTGAATAAGTATGCTTGGGGATTGGGAGTTGCAACAAACAACCATGCAGAAGCTTTGGCCATTTGGCAAGGGTTGGAGAAAGTTAAACATATAGAAATTCACTTCCTAAATATAATAGGTGACTCAATAGTTCTAATCAATCATTTAGCTCATGGAACAAATCCAAAAGACTTAATTCTATGTCATCGAGTGGCTATGATTAGAAGTGAAGAAAAAGGTGTCAACAAGATCAATTTTTTCCACATGTTGAGGAATTTTAACAAAGATGTTGATAAAATGGATAATTTATCCTGTAAGTTTTGTAAGGGTAATCTAATTACTAATGGCATATCCTCAACCGATCTGATACCATAAATCATTGTCAAAGTTTATAAGAATGTTGGGTATAAATCTAAGTTATTTTGACATTTGGCTAAGGAATTTATTGTTATTTTGGGATCATAATTGAGATTTTATGGAGATAAGGGTACAAACATTAATGAACAATATCTTTACAATTTCTCTTTCTCAAGTGAATCCAATCGCCATGATGATGATTTCAGTTTGGGGTTGTCTCTGTCAAAGAGATGATGAAATAGGGGAAAGTTTTAGTACTTTTAGCCCGGTGCAGTTCATGAGTGAGATCAGGTGTATAGTTTTGGGCTATATCGTGACTTCTGGTGCTAGTGCTGGACTTACTGTGCAAATTGGTTCAAGTTGAAGATTTTAGTACGACTAAGGGATAGAAAAACCCATGAGATAGGTGGTATGTATTTGAATTATCAAGTTAATCATTGGTATATTGGTTTTGATGTTGTTGTTTCCATAGTCGAGTTAAAATGCAAAGATTTTATTTTTTCTCTTTCAAGCACTGGTGTTTGAGTAGCCATCAGTTACGTCGTCAAGAGTTTGAATGCTCCTCTTTTTGTTAGGTAGTGTTAATAGTTATTGACGGGCCTTTATTGGTATGATTTATTTTCGATTTATGGATCCAATTGGTTGTTCAGTCCCGGGTCTGTGATTGTCATGTTAATGTTTTTTTGGGGCGTTGAGAATTATCATATTATTGAGAAGAATGTTGGGTGTTATATCTATATCACTTTTGGTATGAACCTAAGTCTTCTCAAAATCACTGAGACAGTTGATAGTATCGATAGGGCTTGCTCTTGTTCTCTTCTTTTTTACTCCTTTTCGCAGGCAAACTCTGTTCTTTTGGATTTATTTCTTGACTTGCCTCGACCTTTCATTCTCAGTTAGATTGTTTTATACCTTCAATTTGTAATCGATTAGGAAAATTATAACAATAATATCGAAAAGAGAGTGATAATGAACCTATAGGATAAGCAAAAATATAACAGGAACATTGAGATACAGAATATTGCTTGTTGGAAAAAAGATTGGAAAGATAATTATGTAAGATATCAACTCATAGGTAACATTAAATATGACTATGTGGAAGATCAACAAAAGTATTCGAGGAAGAAATTGATAACAGTAGAAATTGAAATGGAGTTCTGGAAAGAGAAATATGAAGATCGGGAAAAAATTATAAAAAAGGTTTGTAGGATGCAGTTCATGATGTTGCTAATATACAGGTTTACATCTCAACAATGGACATGATTTTTTTTAGGTTTGGTCAATTCTGGAAATGCATATGTTAATGAAAATACAAATGATATGGATTCTTCTCCTTCGTGTTCCCCCTGTAAGAATGCTTAGTTTTTAGTATCCTCACGATCTCAAGGATCATTTTCACTTCAATGATGTTATATGAAGTATAAATGTATTTTGTTGTTAAGTCAGTTTATCCGGGTCTATACCAGTCATGCATATGAAAACAACTAGAATTTGGAAGAATATAATACTTTTGTAGTTTGTTATGCTTTCAGAATATGAAATCTACTGCTCAATATGGAGCATTTTTGTAACCACAGGTCTTCCGGTTCAACTGAGACCCTTTTTTGATAATACAAAAAGTAATTGCTTATGTTAAAAAAATAAGGTTATTGATTTGAGGTGCCAACACAAAAATTTAAACATGTTGTAACAATATAAAATATAGAAAATCTAATTATATTTGGGAATAGACAATTATAATTATATTTAGAAATATATACTTTTTATTTATAAAAAATTGTATAACTATACACAAACCATGTGTTTTTTTTATAATGAGATCTTCTTCTTTTCTCCTACAAAATATAGATTATATTTTCATATAAGTACATCAATTTAGAACCTAAATGTTGTAATTTTTCAAAATAAAAATGTACAAATAGAGATGACGATTCTTAATCGTTCAAACTTTTTTTACAAATTTCTAAAAGATATTCTTAGGGCTATTTACAATACTAAAGTTAGATAAATTCTTTTGATTACATCAAGTGATATTGAAACATTTGAGGGGTTTTAATTACATCAAGTGTGAATGAAAAATTGGAAGGGTTTAACATAATGAAAACAATTTGTATAGTAAATAATAGTGTGTAGATATCAGTTTGACATATAATTCTATTTTTAAATGTGGTTGATGAAATAAAATTATAGCAATAATAATAAACATTTGTATTTTTCAATAATGTTATATGTTGCAAAAAGGAAGGAAATTCCCACACAAAATCTACAAAGTCTACATAAAATCTACAAATCAAATTCGTAAACACGCACAATTTCATAAGAGATGAATATTTGCAACATATTTAACAATGCCATCTAAACTAGAGATATTGACATGGATTTTGACATTTTATAGGTAAGAGTTATGGTGAGGGATTAAGAATTATTTGGTTTATAAGGATTATATTGTAAAAATATAAGTCACTGTGTATCATGTTTATCATTGTTTTAGTCAACCTTGCATCATTTATTTTCATTTTGCATTGTAATAACATTTTGTTGTGTTGTTTTATTGTTATAGAAGTGACGTTATTATTAGTAATGATTTAATTTAAATATGTTTCAAGGTTGTAATAATAAAAATCCATTTTCATGATTAACTATGATTTTCACTTAATTACATGTAAAATTTAGATGCATTAAATGTAAATTAGAAGATCACAATAGACTAGTATAAATAAATATTTGTTATAGGAGAATGAAATGCATTGTATTATCAAAATCATTTTTAAAATTAATTAATTTAAATATAATTAAGATATTAGGTGTCAAATCCTTCTCTATTTTATTTTATAATATAAGTTCATGAGATTTTTTACATAAATTGTAACAATATGACAATAATTGCACTGTAAGGAAGAAGTTATCATTGATGTTTTGTAATAAACACCTCTCACATTTTTTCAAAATAAATATGCATGATTTTTTCACAATTTAATATGCATGATGTTTATACACAATATAAAATTGGAGGAATTTGTTTTTTATAGTAAACATCTAACAATCATATTTAACATACACATCTAGCAAACATGAACATTCACATCTAATATCACCTAACATCATCTAACATATCATCACCATCATCATCACTACCTAACAAACATACAAATCATCTAGCATAACCCTCACACACGTATAACAAACATCTGCTAACATACATACCTATCAAGCACACCTAGGAAACATATATAACAAGACCTAATATACACATCACCATCAAGTACATTATAGAAATAAATATCAACATCAACATGAAAAATGCATATATTATATATGTGTGTGTGTGTGTGTGAACAATAATACCAAACTGATGATACATGCCAAACATACATCTCAAGTCCAATAAACGCCATGAGATAGTTGGTCCACCTCCAGAACCAGAGTCTTCACTACCTCTTCCAATAGAGCGAGAGGCATCGACACCTCCACCAACAAATCCAAAGGCATCAATACCTCTTGCAAGGAAAAAAGTAGACTATAGAGTAGCATAGATATCTCCATGAAGATCATGTATCTCACACGTTGTGACCATCCTACCTAGAAATGAGGTGAGTCAATTAGGAGATGGTGGGTCGTTGAGTCAGTGAGAAGGAGAGGCTAGTTGGTCGACCTGTGGATGAGTCAGAGATAGTGGTGGGCCAGCTAGGGGTGGAGGAGGAAATAGTGGTTGTATTTCATGATGAGGAGGAGAAGGAGGAGGTGGATGAGATGTCGATGCTCGGTCATCTCAGTGTTGGTGATGAGAAGGAGGAGATGGATGAGGAGGTGAAGGAGGAGGATCGTCGCCCTCATCAACTATAGAATGCTCATCCATACTAGCAACTAGAAGGCCTGCACCAACAATATATTGCATCAAATTCCTCATGTCACGAGGAATAATCCTCCATAACTCTACTAGATCAAGGTCTCGCATGATCTCCTGAACCCGTACAGGGTGGAATCCCCGTCGATCCAACAATGCAGACAACCTATCATCTGGCCTATGTCACAAGCCAGGTCTGGGAAATTGAGGAAAATCAAGCTCCTCCATATCCTCATATACCTACAGTAGTGGAGGCCCCTACCCATCATAGGTTACAATATTTGTAAAATATATAGTATATAACAATAATTAAACAATTTAAATAAAATGTTAGAATAAATTTCATTTTCATTAAGACAATAAAATGCAATTAGATTAATTTAAACATAATGCTAATATTACCTCTATCATCTGGTGGCTCATCCTGGGTGAAAAATATGTTTTCACATCCTCCCCAATCCAACTCCGCATAAGGATATGGCACAAGGTCCAATGTATGATCATCCTCATTGGCTAGTAACTCCAGGACCTCTAAGGTTATGCTCACTAGGAACTCTGGTTGGCCCCTCTTGGGAAACATATACCCCCACACATGCAGTTGGGCCTCGATCATCTCCTTAGGAGGGCGGCGGTCAAATGACAACCTTGTGACTGGAAACCTCTCAAAAACTAAGCGAAAAATATCTGAAGCAAAAGGGAAGTTGACCCTCCCCTCACACTGTGAATGGCATAGATCCAGAGTAAAAACAATTTCCACAAAAAAATGGCAGACCACCTAATGCATCTAGGTCTATGCACTAAAGAACCAGCATAATACAATAGAGGGGAACTAATGCGCTACGCATTAGTGGTGCATTGTTCCACCATTGTAATAAAAAGAGAGGCACTTAACCTCCTCTGCACTTAAAGAAGCAATACATAGTTGTCCTCTGGAAACCTGAAAAAAAGAGTAATGTCAATGACCTGGTCATTGATATATCTTTGAGTGTATGCAAGTTGACTCTCTATACAACATCAAGTGGGACATTAGGGAACTGGGAAAAATCCTCTCCTCTCTTGGATATCCTAGTGATTAAGTATATGTCCTTTGTGGGATGAAACCATAGATTGGGACCAAACTGAAAATCATGTCTACATTGATCCCAATGATGGATCAACTACACCAAAAAAGATGAGTTCCCCTTTAGGGATGTATCATCCTGATAGAACTTCAGGAGGCCAACAACCCTCAAGAGGTCTCGTGTAAGTGCGGTCATGGGTCAAGGGTACAAGTCTCTCTCCCTCTCTTAGGCCTCCCACTCCCATACAATTTTGTATAGGTCCACTCTCGCCAACTGCTATTATTGCTACTCTCTCTGCTAGCGTCTATGATTCACATATAACTTCCATCAGTCTCATACATAGAAATAGACATGTATATATAAAACATTAAAAAAAAATCATTAAATGATCATTCTATTTATTAATATGAATAAAAATAAAATTCTCCAAAAACATGAATTTACATAGCGGTGCACCCCAAAAACAGTTAAGCACAACACACTGTGCTTTTGTATATATAGCACACCTCTAATGATGCACTACTAGATAATGAATGCACTAAAGACACAAAACAATTATTTTTAAAAACAAATATACAGTGTGTGCTTTATAAACGTGATGCAAAGATGCATTTGTAATAATACAAGCACCGTGGTGGTGCTTATATGATTCTAATATGCATCGTCCAAATTGTTTTTATGATTCTTATAATGGTGCGTCCCGAAGTAGGGAGCACTGATGCTTTATACAGATTTATTCACATTGTGCATGGCGCGTCTCTTTTATAAAGTGCATCGTGTGTAGTTATTTTAAAAATAATTGTTGTGTCTTTGATGCGTTCATGATCTAGTAGTGCACCATTAGTAGTGCTTCGCATATTCCAAATCACTGTGGGTAAGTGCTTCATGCTTTTTGAGGCGCACCACTATGGAAATTCATGTTTTTTGAGAAAAAAATTATTTCACAACATACATTGGTGTGTTTAACTAATACATTCACACCGTAAACAATGTTGTGTTTAGTTAAATGCACCGGGCCTATTGTTGATTCAACATAATATCATGATGGCGTGCTCAATCTTACAATACACACTGATCAAACTTTTAAAAAATACTTTATCATCGTATACATTCCTATTTTCACACATGACCGTGCATATGTCGGTACATTAGAAAATAGTGTGTGATTCCTCAAAACATGTGATAGCTCCAACATAGAATGTTCGGGCCTCCACCACAATGAAGGGATTTTTCCATGGGCCCGGTGAAAATTCTAGGTTCTGTAATGTCCACATTTAAGTTTTGGATGAGCTACGACAAAGCACCAAAATTTATATGAGGATGTGAAAACCTTCACCTTGGAATATCATATGTTTCTGTTTATTTCCACTTTATTATACAGAGATGGTGCATTTTTTTTCCATGGTGCTCAAGTGTAATTACATAAGTGAAACGCCCAAAGAACCAGTTCTGAGACATGTCTCTAAAGAAAAAAAATGAAATTTGAATGTCGCAAGAAACCCAAAGGGAACATCCCTTGATATTCCAAAGGAAAGGTTTTATCAAAAGAATATAATTGAAGCACAGAATTTGTTCTTAAGATTGAGCAAGTCAATTTCTGCAGTTTTCAAGTTCCATAGAAACATAAGTCGGCGGTTATGCTGCACTATTTTAACCCATGAATGAGATGAACATCGGTTACGTTCATCTCCCTCATTTCAAACCTGGGAAGCAAGGAAAACTGAATGCAAAGAGACACATGACTTTTCAGCTCCCGACAGTTACCAAAACACTTTGTTTCCCTTCACGGCAGTCACTTGCAGAAACTCTTCGCATACCTACTGCAACCCTTTAAAAGCTCGAGGAAGCTTCTGAAATGAGGATATATCGCATTGGAGTTAAGAGGCGAGTACTGCTAGCTTCTACACTGACTTTTTTGCATTCATACTCAGTCATCTATGAGATAACAAGCAACGATTGTAGGTAAGGATACAGTCCAGGTCCATCCATTAGGGTGAAGACAGAGTGTCCTTCCGCAGGAGGTATGTTATGTTTTCCTGCATGCATTTCATGTTCTCCTTTATATTTTTCCCACTGATGTTTCCATGCACGCAAGTTATTGCATGACAATCTGAGCAGGAAGTCCTCCCACTGTCTCAATTTCACCAATATGAATATGAGTTGTTGAGAATTGTGTAGAGTCTGAGAAATATCCCTTTCTCAGGGGTTAAAAACCGACTGCATCCTATTTTACTATATGACTGTCATCCATCCTTTAATAAAATCTAATTTTGGGTATATCTAAATCTTCCTTCACTTTTTCATTTAGCTTTGGTGTCATTTTATGTTTTTTTTACATTATACAAACCTACAAACATGTACATAAGGACTGTATATATCACTTTTTTATCTTTGTTTATGATATTTACATAAAAATACTGATTTTTAACCTTTAGTCGTCATCCTTTCTGGCGCTATATAATTCGAACAAAAGTAGGCATCCCGTACAATTATGAAAATTCTTTCATTTTATACATTTAGTTTCATTTACTGAATTTTTTTTAAGTAAATGGTTATTCTGCCAAGTTTAATGTTTAATCATTAATATCATTGCATTAACAGAATCTGTTAAGCAACAAATTCCCCAAAAGAGCATGAAAAGAGCATAAATAGACCATTCAGAGTAATCCACACCTTAATAATGAAGAAAAGAGATGAATAGCAAGCCTATTCGAGGGGCAAACCTCCTTATACAATGCACTAAGTACATAAGACAAGACAAGTTGATATGATTCAAATGAAAAGGTCTCATTCCTATATATATAGGAGACAAAGAGGTACAATTACAACTAATGAACCCAAGCTGACATAACTAATATAATAACACTAATGACAATTATCACTAATAGACCCAAGCCGACATCAATAATATGTAATGAGCCACAATATAGGGGATAATGTGCCAACATTTAAGGCTTAACATGCTTCCCCCCTTCAGAAAAGTGTTGTCCTCAACGCTTGATTAGTTTTGGATGCTTTTGTATGAAGGACTCATCTTCCCATGTCAAATCTTCAACTAGTAAGTTCTTTCACTTGATGAGGTTCTCAGTAATAGTCTTATTGCATAATTGTCTGGTCCTTGTTTCTATGATTTGTCTAGGCTCCAATATGACTTTTCATTCTTCATCCAATTCGAGCAATATAGTTTGGATTGGGATCTTGTCTCATATTACCTTATTTAAGTAAGAAACATGGAAAACTGGGTGTACCCTCGAAGATGAAGGGAGCTCCAATTTCTAATCCATACTATGAATCTTCTGCAACACTTTATAAGGACCATAGTACTTGGGTGTTAATTGATTTATTTTATTTAGTTGCTTAAGTGACATCTGTTTGTAAGTTTTCATCCTCAAAAATACCCAATCCCCTTCTTCAAAAACCCTTTCACCATGATGTTGATTTGCTTGTTGTTTCATCCTATTTTTTTACTTAGCCAAGTTGTCCTTTAGTAATTGGAGAACTTCTTACTAGTTCTCTAGGTGATCTTCCACAACTTGAACTTTAGATTTTCATTTTAAGGGAGATGTGATAGATGGAGGATGGTAGCCATAAAGTGCCATAAATGGAGACATTTTTATGACATATGGAAGGAAGTATTGTCCACCATTTTTCCAAAGATAACCATTTCACCCACTGTATTTTTTTCCATATGCAAAGCAACGAATATATCCTTCCAACCATTTGTTCACTATCTCAATTTGCCTATCAAATTGAGGATGATAGGATGAACTGTGAGCCAACTGGGTACCCAAACAAGAAAATAGTTCAGTCCAAAATATTCCAGTGAAAATTGGATCTTGATCACTGACAATAATCTGCGGGTTTCCATGTAACTTCTGAACTGTTTCCATGAAGGATGCAACAACTATACTTGCATTAAAAGGGTGAGAGAGTGCACAAAAGTGTGCATACTTTGTAAGTCTATCAACAAGAACCATAATAACATTCTTCCTTTGTGAATTGGGTAGACCTGTGATTAAATCCATTAAGACTTATTCCCAATGCTGACAAGGTATTTCTAATGTTTGTAAAAGACCTGGGGTCTTAACTATTTCATCGTTATTTTGTTGGAAAACCAAACATTCTTCCATGGACCTTTGAACATCAGATTTAAGACATTCCCAAAAAAATTCATTGGTGACTCATATACTTTTCTGGAAAATGCTACATCCTCATATTTTCTAGAGAGTGCATCTGCCACCACATTATGTTTCCCTTTCTTATATATGATTTCAAATTCATATCCAAACATGTTGGTTACCCATTTTTGTTGCTGTTCTGAAGATAGTCTATGTTCCAAGAATTATTTAAGACTATCATGATCTGTTTTGACCTTGAATCCCAGTTATTAGGTAAGGACGCCATTGCTTAAGTGTGTGTAGTATTTTCATCATTTCATTCTCATAAATGGGTTTCTGTAAGTTCTTTCCCTTGATTGGCCAAATTTTGAAAGCAAGGGGTCATCTTCATTGCATTAGAATAGCACCTATTCCATTTCTTGAGGCATCACATTCCATAATGAAGGTTTTTGTGAAGTTTGGTGTGGTCAAAACATGAGCTTTGCACAATGCCTCTTTAAGTTATTCAAATTCTTGAGCTTCCTCTAGAGTCCATGAAAATTATTCCTTCTTCAATAATGTTGTTATAGGTGTTTCTATTCTTCCATAGTTTCAAACAAACTTATGGTAGTGCCTTGTTAAACCTAAGAATCCTCTAAGATTCTTTAATTTTTTGGGAGTCGCCCAGTCCATCATGGCTTTAATTTTGTTAGGTTCTACCTTGACACCTTCATTAGATACAATATGTCCCAAATACTCTACCTCCTTTACCCCAAAGAAACATTTGGAAGGTTTTGCATATATTTGTTTCTCCTTTAGTAGTTGTAGCACTATGTCAACATGTTGAACATGTTCTTCCCAAGATTTGCTATAGATTAGTGTATCATCAAAAAATACTAACACAATTTTTTTGAGGAAGGGCTTAAAAATGGAATTCATCAAACCTTGAAATGTGGAAGGTGCATTTGTAAGGCCAAAAGGCATGACCAAAAATTCATAATGAACTTTATGAGTTCTAGATGCTATTTTTGGGATGTCTTATTCCTTCATTCTAATCTAATGATACCCTGAACAGAGATCCAACTTTGTGAAGTAAACTACTCCATGTAGTTCATCTAAAAATTCATCAATGATAGGAATGGGAAACTTATATTTAATGGTGATCTTGTTGAGATCTCTATAATCTGGGCACATACGCCATGATCCCTCCTTATTTTGTACCATTACCACTGGTGCAAAGTAAGAACTTTATCTATGTTTAATTATTCCAACCTCTAACATTTATTCAACCATGCGCTCAATTTCACTCTTCTAGTCATAGGGGTATCCGTAAGGTCTGATGTTAGGAGGAACACTTTCTGGAATTAAGTGAATCGCATGTTCAAAATCTCGAGTAGGTGGAATACCTTTTGGAATATATTTTAATACCTTGGAGTGGTTATCAATGACCCTTTGAAGCTCCAGGGGAATAGGAGGCTTAGATTTTTGAACATTTGGTGAGCATAATTGTGCAATTACACCTTGATGTCATTTTTTCAACAATTGTTTCATACCATTAGAGCTTATCACCTTGCTTGGATTCCTTGTGATTCCCCTTAATTCAATTTTTTTCCTTCCAAATAAAATTTCATGAAAATTAAAAGCCAGTATCCCCAACAATTGTAACCATTGAACCCCTAAGACAACATCAGCACCACCCATTGGAATAGCAATCATAAGACTATTCAATACATATTCCCCCATAGTAATATTGGTATTATGTCATTTACCTGAGCAAATGATAGTTGCTCCATCTGCAATCATTACTTGAAACTCTGGTGTTGGATATACAAAGCAATTGAGAACTTTCACCAATTTACAATGAATGAAATTATGAGTACTACCAAAATCAATCAACATTGTTACCTTTTTATTTTGATATATCCTTCGATCTTGAGAGTTTGAGGAGTGCTAATTACATCCTATGCATGACAAGATATGGTGGGAGTAATCTCTTCATGTTGAAGATTGTGTAACTTCGGAATATATTCTTATTGTATTCTTATTGTACTTCCTTCAGGAATATTCATATTGTATTTGATCATGTGAAAACCCTAAAAGAAATAGACAAGTTGGCCCCACAGAAATCAGTGCGTAAACTGCCCCAAACAATGGGCATTCTTCCCCAACAATGGGTAAAACTGCCCCAGTTAGGGAAATTCAAGTTGTCCCAGTTAGGTAAAAAGGCTAGTTTGTGACTAGCATAAATAGATTGGCACCTAGGTCATTTGGTATATCACTCACTCAAGCTAGTTTGCATTAATAGAGAGAGAAAGACAAGTTCTCTTGGGAGAAAGAGTAGTTGCATTGAATACATCTTATTCTTGGGTTTCTTTGTTCTTAGGTTATTGTATGAGATTGACATTGTACTTGCTAATGAAACTATACTGAAGAAGTTTTGCTGGGTCTTTTGCCCCAAGAGGGTTTCCCAGGATAAATTGTTGTGTACTCTTGTTTATGATGTGCTTGTCTATCTTTCAGTGATCATATTATTTATTATATTAAAATTCTAACATGGTTTCAGAGCTATCCTGAAAGAAGACTTTGTGCAGCTGAAACTTCTTAAATTAAAAACTAGGGTTTCTCGTTTCGAAGGCTTTTCACCATAAATTGGCCTGAAAATGAGGAAAAAGCAACTCTCCCTAAGAGGGTGCAATGTTCTGTGGAGGAAGTTTCCAGATCTGAGAATTTTGAATTTTGACCTGGTCACTACTGCTCATGAAAAATAGGGCATCATATTTTCCATACTTCTATCCACATATTTGTTAGGGTTAACCTTGACTCGGGATTGAGTCAAAGTTGGTTAGGTCTAGCACATGTTTTTTGGGCACATGGTTTCTTGTAGCCCATGGTATTGCCCCATGGTATTGCATGCAAAGAAGCCTTTATAAGGCTTGGAGAGGCTCCATTGTAAAGTGGCCTGAAGGTGAGCGGGTGAGCTCACTTGGCCCGGCTTGGCCGGTTAGGTCAAGGGTAATGAAGATCTTCATTGGGTGCTGGTTTTTTCCCCATATGGGGTTTCCAGGAAATTGTGTGTCTATTATTTCATTGCTTGTTTCAGTTTATTTCTCTCACGTTAAAATATGTATGCTCTTGTATATTCCTAATAACTGGTATCAGAGCCATGGTTTGGCGTTGTTATGCTCATGGAATTGTAAAGTATGTGCAGAGTTGAGCGGGTCGCATAGGAGAAGGCCCTAGAATGGTAGATCTGACTAGATCTGGTTGTGGACGCATGAAATCTATTGTGAATTCAGATCTGGTCTGCATGGAAAGAAGGAGTTGTATCGTGAAGGTTTGTGTGGTTTGCAGATCTAAGCATATTTGAGATTAATGAATATGTCAGAACAAATCTCACCACCACTTAGAGGAAAGCTGATATGGAAGGCGGCATGAACAACAGATCTGTGGTTGACCGGTAAAGAACACGGGCTGCAAAGACTACCCATGAAAATCCTAGCCGACATCATTTGGAATGTGCGTTTGTTGAAGGGAGATGCCATCGCCGTGGAGATAGAGACAACATGAGAGTTTGCAGACCCCGTAAGGAGATAGACTCTGAAAGAGAGAGATCGTGAATGTGCAGATCTCCAAATTGCTACGCAGAACAAAGTGCATGTTGCTCATGGGCAGAATCTGCGTGAGAGCAGCGTGCTAAGGAAGAGACCGAGATTTGTTGGACATGAAGAGTTCCATCGTCATGAAAATATCCATGTGAAGAATTGAAGTAAATTCAAGTGAAGGAAATACTGGATCGAATGCATTCTGGTGCAGAAGACGCATTGGTGCAGAGCGTTAAAAGAGAGCCGCCATTGCTGAAGAAGTTGTCGGAGAACGTTGTTGTTAAGGAAGAAGGCGTCGATGTCCACATTGCCCTACAAGTTGATTTGTTGATGGATTGTCATTATGGAGCCACCCATCGTTTGCATTTTGGTGCTATGCAAAATGTGCAGAGATGAAGGACGGATGGCTGCAAGAAAAAGAGAACCCGTGGGTTGTGAAGATTTCATAAACACTGGGAGATCCGTGAAGCCGAAAATCGATGCTGCCATGAGATTAAGAGAGCCTCCGTGCATGGGAGATTCACCCGCATAAAAAAAAAGGGGGTGAATCGATGTGTTGAAAAGCGTGAAGAAAGATCATGAAAACATTGAAGAAAATCCGCCCGAGACAGAAATCGTGGTAAAATTATGCCATGAAGAAAATGATAAAATGGCATGCGGTGAATAGAAGTCAAATCCATGAAGTAAAGGTAAAAGCGATTATAAAAATAGTTTTAAAGGAAGGATACATGCCATTCACGTCATTTTTAAAAAAGGGGTCATTTCTTAAGTTATGAAATGTTTTGAATCAAACTTTAAGTGGATGTGAAGGTGGATGGGGATGATTAAATTAATAGTTTAAACTTTTAAATTAGCTTTGAGCTTGGTTAATGGGTTTGGAATGTGTATGGAATATTATTTAAGTTTTGGGTCTATGAAATGATGGTCAAGAATGTGGGGCATGGCATTTAACAAGTATGGCAAGCACATGAGCTAGCAATGGAAAAGCAAGATGCATGTCAAGAATGAAAGGCATGGCATGATGAGCAAGAAAGTGAGCATGGAAAGCGAGAGGATGAAGCAACGGATGGTGATGGTGTAATCACCATGAAGACACATGAAAAAAAAAATATTTAATGGAGCAGTTTGCATGTAAAAGGGCATATGGTTGTAAGACCTAGTAAGGCATGCATACCCCTGGTAACTCACTGGTAAAGTCGGGAGAAAGACCTAGGTGATAGGGGGGTGTATGTGAGATTCCTCGGTTAAAAATTTGAGGGGGGTTGGTGTTTACTCCAAGTCAAGTTTAAAGGGGGGATTGCTAGGGATAACCTTGACTCGGGATTGAGTCAAAGTTGGTTAGGTATAGCACATGTTTTTTGGGCACATGGTTTCTTGTAGCCCATGGTATTGCCCCATGGTATTGCATGCAAAGAAGCCTTTATAAGGCTTGGAGAGGCTCCATTGTAAAGTGGCCTGAAGGTGAGCAGGTGAGCTCACTTGGCCTGGCTTGGCCGGTTAGGTCAAGGGTAATGAAGATCTTCATTGGGTGCTAGTTTTTTCCCCATATGGGGTTTCCAGGAAATTGTGTGTCTATTATTTCATTGCTTGTTTCAATTTATTTCTCTCACGTTAAAATATGTATGCTCTTGTATATTCCTAATAATATTTTCCTAAAGGAGGGGTTTTCTCAACTTGCCTTAGGGAGGCACATCTTTCTCTCCATTTAGAATTGCAAGATTCTGAATTTGAAAATTTAGGGTTTCTTTAACAAACCCTAGTTCAACCAAAGAGCATATTTCAAAAGGCATCAAAGAAAGCACTTGGTTGGAGCATCTCCATCGGTAAGTACTATTGCATTTATTTCCATTTGAGGTTCTCATTTTATCAAGATGACAAACAATACCAAGATTGAGGATAAGATTGAAGGAGATGATAAATCTTGAGCCTGGAAGTATAGAGTATTGCTCATTCTAGAAGAGAATTATTTGGACAACTATGTTAAGGAGGAAGTTGCGGAGCTAGAGGGAGATGAATACAAGGCTAAACACAAGAAGAATTTGATTAGGGCAAATTGGATCATTGTTGACTCCATCAAGGATCACTTAATCCCCCATATCTCATCATTGATGACTCCCAAGGAGATGTTTGATGCATTGAACAGACTATATGAAGGAAAGAAAACTATTAGGAAGATGACCTTGAGAACTCAACTCAAGGGTGTGAATACGCAGAACACATAAAGTATCCAATCCTATTTCACAAGGGTCTACCGAATCAAACAACAATTAGAAGCTATTGGAGACCATGTTGAAGAAGCAGAATTGGTGATGACTACATTGAATGGTCTCCCAACATCATGGGAATCATTCATTCAAGGAATTTTTTTCTAAAAGGAAGCTCACCAAATTCAGTAGGCTATGGCAGAATTGTACACAAGAAGAATCTAAAATTGAAACCAGAAAAGGGAAGATGGATGCAGATGACAATCAAGCCTTAACAACTCATGCAAAGAAGGAAAAGAGCAAGAAATAAGAACACTCTCACAAGAAGCCTAGAATATTCCAAAAGAATCATAGACCTCATAAGGACTACTCAAACTATATATATTACACTTGTGATGAAAAGGGACACATTGCAATAGATTGCCCCAAAATCAAAAGCAACACCAAGAAAGGAAATAAGAATAGGTATCATGCTCATGCTACCGAAGATGATGAACTAGTTAAGAAGAGAGCAAGGGAAGATTCCTCAAATGATGAAGAATATGTCTTGAAATTTTGGTGATACAGTAGTAATTGGAGAGAAAGAGGGAGGCTTGTACAAATTAAAAGGCCAATTACCAGAACAAGCATTTGTTCATGACACTATGGAACCAAGTGAACTGTGGCACAGAGGGCTTGCACATATACACTACAAAGCTTTACCTATCGTAAGCAAAATGGTGACTAGTCTACCTAATATCCAGACAAAACCTGATGGTGTATGTAAAGGATGTGAAGAATCCATTTCCAAGCAATAGGAGGTCTTGAATGAAGTACATGATGACTGAGGATGAAGACTTTAGAAATTTCCTGTCTAGAAAAAGAAGAAGATCAAGGTCTTCAGAATCATATGATTGAGCAAAGTGTGCTTCCAGAAACTCCAGTGAATTTTGGCATGTGTTTACAGACACAAAACACATGAAAGATAAGTATTTAGTGTCATTTGAATTCCTAAGTATTTTGAAGGATATTTCTCCTAACACTTACATGTAGATCTGATACAGATTTCTTTTAAGCATTTATATATGACTAAGATTGACTAGCAGTAGGCTCATGTAGTGCATGTTATGAGTAAGTGGCCTATAGTGTTGCAAAACATTCCTTGAGCCATTGTTTCTTGTCTAGAATGAAACCTCTTTGATAACATGTTGAGAGCAGTGCATGCTCTTAATAATATGTTCTAGTAGAGATGGAAGGCATCTAGATAGTTACTGTGTGTAGACAAGATATGGATGAGTGTTGTGTTGATGCATTGGATCAAATGCATTGTTACATAATTGTGTGAATTATGAATTTGTCATTAAAATGTCAATATGATTTTATGATTATGAAATGTTACTAATCATACCACTAAATTTGACTTGTAGGAAAGATCGTGTGCTTTGATCTACAAGAGAAGGATGATGAGACTTGTTCCAAATATCAAGTGATGACTGCTCAGTCATGACCTTCAATAAGAATATTTACAATTTCAAACATAATACATAAGTACAAGGTAAGTTTCATGGTTTCTTTCATAAAGAGGGAGTCAATTATGACAAGATGTGTGCTCACGTATCATGATACACTTTGATAAGATAATACTTTATATAGCCGCAGTGATGAAATGGAAGGTACACCAGACGGATGTGAATATTTCCTTCCTAAATGGTGTAGTAGAGGAGGAAGTGTATGTGGAGAAGCCACTAGGATTTGAGACACATGATAGACAGACACATGTGTGCAAATTTAAGAAGGCCTTGTACGGTTTAAAACAGGTACCCAGGACTTGGTACGACATGATTGATGGATTTCTGACGAGCTTGGAATTTACCAAGAGTAAAGTAGATTCCAACCTTTACTTCAAGGTTGAGGATGGAAAACCAATGATACTAATTGTGTATGTAGATGACCTGTTCCTAACAGGTGACGAGAAGCTCATTGCAGAAACGAAGAGGAAACTTGCCGCAAAATTCGAGGTGAAAGACCTGGGTATGATGCACTACTTCTTAGGTCTTGAGATGTGGTAGAATCCATAAGATATTTTCCTTATCCAAGGAAATTATGTAGTAGATATATTGAATAGATTTGGGATGATGTATTATAAGGCCATGGCCACACCAATGGCATCAAATTTGAAGTTGTTGTGTGATACTTATTCAGAGATAGCAGATGCCACAATATACATATAGATGATTGGTTCGTTAATGTACTTAATGAACATGAGGTCTACATTGACTCAGTACATGGTAGAGCCGACATGTGTTCACTTGATTGCATCAAAGCATGTTTTGAGGTACCTGAGGTGTACGATTGATTATGGGCTCAAATATGCAAGGGATCATAAGATTAACCTGTAAGGTTATGTTGATGCAGATTGGGCCAGTAGTGTCATAGACAGGAAAAGCACTCCAATATGTCGCTTCAGTTTGGTATCAGTTATGATCTCTTGGTTTAGTAGGAAGAAGACGAGTGTGGCACTCGGTCATGTCCCCTCTTACCAAAAACAAAAAATTCCACGGGCCCACAGCCCTACAATACTGTTCATGGTTACATGACTAGGTAATAATTATACTTAGAAAAACATATCGTAAGAATAACAATTTAAGTAATTATGTCACACCTTCTTCAGAAATGCTTGTCGTGACTTTTTACTGAAGTGTTGTAGTCCTTCAGACTATACACACCCTTACGTTTTAAGTGTCATAACACTAACATACTTGAACAAGCGTGTGTGACGTAGAGGTCCTTTATGCCGACATGATGACACATGCTACCTATCTGCACCAAGGGTGTAACACTCTATGACATGCCTAAGCAGGATGCATATAACACTTAGACTATGGTCTAGTACACATGCATGCATTAAAACCATGATGCTCCAGCTCTTGGTATCTTTTCCAGCTCACTCAGCCTATACCACATATACATGTATTTAACACTATACATAGGCGTGCCATCCTAAACTAATATCATCATTGATACTTTAACTAACATAGCCACAACTCTCTTCATAGAAGCAAATATGTATTGACTACATACATATATATATTTATACATCAATTTATATTAATGATATTTCTAACATTACGATTCCCACATGCAAAGGTTCTATAGTGCAAAAGGTATTTATTAAATCCATTAACAACTATGTACTAAATTGACCATGGCTATTAATACTTATATATATTTATCTATATATATATTAATACATATCATGCCATATAACACGAGTATACTTATTGTCATAAACATAATAATTCAATACTTTGCACCACCATGCAAATCGACTCACCCAAATAAAAATATATATGAAACTCGGGGCCATAACATAAACTTATGAATTCAAGTGGATGTAAATATATATAAGGTTCTATATATATATATATTATATATAGTGCATAGCGCTCCTTTCTAAGGATCAAGGCGCCACCCCAATATGCACATAATATATGAAATAATAAACATGTAAAGCATTATCCTTAAGGCTCAATGCATTAATTTAAACATATAATGGTTCGCTAAGGTGTGGGGTCGCTAATGGAAGCCGACACTACCACATGACGTGGCTCACTAAGCCATAGCGTTCACACTTAATGTTGCAGAGATAAGACTGGTCAAAACATATCCATGTGATGGTATTCATGCTGCAACGATGATAATGACATGGAGCCTACGAATGAACGTAGCTCGACTTCAACGTTAGTTGTGGATGAAGGATTCTGACTTAGCTGGTTGTAAGCTGGCTCGCTCCAACCGGTGGCCTGCATGGTTTGTGGCTTGGGCCACTCAGGCTTAACCATTCCAATTACATGTTTTAACCCCGCTCCTTGCTTCCTTGTTGGCAGGTGACGGGGACTCATGCTCATGTGGATGGAGGATCGCCCACATACTGCGTTTAAAGCTTGGCGACGTGGTGAACACCGTGGTTCATCCCATTTATGGAACTCTGTCAATGGAAATTTATACCGAGGCGTACCATACACCAAACTCTGCAATGCATTAAAATATTCCTTCGTTCCGAGTCATTGATGGTGATCCGGGATAGTGCATGCGTAGTTGTGATACATTTGGCAACGTCGATCCAGGCGATGGGATTTCGCAGCCAGCCATCTCCATGCCTGCATTAACTTCATTACTTTATCGGCTGCAGTGGTCTCCACCTGCTCTCTCTGGTATTCAACGTTGATAGTCCCTTCACTTGGCATTCGGCTCTTTTGTTGTTTGGCTACGACGAGAGCTTCGACTCTACGTAGGGTAAGGTGAAGGTCTACTGCCTAGCTATGGCACTTCGCTTCCAAAGATGCACATGGTACCAGTTCGCACCCTTTCTCAGCGTGGTCACCAAAAGCAATGTAAGTGCTAGTGTTTATTGTTTTCACCATCTCTACGTTTTTAAATGATGTCGTGGATTACTATAAGTTACGTTTACATTTTGCATGTTAATGGGCCCAGGTTTAACCTTTGTGGTGTTGTTGTGACAGGTGCAACCGGAGCCGAGCTGCACTGCGACTCATTGCTTCACCAGGTAAAGTCACTCATCCATCCCTTTTTCAGTTTCATCGTGGCGTTGTTTACTTTCGTTATCAGTTGGTTTTTTAGTATACTTGCGGTTTGACCCCTTGCCACGCTATAATGTGCAGGGAACCCACGGCAATGGTGGAGTTGAAGCACTCCCGCGAGCTTGTAACCAACATGGGGTCGTGGCGACTTGCTAAGCTCAACAGGTAACTCGTTGTCCCAACTACCTCAGGTTTGGTTTAACCCGTTGGTGGGGGAAGAGTTACTAAAACGCTATCAGTTGAGGTTACGATTTTCTCCTGCTTTCGTTTGCACATTTTTAAGGAGCACGACCTTTGGCCAAAGTGATAGGGGTGTGAAGCCAGCCTATGAGAGAGTCACTGCGACCTCTATTGCACTCCATCGTCGTTGCAGGTTTGTTGTGCACTTAATGAATTGTAGTCCAGGGGACTCCCCACTGTCATATGTAGTTTACAAAAAGATCCAACAACCTGCTGCCCCTGGCAGAGGCGTCGGGTTTATATGTAACCAACTTTATTGTAATTTAAGTGGCAATGCCACATCCTTTACGATTCCATACTCTGTCTGTAGGTTTGGTTTTAATTTAAAATCGAAATGATAACTTAAATGCAAGCCCATCTTGACTTGAAATGCCCAATGTGACTCTCGTTGGGTTTGTATGTTATTTATAAATGATATTCATTTTGGAATACATGATTTGAATGTATAGATGCCCTCAGAATTTGATATTATTATGCAATGTATACGTTTAGCTTCACCACTGTATGTGCATAGCGATTTAATGTCAGATGCATGATGTTAGTGTGAGCATACAGATTCGTTGCTAGTAGCATATGCTTTGAATGCGTCATTTAATGCTCATTTAGAAGGAATCATCCTCATACCATGCATCCTCCACGATTTCGTTTATACTCATTAAAACATACTGTATTATGGTTTTTAATTCGTGTAGCATGACTGTTTAAGGTAAAGGCATTCATCCTTCCCACCGTATGCACAAATGAATGTTTAAGTGCAGTGATTCGTTGTCTCTTTCTTCAGCACTGTTTAACATACAAAATGCATTTATATGATGTAATGTTTAATTTTTGATATGTGGACTACATCTATGTCCAACATCGTTTTAATATTTAATGTGTTCGATACACTATTAAACAATAGGTGAAAACGCCAGGCTATAATAAAATGCATAGGTGAAAGTATACATGTATCTTACCATATATTAATATTAATGGCAGCCATACTAAGGGTAAAACCCTTAGACACTTGAATCGTATTCATTCAGTACTTACTGCATTTCAAAATCACATTCATTCTTATATGCCTATATAGGTTATGGCGACCTAGGTTATACATGAGTCGCATATCGCCATCCATATTAATAAATGAGTATTACAATGTTGTTTGGATAAAAATTAGTCATTTAACTCAGAATGATATTTAGGCATCGATTCAACTCAAAAATACATAGCAATGTTTAGTTTATTTCAATACTCAGCAATTTAACCTGAAATGCCATTTAATTGCATACAGTCAATTTTGACCAGATCTAAATAGAGTAACAAGCTCTGTCCAAAATAATGACTCAGAACTATAACAGGTTTGAACTCTAGCATTATCAGGGTTGACCTTTTCTTAAACAAACTCTACTATGAAAGAGTTGAATAAACATAAGGGCTAGGCATGTAAACCTTCCGGTTTACATGTCTTCCCTATTTGCAGCATTACAATACAAGACATAGATCTTTATTAAATACTCGAATATATTTAAATACAAACACCTGCAATATGAAAACATGCCTCAACAACCTTAGGTTAGCACATGATTCATATCAGTATTATATTAGATGTTGTACACATTTTCAACAGCGTAGGGGGTCTTAATGTTGTATATCTACTGCAAATAGAATGTAGGTATTTTCACAGCCAACCCATAACATAAATATTCCAGATCTGTAAAAATGATCATAACTAAACTCATTACAAAGATCTAGTTATTTAGCTGAGATTCAAACTCATCATGTACATGAAACAATACATATATAGTCAAATCTGATACATATACCATTCAAATATAAATCAGATATACTAAGAAACATATATAAATATTATTCCAAAACAGATACTCTGCAAGTCAGAAGATAAACACTTATCTGAATTTGCTGACCAGTGGAACCAGGCACAAACCTACCAGCCTTTGACCAGCAAGTTCTCCTTGCTCTCACGTCACCCTCGAGTTGAGTTCACAGTCCCCTAGGTAGAGTATAGATTTTAGTTACCCTTAACTTGTTATTTCCCCAAGTTAATCAGGATATTTCAAAGACAACAGGAAACCCAACACGCAACTCAATACTCTTCAGCTCCAGGATGCTCCAGGGGATTTTAAGCCATAGCCATGGAGAGAATCACTAAAACACATTATATTCAAGTACATGCAGTACTCATGCAAGCTTGGGGTATTTCTCCTACCTTCACACAATTAAGTGGCCAAGATCATACCAGACTGTATGATTCCTCCTAATCTGAGTCAGTTTGGTCCTCCCAAATCCGCCCTCAATCACTTGGCTTCAGGACCAGTTTGGTTCTCCCAAATGTTTCCTCCCTCACCAGCATTCATTGTCTCAGGTTCAGGTTTTCCCATTCCCATTGCTCTTGTGTATTCAGCTCATGAGATTGTGAATGATGTATATTGAATAATGAGAGTTTCAATGAGTTATCACCTTTTATTCCCTTAGGGGAATTTTCCTCATTATATGAATTCTTTTAATTCATTAATCTCTCAATTCTTTTCTTTAGGGTTTTCCAATTGTCTCCAATAATAATTTCTTATTAATACTATTATGTGGCATTTTCTCTCCAACCTTAGGGGACTGTGACTCCCTCTTTAATGTGTTGGTCCACATGGTCAATAGAAACCTCTTTAACATATTTCTAAACTTTCCTAAGTATAAATGAAATAATACTTAGCAGAAAATAATAGGGGTTCAAAGTCCAAAATAGGAGTATTACATTTCCCCTCCCCTTAAGTTTTCATTGTCCTCGGTGTTAAACAATTTTGCACAACAACACAAAATAACATAAACAAAATTCAGTTTTTGTCATGGTCTTCATCGAATAGGTAGGGGTATGCTACTTGCATTTCCCTTTCCATTTCCCAGGTAGCCTCATCAGGCTTGTAGTACTCCCATTGCACTTTTACCTGAACGATTGTTCGATTCCAAAGTACCACCTCTTTCTGATCCAGTATGCATATAGGGTCTATCTAGAAATATCCTTCCGATTCCACCTGAATCACATGCCAATTTGCAATATTCTTAGGATCATATACATACTTTTTCAGCAATGAAACATGAAACACATCATGTACTTTAAAATGTGCTAGTATAGCTAACTAATAAGCAACAGGTCCTACTCTAGCAAGTATTTGGAAAGGACCACAAAATCTTGGTGCAAGCTTGGTAACCTTGCCCAAGCTCAAAGAACTCTTTTTGGCCTTCACTCTTATAAATATGTGATCCCCAACTTCGAATTCTTTGTTTTCCCTATGCAGATCAGCATAGCTTATATGCCTATCTTGGGCAGTTCTCAGGTTTGTTCTAAGTTTCTGCACAATGTTTTCTAATTCAGTTAACATTTCGGGACCCATCACAATCCGATTTACTGGATCATCCCAAGTCATGGGGTTTTTACACTTTCTACCATGCAACACTTCGAATGGACTCATTCCTGCAAAAGTTTGGTAACCGTTATTGTAGGAAAATTTAGCTAAGTGTAGGTATTTTTCCTAGTGCTTTGGATTGTCCATGACATATAAGCGAAGCATGTCCTCAAGGACTTCGTTCACCCTTTCAGTTTTCCCATTAGTTTGCGGATGGTAGGCTATACTAAAGTTCAGTTTAGTCCCCAAACCTACAAACATATCTTTCCAAAAGTGTGAGGTGAACTTGGTGTCCCCATCAGATATAATCACCTTGGGAATTCCATGAAGTCGAAAGACTTCCTTCATGAAAACCTTTGCAATATTTATTGCCTTAAAAGTGGAGTTGACATGCATGAAGTGTGCTGCCTTAGTCAGCTTATCCACAACAACCATGATTGCATCATGTTGATTACTGTTTTTAGGCAATACGGTGATAAAATCCATGGAAATGGTTTCCCACTTCCATTATGGCACTGGTATGGGCTGCAACAACCCAGCCTATGACAGTCCATACATTTAGCAATGTATTCAACAATTTATGATTTCAGTCTTGGCCAATAATGTTGTTTTTTAACAATTGTCAGCATTTTCTAGTAGCCAGGATGACCAAAATATGGTCTTATGTGAAATTCATCCATAATCAATTGCTTTAAGGATGGTTGATCTGGTATGTACAGCCTTTTTTTGAACAGCAGCAGGCCATCCTTGGACATGCTGAAATCTGTTGTTTGCTGTTCGGAATTTTCTGCAAGACATTTTTGTCTTATATTCAGATATTTCTGGTCTTGTTCAGCTGCTACCTGGATCTACGCTATTAAATCAGATTGAAAATTGTTGACTGATGCCATGGTTAGTAGATTCATGCGTCTACTAAGTGCATTAGCAATTTTATTTTTCTTACCTTTGATGTGCTAAATTTCAAAGTCAAACTCACTTATGAAGGCCAGCCACCTTGCTTTCCTTCCATTTAGATTTGGCTGTTCAAAAAGATATTTCATCCCAATGTGGTCGGTTTTAAACAAAAACCTTTTTCCAAGAAGCTAATGTCGCCACATTCTCAAGGCATGAATGATAGCAGCCAATTCTAAATCATTCATTGCATAGTTCACTTCATGTGTTTTGCAGTTTTCTTGATTCATAACCAATTACTGCACCATCTTGTGTAAGCACTCCTCCCAATCCATCCTTGAATGCATCTGTGCATGCAAAAAAATCTCCATAAGGATATGCCACTTTTAGGATAGGGGCGGAAGTGAGCAACTGTTTCAGCTTTGCGAAACTTGCTTCACACTTGGCTATCCATGGAAATTTTACTTCCTTCCACTAAAGCGAAGTAATGGGATGGGCTACTTTGGAAAATCCTTCAATAAATTTCCGATAATACCCGGCCAATCCCATGAAAGAGCGGACATCGCTTACGTTTTGGGGAGTAGGCCAGCTCATTATGGCCTCTATCTTGTCAAGATCCACTGGAATACCCTCTACTGATATAATATGACCCAAATATTGAATTTGGTCCTTATAAAAATCACACTTGGATAATTTGGCATACAACTTATTTTCTCTCAAGACTTGCAGCACTAGTCTTAAGTGTTCCTCATGCTCCTTTTCGTTCTTCGAATAGATGAGGATATCGCCAATAAACACCAAAACAAATTTATCCAAGTACTTTCTGAAAACATTATTCATTAGGAACATAAATGTGGCTGGTGCATTCGTCAAACCGAATGGCATCACCACAAAATCGTAATGTCCATAACGAGTTCGGCAAAGCTGTTTTGTGCACATCTTCTTCCTTAATCCAGATTTGATGATAACCTAATCTTAGATCAATCTTAGAAAAGATAGTGGCACCCCCAACCTGATCGAATAGATCGTCTATCCTTGGCAAAGGATACTGGTTTTTGATGGTTACCTTGTTCAACTGTCTATAGTCTATGCACAAATGGAATGTGCCATCCTTTTCTGCACAAAGATTACCGGCGCTCCCCACGGGGACACACTTGGGTGGATATAACCTTTCTCCAATAGTTCCTACAATTGTTCTTTCAGCTCAATTAGTTCAGGTGTACTCATCTGATACGGTGCTTTAGAGTTTTACACGGTTCCCAGGGACAGGTCAATGGTAAAATCCAGCTCTGGTCTAGAAGGTAGCTCTAGAATATCCTCGGGAAACACATCCTTAAACTCATCCAACACAAGATGCTTTATGAAATCTGCACTTTCATTTTTCTGATTTTCTGTCATGTGGACAACATACAGTTTGCACCCTTTTTAGTTGGAGAGCAGAAATTTCCCTTAATTTCACTGCTCTCACGATCCCTTGGATTTTTTCCTACTGTCCCACATCGTTAGTAAATGTAACATATTTCTAGTAGAAGTCTATAACAGCCCTATGTTTTTCCATCCGATCCATACCGATGAGCACATCGTATGATCCTAGTGGCAAAACATTTAAATCTGCACTAGTACAGGATTTATTTAACTGCAAGGGACACTGAGTTACCACCTCAGAAACCTTCTGTTTCGTCTCTGTTTCCATTTGTACCAGGAAAGCCTGCGTGTATTTGTTCTTATTAAGTTTGCATGACACACATAGTTTTGGGTCTATGTAACTCTTACATGCTCCAGAATCAATTAAGATAGACATGGGTGTCCCGGAAAGCATACCTTCAACCTCGATTACCGAAGCTTGATGTTCAGCCTGATGGTTGTTCAATGCAGCATAGATTCTCAGACTCCTTGCTACGTCCTGGACCGTAGAAGCCTCTTGCAGATTATGCACAAGTTTTCTTATGTCCTTTTTGTGAGAAAAATCATACCATCGATGATTCTCTCCGCAGCCCCAGCATTTGATAGGTGGCTTCGATGGTGTTAGTTTCGGTTTTCTGGTGCCTTCATTGTTGAACTTTTTAGTGGGCAGAACAAATTTAGATTGTGGCTTGCTACCCTCAAATTTGTTGCTGGAAGGTGTCCGTGAACTTTGGTTTCTGAAGTGTTTGGGGCTTGTGACCCTTCTACCTTATTTCAGATTTATGTTTCTTCTTTTCGTTCCACTTCTTGGACACTTCAGCTCTGTTCTGCCCTTCTTCGTAACACAGTTTAGTTTTCCTGAAAGCATCTTCCAAGGTCTTGGGATCATCAAACTCTATCCGATCTTTGTACCCAAATGGTAAACAATTCAGGAAATGTTGAATTCTAACTTTTTCTTCCTGAATGTATGGAACGAACTTCAACAGTTCCAAGAATCTACTGATCAGCTCCTCCATGTTTTGCTGTCCCAACTTAAGGTCGTAGAAATATTTTACTTTTTTGTCGAAGTACCTTTCAAACAGGTACTTCTATTTGAAGAAGGTTGCAAAAGTCTTCCACTTTACCTTCTTCTCCTTGATCGAGCAGGTCAGCTTGAGATCATCCCACCAAACTTATGCCTTACCCTGCAGATTGAACACATCAATTCTAGCTTTAATGAGGGTAGAATAATCGAACATGCATAAGTACTTCTCCATGTCTCTCAGCCACAACACTGCTTCTTCTCCAGTTTTAATTTCCCCGTTAAAAGTAGGGGGCTTGATCTTCCGCAATTTTGAATGTAAGTGATGTACTTTTCATGTTTTATTTTTCTTCTTAGGAACACACTCTTCAGAATCCTCGCCCTGTGACTCTTCGTCATTGATGTCCATATTAAAACTAGCAGAATTTCTTGGAGGTGTAGATTTGAACTTGGAATTTCTTTTCATGACTGATTTTTCTGCATGTTTTTCCTCCGGTGTTGGGAGGTGACTGTTCTCCTTTTCTGTCAGTTTTTGCAGTAGGATAGCATTGATTTCTTGTTGCTCTTCAAAGTTCTCAATGTTGTCTTATTTGATGCTTATTAATTCTGCCTTCAGACTTTTCACTGTTTCCAACATCTTGTTGGATGGTGTTGCTCTTAGTGGAGACCTTGGGTTTCTCCCATGCTTGTTGGCCATCTCTCTGTGCTGACTAGATGTTTCTATAGCCAACCCACCTTCTTGCTCTACAAAATTAAATTCTACCATTTAAATTTTCAGCTACTCTGTTGTCTAAGTGTGGCCAACTAGCTGTTTGTTGGACTTTATAAACAACAAGTAAATTTAAAATAAACAAATTACAGGCAGTATGTTACAGGAAAATATTTAACCATTTATATAAAAATTTAAAATCACAACATACACACAATGATCTTAAGGTCCTAGTGTAGTGACCATGCTCTAATACCAATTTTTCATGTCTCCTCTTACCAAATGTTTTTTGCACGGGCCCACAGCCCTACATTATTGTTCATGGTTACACCACTAGGTAATAATTATACTTAGAAAAACATATCAGAAGCATAACAATTTAAGTAATTCTGTCACACCTTCTTCGGAAATGCTTGTCATTACTTTTTACCGAAGTGCTATAGTCCTTCAGACTATACGCACCCTTACGTTTTAAGTGTCGTAACACTGACATACTTGAACAAGCGTTTGTGATGTAGAGGTCCTTTATGCCGACATGATGACACATGCTACCTATCTGCACCAAGGGTGTAACACTCTATGACATGCCTAAGCAGGATGCATATAACACATAGACTATGTTCTAGTACATATGCATGCATTAAAACCATGACACTCCAGCTCCTCGTATCTTTTCCAGCTCACTCATCCTATACCACATCTACATGTATTTAACACTATAGGCATGCCATCCTAAAATAATATCATCATTGATACTTTAATTGACATAGCCACAACTCTCTTCATAGAATCACATATGTATTGACTACATACATATATATATATATACATCAATTTATATTAATGATATTTCTAACATTACGATTCCCACATGCAAAGGTTCTATAGTGAAAAAGTTATTTATTAAATCCATTAACAACTATGTACTAAATTGACCATGGCTATTAATACATATATATATTTATCTATATATATATTAATACATATCATGCCATATAACAAGAGTATACTTATTGTCATAAACATAATAGTTCAATACTTTGCACTACCATGCAAATCGACTCACCCAAATAACAATATATATGAAACTCGGGGCCATAACATAAACTTATGAATTCAAGTGGATGTAAATATATATGAGGTTCTATATATATTATATATAGTGCATAGCGCTCCTTTCTAAGGCTTAAGGCACCACCCCAATATGCACATAATATATGAAATAATAAACATGTAAAGCATTAGCCTTAAGGCTCAACACATACATTTAAACATATAATGGTTTGCTAAGGTGTGGGGTCACTAATGGAAGCCGACACTACCACACAACGTGGCTCGCTAAGCCATAGCATTCACACTTAACGTTGTAGAGATAACACCGGTCAACACATATCCATGTGATGGTATTCATGCTACCATGATGATAATGACATGGAGCCTACGAATGAATGTATCTCGACTTCAATGTTAGTCATGGATGAAGGATGTCTGACTCAGCTGGTTGTAAGCTGGCTCGCTCCAACCGGTGGCCTGCATGATTTGTGGCTTGCGTCACTCAGTCTTAACCATTCCAATTACATGTTTTAACCCCACTCCTTGCCGCCTTGTTGGCAGGTGATGGGGACTCGTGCTCATGTGGATGAAGGATCGCCCACATACTGTGTTTAAATCTTGGCGACGTGGTGAAAACAGTGGTTTGTCCCATTTATGGAACTCTATCAGTGGAAATTTATATCGAGGCGTACCATACACCAAACTTTGCAATTCATTAAAAGATTCCTTCATTCCGAGTCGTTGATGGTGATCTGGGACAGTGCATGGGTAGTTGTGATACGTTTGGAACCGTCGATCTAGGCGATGGGATTTCATGCCCAACCATATCCATGCCTGCATTAACTTCATTACTTTATCGGCCGCAGTGGTCTCCACCTGCTCTCTCCGGTATTCAACGTTGATAGTCCCTTCACTTGGAATTCAACTCTTTTGTTGTTCGGTTGGGATGAGAGCTTCGGCTCTGCGCAGGGTAAGGTGAAGGTCCACTTCCCATCTATGGCACTTCACTTCCAGATATGCACACGGTACCAGATCGCACCCTTACTTAGCGTGGTCACCAAAAGCAATGTAAGTGCCAATGTTTACTGTTTGCATCATCTCTACGTTTTTAAATGATGTCGTGGATTACTGTAAGTTACATTTACGTTTTGCATGTTAATGGGCCCATGTTTAACCTTTGTGGTGTTGTTGTGACAGGTGCAACCGGAGCCGAGCTATGCTGCGACTCGTTGCTTCACCAGGTAAAGTCACTCATCCATCCCTTTTTCAATTTCGTCGTGGTGTTGTTTACTTTCGTTATCAGTTTGTTTTTGAGTATCCCTGCGGTTTGACCCCTTACCACACTGTAATGTGCAGGGAACCCACGACAATGGTGGAGTTGAAGCACTCCCGCGAGCTCGTAACCAACATGGGGTCGTGGCGACTTGCTAAGCTCAATAGGTAACTCGCCGTCCCAACTGCCTCGGGTTTGGTTTACCCCATTGGTGGGGGCAGAGTTACTAAAATGCTATCAGTTGAGGTTAGGGTTTTCTCCTGCTTTTGTTTGCGCGTTTTTAAGGATCACGACCTTTGGCCAAAGTGATAGGGGCGTGAAGCCAACCTATGAGAGAGTCACTACGACCTCTATTGTACTCCATCGTCATTGCAGGGTTGTTGTGCACTTAAATAATTGTAGTCCAAGGGACTCCCCACTGTCATATGTAGTTTAAGAAAAGCTCCAACGATGCTCTACCCATGGCAGAGGTGTTGGGCTTATATGTAACCAGCTTCATTGTAATTTAAGTGGAAACGCCACAACCTTTACGATTCCATACTCTGTCTGTAGGTTTGGTTTGAATTTAAAATCGAAATGATAACTTAAATGCAAGCCCAGCTTGACTTGAAATGCTTGTTGTGACTCTCGTCGGGTCTCTATGTTATTTATAAATGATATTCATTTTGGAATACATGATTTAAATGTATAGATGCCCTCGGCATTTGATATTATTATGCAATGTATACGTTTAGCTTAACCACTGTATGTGCATAGTGATTTAATGTTAGATGCATGATGTTAATGTGAGCATATAGATTCGTTGCTAGCAGCATATCCTTTAAATGCGTCGTTTAATGCTCATTTAGAAGGAATCATCCTCATACCATGCATCCTCCACGATTTTGTTTATACTCATAACAACATACTGTATTATGGTTGTTAAGTCATGTAGCATGAATGTTTAAGGTAAAGGCATTCAACCTGCCCACCGTATGCACAAATGAATGTTTAATTGCAGCAATTAGTTGTCTCTTTCTTCAGCATTGTTTAACATACAAAATATGTTTATATGCTGCGATGTTTAATTATTAATATGTGGACTACGTCTATGCCCAGCATCGTTTTCATATTTAATGTGTTCAATACACTATTAAACAATAGGTGAAAACTCCAGGCTATAATAAAATGCACAGGTGAATGTATACATGTATCTTACCATATATTAATATTAATGGCAGCCATACTAAGGGTAAAACCCTTAGACACTTGAATCGTATTCATTCAGTACTTACTGCATTTCAAAATCGCATTCATTCTTATATGCCTATATAGGTTACAACGACCTAGGTTATACATGAGTCGCATATCGCCATCAGCGAATACATTCACATTCACATCCATATTAATAAATGAGTATTACAATGTTGTTTCGATAAACATTATTCATTTAACTCATAATGATACTTAGGCATCGATTCAACTCAGAAATACATAGCAATGTTTAGTTTATTTCAATACTCAACAATTTAACCTGAAATGGCATTTAATTGCATACAGTCGATTTTGACCAGATCTAAATACAGTAACAAGCTCTATCCAAAATAATGACTCAGAACTATAATAGGTTTGAACTCTAGCAATATCAGGGTTGATCTTTTCTAAAACAAACTCTACTATGAAAGAGTTGAATAAACATAAGGGCTAGGCATGTAATCCTTCAGGTTTACATGTCTGCCCTATTTGCAGCCTTACACTACAAGACATAGATCTTTATTAAATACTGGAATATATTTAAATACAAACACCTTCAATATGGAAACATGCCTCAGCAACCCTAGGTTAGCACATGATTCATATCAGTATTATATTATATGTTGTACACATTTTCAACAGTGTAGGGGGTCTTAATGCTGTATATCTATTGCAAATAGAATGTAGGTATTTTCACAACCATCCCATAACATAAATATTCCATATCTGTAAAAATGATCATAGCTAAACTCATTACAAAGATCTAGTTATTTAGCTGAGATTCAAACTCAGAATGTACATGAAACAATACAGATATAGTCAGATCTGATACATATACCATTCAACTGTAAATCAGATATACTCAGAAACATATATAAATATTATTCCAAAACAAATACTTAGCAAGTCAGAAGATAAACACTTATCTGAATCTACTGACCAGTGGAACCAAGCGCAAACCTCCCAGCCTTTGACTGTTGAATATTGTAACTTCTAAGAATATTATATTTGTACATTATTTATTCCGGAGATGTTCCATCCCTCCGATGTGATTTTATTATGTATCCGGAGATGTTTATTCCTCCGAAGAATTGTGGTAACTAGGGTTGTTAGACCCACCATGTGGGGGTCGGCCCTAAAGCTGGGTTTTAGGGGTTATTAGACTTCTCCAGGAGAGGTCGGCCCCATTAGGTATTTTTGGTGGTCAGGAGTGTGTATAAATAGAGGAGGTGAACTCCTCATTAGATCACTCACTCACTTGTGGAAAGTGGCGCACTTGTCTGGGAGATCTGCTAAGGAGGATTAGAAGGAGGGAGCACATCTTGTATTTTGGTTAATCATCTTATTGAGGAAAGCTTTGCTGGGTTTTCTACCCCATGAGGGTTTCCCAGGGTAAATATTGTGTATATCTTGTGATTATGCTTCTTTCAGTGATCCTGCTAGTCTATTTGGTTTAAACTTAACATGGTATCAGAGCCATACTGAATAGGACATCTTTCACAAGGTAAGAATACCTCTCTCTCTCTCTCCAAGTGAAGTTAGGGTTTCAGCCCAAAGTTGGTATTATTGCATTTTGGTTGCATGGCTGGAAAGCCCTTTTCAATACCTTTCTTTTAAGCCCTAGATCGAACTTTTTGGTTGGGTAGAACTCCGGGAAATCCAAACCCTAATTCTACCAAAAGTGCGATACGTCAGATTTTGGTTTCAGAAAAAAGTTGGAATTTTTGAATTCTGATTATATGGCTGTATAGCCCTTCTCAAGAGCATTCTTTTGAGCTATATATCGAACTTTTTGGTGGAGTAGAACTCCGACAAAGTCAAACCCTAATTCTACCAAAAGTGCGATAAAATTCTGTTCCAGATTCCGGAAAAGTGAAAAGTAACTTTTCAGGTAAGTCTACTCTGTCTCTTGGACTCCCCCAAGAGAAGATGGCTCCAAACACTAAGCTTGAAGACAAGCTAGAAGGTATAGAAAATTTCCGGGCATGGAAATACAGAATTGGTCTCATTCTTGAGGAGAATGATCTTGCTCAGTATATCAAGGAAGAAGTTGCAGAACCAGAAGGAGATGAAGCCAAAGAAAAGCATAGGAAGGATTTGATTAGGGCAAAGAGAATCATAGCTGATTCCATTAAAGACCACTTGATTCCCCAAGTGGCCTCCAAGAAGACTCCAAAGGAAATGTATGATGCCCTAGGAAGAATGTATGAAGGAAAGAACATTAATAGAAAGATGAACCTGAGGACTCAATTGAAGCGTACCAAGATGCACAAAGGAGAATCCATTCAAGACTACTTCTCAAGGGTTTCACAAATCAAGGAACAACTAGATGCAATTGGTGATACCCTTGATGAGGATGAACTTGTGATGACTGCTCTCAATGGTCTCACTAGATCTTGGGAGTCATTTATACAAACCATGTGTGCCAGGAAAGAAAGCATGAAGTTTGACATAGTATGGGAGGATTGTGTTCAAGAAGAAGCTAGGGTTGCAAACAGAGAAGCTCTTCTCAAAGAGGATGACCAAGCTTTGGCCACTCATACCAAAAGAAGAAGAATGAGTCATCTCAAGAGAGTTGACCACAAAGGATCTCAACACTTCTCTAGATCTAACAAGAGAAGAGGACCCAATTCAGCAAGAGATCTTTCCACAGTAGAATGCTACAATTGTCATAAATTAGGACACATCTCCAGATTCTGTCCTTCTCAAAAGAAGAAGTCTTTCCACAAAAGACATCATGCACATATGGCAGAAAATGATAGTGAAGAAGAAGAAGAGGAAGAAGATGAAGAAGAAGAAGAGGTAGAAGTAAAAAGGAAAAGAAGTAAGGTGAAGAAAGAAGATCCAGAAGAATATGTTCTATTCTCTGCACTCTCTGGATATGTATCTCCTGGAGAAGATACATGGCTCATTGACAGTGGTGCTTCCAAGCACATGACAGGTCAAAGGAAGACATTCTCAAATCTTGAAGAAAAGACTTCTTCATAGAAAGTATCTCTAGGAGATGACTACCAATATCCCATCAAAGGAATTGGTGAAGCTAGCTATAAGCTAGATTCTGGAACACCCTTGAAGATGAAAGACATCTTATACGTACCAGGATTAAAGAAAAACCTTCTCTCTATTTCAGCACTAGATAAGAAAGGCTTTAGAGTAGCCTTCATAGATGGACAAGTACTCATGTGGTCCAAAGGAAAGACAATTAAAGATGCAGTTGTTATTGGTGAAGAAGAAGGAGGTCTCTATAAACTCAAGGTCCATCCAGAAGCTGCCCTTGCACATGAGATCTCTAGCCCCAGTGAGCTATGGCATAGAAGATTAGCTCACATCAACTTTAAAGCCTTACCCTATGTAAGCAAGGTAGTCATAGGATTACCAGATTTGAAAGCTGATCATGATGGCTCATGTAAAGGGTGTAAGAAAGGGAAAAATATCAAGAACCCCTTTCCAAAGAGTGAAACAAAGACTAAGAACATTTTAGAACTAATACACTCGGATGTATGTGGACCAATGCCCACCACCTCTCTAAGTGGGTTTGAATACTATCTTTCATTCATTGATGATTATTCAAGGAAAACTTGGATATACTTCCTGAAAGGTAAGAATGAAGTCTTTGGAAAATTTAAAGAGTTCAAGGCTCTAATAGAAAATCTATCAGAAAAGAGAATCAAGATTCTCAGAACAGATAATGGCGAAGAATTTACCTCAAAGGAATTTGAGGACCTTTGCAAAGAATCTGGAATCAAAAGGGAACTAACTACTCCTTATAATCCCCAACAAAATGGGGTGGCTGAAAGGAAAAATAGAACAATCATGGAAGCTGTGAAGACCATGATACATGATCAAGATCTTCCCATGTATCTATGGGCTGAGGCAGCCAAGACAGCAGTTTATGTGCAAAATAGATTATCTCATAGTGCTCTTGAGTTCAAAACTCCAGAAGAAGTGTTTACAGGTAAGAAGCCTGAGGTAAGTCATCTTAAAATATTTGGGTGTCCTGTGTACATCCACATTCCAAAAGAAAAGAGAACCAAGTTGGACCCTTCTGGTAAGAAGGGAATATTTGTTGGTTATTGTGAATCATCCAAAGCCTTCAGAATTTACATTCCAGGCTTTCATCACATAGAAATAAGTAGAGATGTAACATTTGATGAAGAAGCAGCTCTCAAGAAATCCAAGAAGTGCCAACTTGATGAAATATATGAAGAAGATACTTCTCCCAGAATCACAGAGGCTGTTCCCATGCCTGAAGATGATTCTCCAGAGGATCATGACATGTTGGAACCACAAGAGCCTCCTATTACAGACTTATCCAAGAAAAGAAGGCCAGCATGGGCTAGAGATATTATTCAAGGGGCTGAAAGATATGGAGCTCCTGAAGGTTCCACTAGAGAAAGAAAGAAACCAAAACTAGTGTCCAACTATATGGCCTTGATGTGTGATCTTATGGATCAACTACCCACTAGCTATGAAGAGGCAGCTCAGAAGAAAGAATGGGTAGAAGCAATGACAGAAGAATATCAGTCAATAATGAAAAATGATGTTTGGGATATAGTTCCCAAACCAAAAGATAAGAGTGTGGTTTCTTCCAAATGGATTTTTAAAATAAAACATGCCGCGGATGGAAGCATCGAAAAATATAAAGCAAGATTTGTAACCAGAGGATTCTCTCAGAAGGAGGGAATTGACTATGAAGAAACATTTGCACCAGTTGCTAGGTATACTTCAATCAGAACTATCATGGCACTTGCATCCATGATGAAGTGGAAATTACACCAAATGGATGTTAAGACAGCTTTTCTGAATGGTGTAATTGAAGAAGAAGTATACATAGAGCAACCTCAAGGGTTTGAGGTTAATGATGGAAGAACTCATGTATGCAAATTGAAGAAGGCATTATATGGGTTGAAACAAGCTCCCAGGGCTTGGTACGGAAGGATTGACAATTTCCTAACCAGCATGGGCTTTACCAAAAGCAAAGCTGACCCAAATCTTTATCTCAAAGTGATGGATGATGAACCAATTATATTGCTGTTATACGTAGATGATCTATTTCTAACTGGAGATGAGAAAAAAATTATTGAAAGCAAGAAGAAGCTTTCTTCAGAATTCGAGATGAAAGATCTCGGATTAATGCATTACTTCTTAGGCTTAGAAGTATGGCAAGAACCAAAAGGGATATTTCTAAATCAAGGTAAGTATACTGTGGAGATTCTCAAAAGATTTGATATGTTGGAGTGTAAAGCCAAGACCACTCCCATGGACTCCAACTTAAAGTTATTAGTTAATGATTCATCAGAATTAGTGGACATAACTCTATATAGACAAATCATTGGATCATTAATGTACTTAACCAATACTAGGCCTGATATATGCTTTGCTGTAAATACCCTAAGTCAATTTCTAGTAGAACCCAGAAAGGTTCACCTAATAGCTGCAAAGCATATAATGAGGTACCTAAAAGGTACATTAGATTTTGGTCTATTTTATCTTGGAGGTCATGAACTCAAACTACATGGTTACTCAGATTCTGATTGGGCAGGTAATGTCTCAGATAGAAAAAGTACTTCAGGCGGATGTTATGGTCTTGGATCTGCCATGATCTCATGGTTCAGCAAGAAACAATCTAGTGTGGCCCTCAGCACTGCTGAAGCAGAATATATAGCTGCCTGCTCTGCTAGCTGTGAAGCAGTGTGGCTTCGGAAACTTTTATCTGGAGTGTTTGACTTAGAAATGGACCCCACTGTGATCATGTGTGATAATCAAAGCTGCATCAAGATGACTGAAAATCCTGTATTTCACGATAAGTCAAAACACATAGAGATCCGATATTTTTACATACGAGATATGGTGCAGAGAGGAGCTATCAAGCTCGAGTATATAAGCACTGAGGATCAAATTGCTGATATCCTGACGAAACCTCTATCTCGAGTAAAGTTTGAACACTTCCGAGACAAACTTGGTGTAGTTCAGAAGGACCTTCCTCGAAAGGGGGAGTAGCACAGTATCTGACAACAAGTCTATCTCATCAATGATGAGGTTACTTATTTACTGCACTTAGTTACCTAGAATTATTTAGATTTAGGACTCTTATATTCTTTCTTTTGATGATAGATGTATACATACTTTTGATGTTAGTTTTGATGATAGATGTATACATGCTTTTGATGTTAGTTTTGATGATAGATGTATACATACTTTTGATGATTTTGATGATAGATGTATACATGCTCTTGATGTTAGTTTTGATGATAGATGTATACATACTTTTGATGATTTTGATGATAGATGTATACATGTTTTGTTGATGATGATACATGTTGTGGTTATACATGTTTTGATGATGATGATACATGTTGTGGGTATACATGTTTTGATGATGATGATACATGTTGTGGTTATACATGTTTTGATGATGATGATACATGTTGTGGGTATACATGTTTTGATGATGATGATACATGTTGTGGTTATACATGTTTTGATGATGATGATACATGTTGTGGTTATACATGTTTTGATGATGATGATACATGTTGTGGTTATACATGTTTTGATGATGATGATACATGTCGTGGTTATACATGTTTTGATGATGAGGATACATGTTTTTGGTATACAACATGTGAAGGGATTGGATCATTCTTGGACTTCAGTCCGAAAGAAGAGCCATAGACGTATGTCTTCGAAAATGAAGTTCTTGGTGAACATGTGAAGGGATTGGATCATTCCTGGACTTCAGTCCGAAAGAAGAGCCGTAGACGTATGTCTTCGAAAATGAAGTTCTTGGTGAACATGTGAAGGGATTGGATCATTCCTGGACTTCAGTCCGAAAGAAGAGCCGTAGACGTATGCCTTCGAAAATGAAGTTCTTGGTGAACATGTGAAGGGATTGGATCATTCCTGGACTTCAGTCCGAAAGAAGAGTCGTAGACGTATGTCTTCGAAAATGAAGTTCTTGGTGAACATGTGAAGGGATTGGATCATTCCTGGACTTCAGTACGAAAGAAGAGCCGTAGACGTATGTCTTCGAGAATGAAGTCCTAAATGCACGGTTGGAGGATTAAGTCATCCTTGGACGTAGGTCCTAAATGCATGGTTGGAGGATTAAGTCATCCTTGGACGTAGGTCCTAAATGCACGGTTGGAGGATTAAGTCATCCTTGGACGTAGGTCCTAAATGCACGGTTGGAGGATTAAGTCATCCTTGGACGTAGGTCCTAAATGTACGGTTGAAGGATTAAGTCATCCTTGGACGTAGGTCCTAAATGCACGGTTGAAGGATTAAGTCATCCTTGGACGTAGGTCCTAAATGCACGGTGGAGGATTAAGTCATCCTTGGACGTAGGTCCTAAATGCACGGTGGAGGATTAAGTCATCCTTGGACATGGTCCTAAATGCACGGTGGAGGATTAAGTCATCCTTGGACGTAGGTCCTAAATGCACGGTGGAGGATTAAGTCATCCTTGGACGTGGTCCTAAATGTACGGTGGAGGATTAAGTCATCCTTGGACGTGGTCCTAAATGCACGGTGGAGGATTAAGTCATCCTTGGACGTGGTCCTAAATGTACGGTGGAGGATTAAGTCATCCTTGGACGTGGTCCTAAATGTACGGTATAGGATTGAGTCATCCTTGGACGTAGTCCTAAATGAACGGTTGAGGATTAAGTCATCCTTGGACGCTGTCCTAAATGTACGGTAAGGATTGGATCATCCTTGGACTTTGGTCCTGTAAACTGAGCCGTAGACATGTGGTCTCCGAGAACATGATAGGACTGGATCGTCCCTGAACTTCGGTTCAAAAGGTACATGACTGGACATAGAGAACTGCTGATGATCGTGCGATGACGATGCTGATGATCGTACGATGACGATGACGATGTTGATGATCGTGTGATGGTGATGCTGATGATCTTGCGATGACGATGCTGATGATCGTGCGATGACGATGCTGATAATCGTACGATGACGATGAGGATGCTGATGACCGTATGATGGCAATGCTGATGATCGTGTGATGGCGATACTGATGATCGTGCGATGACGATGTTGATGATCGTATGATGACGATGTTGTTGATCGCGTATTATGACGATGCTGATGATTGAGTGCTATCAACTCTGATGATGCTGATGTTCCAGTAACTGATCAAGTTACTGATGATGATGAATTGAAGAAAGCTTCCGATGATATATAGATGATGTAGTAAATGACTCCTTGCTCCTGCAGATGTTGTTATAATATCCTTCTCGTTAAGGGGGAGTGTTGAATATTGTAACTTCTAAGAATATTATATTTGTACATTATTTATTCCGGAGATGTTCCATCCCTCCGATGTGATTTTATTATGTATCCGGAGATGTTTATTCCTCCGAATAATTATGGTAACTAGGGTTGTTAGACCCACCATGTGGGGGTCGGCCCTAAAGTTGGGTTTTAGGGGTTATTAGACTTCTCCAGGAGAGGTCGGCCCCATTAGGTATTTTTGGTGGTCAGGAGTGTGTATAAATAGAGGAGGTGAACTCCTCATTAGATCACTCACTCACTTGTGGAAAGTGGCGTACTTGTCTGGGAGATCTGCTAAGGAGGATTAGAAGGAGGGAGCACATCTTGTATTTTGGTTAATCATCTTATTGAGGAAAGATTTGCTGGGTTTTCTACCCCATGAGGGTTTCCCAGGGTAAATATTGTGTCTATCTTGTGATTATGCTTCTTTCAGTGATCCTGCTAGTCTATTTGGTTTAAACTTAACATTGACCAGCAAGTTCTCCTTTCTCTCAGGTCACCCCCGAGCTGAGTTCACTGTCCCCCAGGTAGAGTATAGATTTTAGTTACCCTTGACTTGTTATTTCCCCAAGTGATTCAGGATATTTCAAAGACAACAGGAAACCCAACACCCAACTCAATACTTGAGCTCCAGGATGATCCAGGGGATTTTAAGCCATGGCCATGGAGAGAATCACTAAAACACGGTCTATTCAGGTACATGCAGTACTCCTGCAAGCTTGGGGTAGTTCTCCTACCTACACACAATTAAGTGCTCAAGATCATACCAAACTGTGTGATTCCTCCTTATCTGAGTCAGTTTGGTCCTCCCAAATCTTCCCTCAATCACTTGGCTTTAGGACTAGTTTGGTTCTCCCAAATCTGTCCTCCCTCACCAGCATTCATTGTCTCGGGTTCAGGTTTTCCCATTCCCATTGCTCTTTTGTATTCATCTCATGAGATTGTGAATGATGTATATTGAATAATGAGAGTTTCAATGACTTTTCACCTTTTATTCCCTTAGGGGAATTTTACTCATTATATGAATTCTTTTAATTAGGGTTTTCCAATTGTCTCCAATAATAATTTCTTATTAATATTATTATGTGGAATTTTCTCTCCAACCTTAGGGGACTTTGGCTCCCTCTTTAATATGATGGTCCACATGGTCAATAGAAACCTCTTTAGCAGATTTCTAAACTTTCCTAAGTATAAATGAAATAATACTTAGCAAAAAATATAATAGGGGTTCAAAGTCCAAAATAGGGGTATTACACACTCAGTACATACAAATCATAATACATGGGAGCTTGTTCAGCTAGTTGCGAAGTAGTGTGGCTTTGGAAGTTACTTGCAAGATTGTTTGATCTCGAGTTATAGGTGACTTGTATTCGCTGTGACAATGCAGTGAACGTATCCGTTCACTCAGTTAACTGTGTCCGGTTAAGGGTTAAGAAGCGAGACCGTCTTCCATATTTGAGATAAATGATAATAATATTTTGATTGATGATGATAAAGTTACAATAAGCTCGCCTTTATAGGGCTTGATCAAGAATAGCGAAGGGTTACACCCTTTCGCTTATTAACCTAATAATCTATTTAATATATAAATAATAATATTAATTAAATATTCACAGCTTTGCCTTCCCCTTTTGGAAATATTTGTCCTCAAAGATTGAGTATTTTCCTAATGTCGTCCTTCATTCAGATTCAATGTCGGTATTAGAATCGGACGCAATTTCTTGTGTAGAGACTTGCTCTTCCTTTCCATTGATGATTTTGCATTGTATTGTCTGATTGTTCCTACATTTATGGCCTGGGATCCAATCATCACCGCATCGACGACATATGTTTTTCTTCTTCTTTCTATTATCAGAGTAACTGTTAGATGCCTTTGATCTATTTTCCATTTCATAGGCATATGATTGAGTTTTGTGGCATTGATGGCCGAGTGACCACGTATCTTCACAGTACCTACATTGCGTCTCTTTTTCTTGTTGATAATGGTTGTCGCCTCTTGTTTTTATTCCTTCCAGTTTGAGTTCTGTGGCTTTTGCTTTATGTCTTGCTACCTCTACATTAGGTATGTCGTGTAACTTTAACTCTTTTTGGAGGTACGGTTTAAGACCTCCTAAATAGGTTTCGAGTCTTTGCTTGTCAGATAACCCAAATACTCATGTCGACAAGGATTCCCACTGATGTGTGAATTCCTCAACACTTCCAACTTCTTGTAATCTCGTAAGTTTACTGAAAAATTCATCTTCCTTGATTCCTTGAAACCTATTAAAAAAATACTTTTTGAACAAGTTCCAGGTGTAGGCAAAATTGTCTCTCTTCCACCATAAGTACCAATTATAGGCGTACCCTTCCATATGCATTGACGCATATTTCACCTTCTCCTCGTCAGATTGAATATTGTAAATGTCGAAGTATTCTTCCGCTTTGTTTATCCAAGCAACGCATTGGTCTTCACTTCCATTGTATTTCGACAACTCTATTTTTGCCTTAGGTGGGTACACTATGTAAGGGTGATATTGATTCCCTTTTGCTTTATGGTTTGATGGTGTATCAGAACTACTGGACGATATAAGTGACATATTTGAACTGCTTCATTGTTGGTGGTGATTTTTATCTTTTTTATTCTCTACTATCTTACTGATAGCTTCTATTTGGCTGTTTAATCGTGCCTCCATATCTGGCAGTACTTTTGTTTCTATCTCTTGCGTAAGTGTCGCATTGTTAATCTCTATTTATTTTTGCAATTCTTCTTGATTCTTGGCAAGTGCTTCCTGTGTGAAAATATGAAATGAGGCATCTAGCATGTCTGGACTGCTGACTTCGCCTGTCTTAAGCGTTAATCTTTGTAACGACTCCATTAATATATTATGGTTCTGCAGCATGGTGCTCAAGTTCTGGGTTATGGTGTTTATGTTTTGAGTCATAGCACTCATTTTGTCATCCAAGTCTTTTTGTTTTTCATTTAGAGTGTCAAATGTTTCACTCAACCTTCTTTCTAGTACCAGAACAACTTCATCTTTGATTTCTTTTTTAAGCACGACATTGTTATTTTTCATCTCTTCCTTTAAATCTTCTTGAAACATTTTCTCAAGTTTGTCCATTCTGGAGTTTAGACCTTTGACGATTTTTAAATCTCTAATTTGGTCTTTTTCTAATTTTTCTAGTCGGTCATGTAACTCGTCCATGGTTCTTGACCTGGTGTGGGGAGGTGAATATTTGGAATCAATTTTTGTAGGACTAAATTAGTTAATAAAAATTATTGTAAAGACAATAATTATTATATGGATAAAATAAATAAATATAATAATGATTATATTTAAATATTTTTTTATAATTTGCGGATTGTAATTTTTTAATAAAATTAAATATAACAATATTTATATTATATTTGACTTTTATTAAAAATTAGGGTTTAGAATGATGGCATGGGAGGGGAAGCACGGGAGTAATGCGCAGTGGGGAGAACTACAGATGGTAAGCGCTGGGATGTGGACTGCATGTAGGTTGGACGAGGGACGGGAGATTGGAGAATGAAGGAGTGTAGCAAATGGAGGGAGATAGGAAGTGAGGTTTGAGGAGAGGAGAGAGGTGTAGCAGGTGGCCGCGATCAGCGTGGGAAGGGGGGAAACCAGTGCGGGGGTTGTTGCTTCGTGAGGGAATTGGTTGCACATGGGGGTGTAGGTTTGACGTGGAGGAGGGGTGTGGAAGGACGTACACGCAGGTGGAAGCGTGGGGAGTGGAGGGTACGGTTGATGACAGTGGAGCGAATGAGAGAAGGTGCTACGGGGACGAGGGAAGAGAGAGGTGCAGGAGCAGAATGCTCGGGGAGAGGGAGAGCGCGTGAGGTAGAAGCGTGGAGATGAGAGTGGACAACGATGGAGGGACGATGTAGAGGATATGTAGGGCGTGAACGAATGGAAAGAAGCTGGAGGTGGCAAGGGAACGGCAATGGAGATGTAGAACAGTGATGAAGAACGTGAGGGATGCAGTGGAATGGTGGTGAGTGGAGCGGTCGGGGGTGAGTGCAGCGAACAGGAGAGAGGTATAATAAGCCGAATACGGCCGAAGGAGCAAGTTCGCTTTGTGAGAGAGGAGCCGAAACCGAGCTCAGTGCTGGAGGAGAGAATCCGCTCTAATACCAAATGCAGTGAACGTATCCGTTCACTCAGTTAACCGTGTCTGGTTAAGGGTTAAGAAGCGAGACCGTCTTCCATATTTGAGATAAATGATAATAACATATTGATTGATGATGATAAAGTTACAATAAGCTCGCCTTTATAGGGCTTGAGCAAGAATAGCGAAGGGTTACACCCTTTCGCTTATTAACCTAATAATCTATTTAATATATAAATAATAATATTAATTAAATATTCACAGCAGACAACCAGAGTTGTGTGAAGTTGTTTGAGAACCCAATGTTTCATGAAAAGTAGATGCACGTTGATATCAGGTACCACTATATCAAGGATATGGTGTAGAGAGGAGCAGTGAGGCTCTAGTATGTGGCGACAGATAAGTATATATCCGATGTGTTGACCAATCCTCTGTCGAGAGTGAAGTTTGAATACTTCAAGGACAAGCTTGGATTTGTCCATATCGATGATCCTCGAAAGAGGAAGGGATGATCAACATAGCACATGTGAGACACAGGTAGTCACATAGTGACGTATATTTGTGTTGCTAGGCGGGTCTCCGCTTGATTTGATTTGGTAGTGGGTGGTCACTTCGGTGATGTAATGAGGGCTCCCAGACTACACTCACGAGGATGCAGTAGGTAGTCACGTTGGAGACATAATTGAGTCTCCTGACTACTGGTGCTATTGGGAATACACGACATATGTGAATACGCAAGTTGTCATTGGGTGACATATATGGTGGTCCTCTCTACATGATGTGATGTGATAGCAGGTAGTCACTTTGTGATGTAATTTGTGCTCCTAGGCTATACTCATGAGGTTCATGTTGTCGAGATGTGAAAAGACACAGGTGGTCACTAGGTGACATAATTTGTGGTCCTGGGCTGGTCTCCACATGATAATATGTGACGTGCTAGTGGGTATTCACTTCAGTGACATAATTTGGGATCCTAGGCTACACTCATGAGATGATCTAGACATTAGTGTGGTAACGCAGGTGGTTTCTTTGGCAACGTAATGAGGGATCCTGGGCTAGACCCACTTTATGGATTACTCGTACATAACTTCTAGTGATGTATAGATTCGAGATATGTTAGAAGTCAATGGTCATAGTATAGAGTTGCAGCAACAATGATGATGATGATAGCACCAAAAGAATAACTTCCTTGTTAAGAGGGAGCATTGAAGATTGTGTAACTTCAGAAGATATTTTTATTGTATTCTTATTCTAATTCCTTTTAGAAATATTCATATTGTATTTGATCATGTAAAAACCCTAAAATAAATAGATAAGTTATCCCCACAATAATCAGTGCGTAAACTGCCCCAAGCAATGGGCAGTTTACTCCAAACAATGGGCAGTCTGCTCCAAACAATGGGCAAAACTGTCGCAGTCAAGTCGGCCCAATTAGGTAAAACGATCATTTTGTGACTAGAATAAATAGATTGGTGCCTATGTCATTTGGTATATCACTCACTCAAGCTAGTTCACATTAGTAGAGAGAGAAAGACAGGTTCACTTGGGAGAAAGAGTAGTTGCATTGAAGAGATCTTGTTCTTGGGTTATTGCAAGAGATTGACATTGTACTTGCTGATGAATCTATACTGAAGAAGTTTTGCTAGTTTTATGTCCTGAGAGGGTTTCCTAGGATAAATTTTTGTTTACTTTTATTTATGCTATACTTGTCTATCTTTCAGTGATCCTATTCTTTATTATATTAAAATTCTAACACTTCATGAGTAGTCTCTTCTATTTCTCCAATTGGAGATGGTTCGTGTTCTTTTGCTTCTTCTTCTTCCCAATATATGTAGAGCAATTTATTATCACCACACTTATGTCCCTTACTATAATTTCTATCATAATTAAATCATGGACCTTTTTATCTTCTTTCATCCAGTTGTTGAGGTGTCAACCTTTGAGGTGGGTTAGAACTAGAAGAAGGAATATTATTCTCTATATATGTGTTGGATTTGGTTCTTCTAGTATCCATCGCCATATTTTTACTTTCAACCTTCCTTTCCAAGATGAAATCTTTCTCTAAGGATATTGGTTCTAAGAGGCATACCTCATGTTGGATCTTATCCTTCAAGGTTCCAATCAAGAGATTCAACAACTTATCATGTGGTATTCCCACCACTCTAATATTCAACTTCCATTATTAGAATCAATTCCTTTTTTATTATTCTTATTAATGGAATTTTTCTCAACATGGACACTATCTTTATCCTCCTGAGTACCCCAAGAGACATCATCACCTATAGGGATATTTTACTTTAAATTTTGTAAGAGATTAGAAATCCTTTTCATATTATCCTCCATCTTATTATCCATATGTCCCATAATATTCTCCTCTAAATTAAGTAAAACAATTGTTTCACAGACCCTTTAATCATATCTTACAACTTGGACACTCGAAAAGATAGGTCTTCACTTTCATCATAGGTCAGGAATGAATCCTCAGGTGTCTCTAGTGGAGTATGATTTTTTCCACTGTCTTTTGGTGACATTTTTATCAATACAAGTATGCATCATGCCTTATGTTCACCTCAAATAGATCCTTCTACTAAAAGTTGTTTCAAAATTTAAAATGGCGTACATTTTTTCAACCCTATTTTGAAGACTGATTTCCACTGAGGAAATCCTAAAATTCCAGCCCCTCTGAGTCTGAAATCTCAATCTATGGTATCCTGATATGTACTATTTCCAATGTTGTAGGTCTCGTTGAATTTGAATTTTCCAAAAAACATTTGTGACAATTTTCCCAACACTTGTTAATTTTGGCTTTTTCAGAAGAGCGAGAGTGTACGGCGTGCCACGTGTCCAATTTTTTGAATATGATTCTAAAATTGCTACCATAGATACTATGGTATTTATTTTTTTTATTCAATTGGTCTCACTGAATTTGGATATACCATTCTCCATATATAAAAATTTTCCCTAAAACACCTGTTTGAGACTAGCTTTTGGGCTAGTAAAAAACCATGACTTCCCGAGGGTATAACTGTGAACCTGTAATGATTCGGGATTTGAAAATTTTACCACAAATACTTAGGCCTGTTTTCTAGGTGGGTTTTGAGTTTCACTATATGACACCCTATAGACACAATGATATAGAAAAAATTCTAATATTAGTTGTTTTAAGCATCCAAACTCTAATACCAAATGTTAAGCAACAAATTCCCCAAAGAGCATGAAAGAGCATAAATAGAATAGAAAGAGTAATCCACGCCTTAATAGTGAAGAAAATAGATGAATAGAAATCCTCTTTGGGAGGGCAATCTCCTTATATAATGTACTAAGTACACAAGAAAAGACAAGTTGAGATGATTCAAATGAAAAGGTATCCTTCATATATATATATATATGTATATGTATATGTGTATAAAGGATATAAAGAGGTACAATTACAGCTAATGAACCCAATATGACATAACTAATATAATAATACTAATGACAATTACCACTAATAGACCCAAGCTGGCATCAATAATATGTAATGAGCCACAATCCCATGGGGGTAGAGTAATTGGTAATGAGTAAATGAAATGAGAAATTTTAAATGGAAGGTATTGTGTTCAAATCCCCGTGGGTGCTAACTTACAAAATAAATGTAATGAGCCACAATATAGGGGGTAATGTGCCAACATTTAGGGCTTAACATACTCTGACTTTCAACTGCTTTTAAAAATTGCAAATTTGAACTTAATGACAAATTTCTTTTTGCATATCATTAACTACTGTAAAAATTACTTATGAAAATAGGAAACATACATTATTGTTTCATTTCGATACTAATGGTGGATACACTAAGTTTATGTTTTATTTAGTTCAATTATTTCATTTTACTAAGCTTAGACTTTGGCATGCAATTAACAATTCCAAGAATATAATGAAACTAGATATTTCCTTCTACACAATTAAATATGCTACTTTTATTTACACTAGTGCCATAATATATTTAATTATTGGCACATTTCAGGCTTGCAACTAACAGTTATGTTCTTAGAATATTTATCACTAACCCCTTTCATTTTATTGTAAATATTTTGCAGTTAACCATTTTTCTTTCAGCAATTAATGCATATATGGTTAGACATGTCTCATTTAGATTCATTAATGGACTAATGTTCTTGTCTTGAAAGTGTTCTTGTACTTCGTCAAGTTCGTCCAACCTCACTTTCCTTTCATTTATTTACTTAAGGTCATTGACCAACCCATTATTATCCTATCTACTCGAGGGCCCTAAACGTAACCCAGGATTCCATCCCCTTCCTCCCCTTGAACAACCCTCCAAGGATGTTTAACATGTCTTTTCCCTAATTGTGTCATTTTGAGCATCAACACATTCACTTCTATTGGGGGAAACTTTATGGAACAACATTAGTACTTCTGCTACACATGTGATCTAATTTTTTCTTAAGGATAACATTATCCCTATGCATTTCTTTACATTATTGGAAGATAACAATCATTCAAATAATATCACTGTCATAGTGAACTTGAAGGCATATTTGGACTCTTAATAGGTTAAAACTTAAAATTTAAAACTATCATTGTTCAGAAAGGTGGATAGTTTAGCTACAAAGGAAGAAGTAACTATTTTAGTGACCACCAAAGTTTAGGTGACAAGACAACCAGTTATGGTGACAATCTAGTTAAGGTGACAAATCATCATCATAATCATCTGCATTACCATCGGGATCATAATCATGATCACTCATGTATGCATCTACTTGATTTTATTCCTCACGCTCATCTATGACATGCAATACATTCTCTCTCCCAATATCTTTGTTGAGATTCAAAGTTTCCTCTTCAAACTCTCTATCGTCATCTTTAGCCTCTTCTTCCAATGTTTCTTGTAAATTATTATATTTCCCATCAGGAATTATATCGACAACTTCCATGAATTGTTGTTCCAAACGAGACTCTATTTCAATGACATACAAACATATTAGGATTGTTACATAATCAATTAGAAATGATTGGTTAATATGAAGAGGGTAAACATACGGCTCATCAGTCTCTGAAAAAAATTGTCATGTATTTGCATGTACAAATACATACTCATCAAGTTGTACTGCGGATGGTTTGATCCACTTAAATTTTAGTAATATATAACTATTTTCACCATAATAAACTTGAATAATTTATTGGATGAATCCAATATAAAATTTATTCTCGGTTTTGTGATGAAATTCAACACTAACAACACAATCACAATTTGCCTTTCCTTTGTCCTTTTCTTCCACTCTTAAATGACTACCATAGACTCACATTCTACTAAAATTCCAACCCATAAATGTGGATACTATGAAAGACCAATTTCCTCCATTGTTATATATTGAACTTATTATTTTGCATCATTGATTACATCAACAATCCATTCTTCAAATTTGGGAAAAGAATCATCTCCAATCAAATCATAACGTCTGGGAATTTGAGGTTGACGTTGCATCCATGTTTGATTCGCTTCTTCATATTTTCCACATAGAATAAGAACGTAAGATATAGTAAGAATAATAATATAAATGTGTAAATGCAATTGAATAAATAAATTATCGTGTAAAAAATATTTTCACCTACTACAACTATTGAACAAAGATGTGTTTTGAAGAACATAGGCATGTATCACACTTAATTCTTCATGTGATAGCTTGAAGCAGCATACATTGTCTTCGAATACTTCACCTTCAACTCTCTCATATTCATCATGATCCCATACACATCAATTGACATTTTTAAATTCCTTCATATATTCTATGCAAAATCCCATGGCCTCTTGCATTGAATATCCCTCAAACATGTTTCCTTCCAGTTTTTCCCTAGTACAACATTTTTTTTCAAAACCTTCATAAATCGTTCTATAGGATACATCCATCTCATTCTTACTAGGCCACAATGATCTAGTTCATATTATGGATGTATCAAAATATGCATAGAAATGTTAAAGATTGTTGGCGGAAATTCCCATTCCAATAGACAAAGGACTTCAACAACCTCTTCCCTCAAAACATCAAAGTTAGAAGGATATAATACATGTAAACTCATTCTCTTTAATATTAGGCCCAACCTCATAATTGTCAATTTTGGCCCCTTTCCAAACTTGATATATTGACCACAATAGGTAAAATATTCTCAATTATGACATGATAGTCATGGGTCTTGAATCATCTTAAGCTACTAATGTCAATTTGGCTTATAATATGACTACTTACATATCAAGTCGGAACGCGAGAGTGAGACATCAACTTTAAGAATTGTGCATGTTGTTCCTTTGTCTAGACATAAGGACCACTAGGTTGTCTATATTATCCATCACCATATTTTTCAACCCAAAGTTTTTGACGAACCAAAAAGAGTTTCTATAATAGCATAAGCTATATTTTTCTTAGTATGCATAAAGTCAACAGTATGCCTAATGGATATATCCTTAAAGTATGGAAACTTATAGAATATGCACAATCGTTTTGCACCGCTTTCATTACATGGATCATCTCTACTACCACAAATACCACCATTACTGTGAAAATCTTCACATTAGATCTAAGAGCTGATGTATACCTCACAAGAAGAATTAAGCAGAAAATATAAGAAGAGTGCATAATAGAACAGCAAAACATAGATGCAATAGAACTCAGATAGGAGCAGAATAATCACACATGTTTCATTAATCTGTGTAATAAACAATAATGATACAATGCACAGGATTCGAATACCAAGGGTGTAATTCGAATTAGCCTACATGGATAGATCAAAATATCAGTGGAGTGTCATCAAAGCACAAGTAACCATCAACCATGTTTCAAACTGAGTCTAACTGGGTGTAGAAGGTGTAACTGATGCATGGAGCACTAGTGGAGGGTGCATGAGGAGCTAACTAGAGTCAAAATAGTCAATCTAGGCTCTCTGGAGGTCCATCAGAGGTTTCAGTGAGTTAACTAGGTGATCTATCCCTAAATCAAGGAGCAGATCCATAAATCAAGTAACTAACTGAGTGTAATTGAGTGGTAGGTGAGAGAGGGCACCTTTCACATGTGGTAGGTGAAAGGAGGGCACACTAAGCACTAGGAGGGCTAGAAATGATCAGAAAGAAGGTCTCAGGGCTAGCAGAATGGGGACTAGGTGCTTGGACTGATGACTGGGATGCATGCAATTGCATGACTGCATGAAAAAATGCATGCATGACTGAAATGAAAAAAATTATAATGCTAGTAGGACATAGGACTAGAATGGAATATAGGAAAATCCCAACACCCCCCCTTAATCCATCCTGGGCCCTGGTAACTAGGACCAAAGGTCACCCATACAATGATAAAAAAATAAGAACTGTCCATAAACCGAGGAAATGGGGAAAACCTCATGGGAAAAATACCCCCCCCCTCAAAAGAACATCAAGGAACTCAAAGAACCATCATACTAAGCAGAGAAGGAAAAAAATTTCATCAGTGATTTTTTTTGCAAAAAACTAGGCAAGTTGATCCTCTGTAGGATTCCAATGCAGGTGCTAGATCTGGATATGGTCTTCTAATGTGCTTCCCACTTTGTATAAGATGTATTGGCCGAAGCAAGTCTTTCAGGAAACCTTTCTGCTACTGGAACGAATGGCTCATGATGAGTCTTTCCAAAATATTTTGAATCGAACCCCACCATCATGCAACATCTCTTAGGAAGAGGTAGATGGCATAATGCAAGGTTGGCATGATACTGAGATCTGGTAGTTTTGTGATACGATGAATCCTCAACTGTTTTCCCAGCAGCTGCAGGGACTGTGTGAGCCCATATTGGCCTTGGCCTGGATTGGGAACATGTGTTGGTTCTGGATCTGAATCTGAATGTTCTTCAACTTTGATCTCAACATCAAGATCTTGATCTTGATCTTCATTAGAAGAAGAGTCACTCGGATCTATATCAGATTTCAAAGGAGTAGGAAGAGAGAAGGGCAGAAAATGTGAGAACTCATATGCCTTGGAGGCATGATTTGCAAACCCTTTCGCTATAGTCTTCCCAGTAGAGATCTCTGTAATCTCAGCTGTGTCGGGACCAAAGATCACCTTCTTTGGTGATCCAGTGTGAGTCATCTGATATACAAACAACAAATTTGTTGTCATAGAGGGGATGAATAGAACATTCTTGAATTTTCCATGCTCCATGTGTACTGTACCCATCCCTTTAGTAGAGATCTGAGAGTTGTCTCCCATGTGAATAGTAAGGGCATCTTTGAGATCTAAAGAAGAAAATGATTCTTCAAAAGAAACCATGTGGTTGGATGCTCCTGAATCTATAAGGAGGGCCTTTGATTTCAAAAATCCAGCCATCAATGCATGACATTTCTCATGACCATCAGATTCACTTCCAGAATCAGAAACTCTTGCATCTTTTGGAAGAGCAATGTTGTTCTGTTCAAGAAGCTTGGTTAATTGATATATTTTCTTGTGCATGCAAGATTTATCTGGGTGGTTTCCTTTCTTGCAGTAGGGACACTTAGATCCATCAGATCTTTTATGCTTGTCCTTCTTGTAGCTGGAGGCCCCTTTTGATGGACTTGACTTGGATTTCAGCTTGGGTTCAGGTGGCTTCTTGTCCTTTCCTTTGTGCCTCCCTTTCTCATTCGCACTATTTGCTTCACCATCTAGAAGAGCTTGATCTTTGGAGGCCTTGATGGCACCCATTTGGATCAACTTGTCTTGTTCTTGGATGAGAGCTGCAGTGAAAACTTCTAAGGAGGGCATCTTCCATCTAGGGATTGACATTAGCCCAGAGTGGAAGGTAGATACAAAGACAGAAAATTCAGATCCTAGCTTACTCATAATGGAGAGCACCAATTTCTCATCCTTCTTATCAATGCCACACTGTTTGCATTGCATAACTAAATGTTTGAATTTCAAGAAGAATTCTTGAATGGTCTCAAAACTGCTTGGTTGTAGGGAAACCAATTCATTCTCCAGAACATGGCCTCTTAGCTCATCTTGTTTTCCAAAGAGGGCCTCTAACTTCAACCATAACTCTCTTGGAGTCTTCAACACTTCGAGATGAAACAATAGATCTCTAGAAATATGAATGCACATGTAACCAAAGGCTTCATCTAATCGATTCAGATGCTTGGTTCTCTCCACAGCTGAATTTGGTTAAGTTTCTCTTCCCATTGTTATCCTGTGTAGAGATTTTTTTCTCAACGACATTTCCATATCAATCTTCCAATCAAAGTAATTGAAAGGAGTCAGGATTCTAGGAGTGATAGGAGTGTTCAAATTGCTCATCTCAACTGTTGGAGCAAATACAAGGTGAAACTGTTGGAACTGCTGAAGCTTCGAATTACCTACAAAAAACTCTCAAGAATGGAGATAGACTATAATCTCAACATGCTCTGATACCATGTGAAAATATTCACAGCATATCTAAGAGCTGATGTATACCTCACAAGAAGAATTAAGCAGAAAATAGAAGAAGAGTGCAGAATAGAGCAGCAGAACATAGGTGCAATAGAACTCAAATAGGAGCAGAATAATCACACATGTTTCATTAATCTATATAATAAACAATAATGATACAATGCATATGATTCGAATACCAAGGGTGTAATTCGAATTAGCCTGCATGGATATATCAAAAGATCGGTGGAGTGTCATCAAAGCACAAGTAACCATCAACCATGTGTCAAACTGAGTCTAACTGGGTGTAGAAGGTGTAACTGATGCATGGAGAACTGATGGAGGGCGCATGAGGAGATAACTGGAGTCAAAATAGTCAATCTAGGCTCTCTGGATGTCCATCAGAGTGTTTTAGTGAGTTAACTAGGTCATCTATCCCTAAATCAGGGAGAAAATCCATAAATCAGGGAACTAACTGAGTGTAACTGAGTGGTAGGTGAGAGATGGAGCCTTTCACATGTGGTAGGTGAAAGGAGGGCGCACTAAGCATTAAGAGGCCTAGAAATGATCAGAAAGAAGCTCCCCGGGCTAGCAGAATGGGGAATAGGTGCTGGTACTGATGACTGGGATGCATGCAATTGGATGATTGCATGCATGAATGAAATGAAAAAAATGATAATGCTAGTAGGACGTAGGACTAGGATGGAGTATAGGAAAATCCCAACAATTACATGGATCATTTTGCACTGCTTTCATTACATGGATCATCTCTACTACCACAAATCCCACCTCCTTTGAGCAAGCTCAATACAAATAACTCGTGGATTCCTTCATTGGCCTCAACACGTACTTATATACTAAGTCTATTCGCCAATACTATGGATCAATACCATGGAACATATAATACTATGGGACGACTTACAAGCATACGCATCCAATACTATGGAACATATAATACTACAGGACAACTTACAAAGCATATGTTTCCAACAACAATATACTAACAAAGTAAAGAGAAGGGTTGACACGGGTTCCTAACATCCCCTCCCCCTTAGAAAAAGTTTTTTCCTCAAAGCTTTAGATGTGGAAATTGATGTTGAATCTGAAGGAGTGGTTCCCATGTAGCATCCTCTAGTTGCATTCCGTGCCACTGAATTAATACCTCTGTGATAGATCAAGAGAGAATTTGATGAGTGCACCTATTGAGTATAGCATCCATCTTCAAAAGGATGGATCCTTCATTATCCAGTTCTGGTAAAACAATATTTGCTCTGATGTTGGTGCCAAGAACTTTCTTTAGACAAGAGACATGAAATACTGGATGAATGCGGGAAGAAGGAGGAAGTTCCAATTTATAAGCAACGGACCCAATCTTCTGAAGAACCTTATAGGGCTCATAGAACTTTGGAGCGAGCTTATGATGCCCTTTGGGTTTCATGGAGGATTGCTTGTAAGGTTGTAGATGAAGAAAAACCATATCACTTGCTTGAAAAGTGCGCACAGAACAGGGTTGATCGGCTTGTTGTTTCATTTGATTTCTTTCCATGTGAAGATTGTCCTACAAAATGTGAAGAATCTGATCGTGGTTTCAAAGAACCGTGTCAACTGCCTGAACTTGTGAACTGTTGGGGGTATATGGAATAAGAATTCGAGGTGCCTGACCATATACTGCTTCATATGGAGTCATTTTAGATGCAGTGTGGTAGGAGGTATTGTACCACCATTCAGCGAAAGGGATCCACTTTTCCCATTGATGTTGTGGTTCATAGGTGAAGCGACGAAGATAAGTTTCCAAACATTTATTGATCATTTCAGGATGACCATATGTTTTTGGGTGATACCTTGAACTCAACTTCAATTTGGTGCCAGTGTGGCGAAATAGTTCTGTCCAAAAATGATTAGTGAAAGTTGCATCACGATCTGAGACAATGGAAGAAGGGATTCCATGAAGATGGAAGATTTGGTCCAGGAAAATTTGTGCGACTAAGGATGTTGTATACGGATGGTTGGGGGCACAAAAATGACTATATTTGGAGAGGTGTTCAACCACAACCAAAATCACTGTCTTCCCTCCATATTTAGGGAGCCCTTCAAGGAAATCCATAGAAATATCTGTCCAAATCCATGTAGGGAAGGGAAAGGGTTCGAGCAATCCTAGAAGGAGTGTCGTTTCACCCTTGTTGGGCTAGAAAGTATCACATTGATCCACCATTTGTTGAATTGTCCTTTTCATTCCCTGCCAAAAGAAGTTACGATGTGCCTGCTCATACGTTTTGAGGAACCCAGAGTGCCCTGTCGATGGAGAATCATTGAGTTCATAGAAGAAATCATGTTGAATATATGTGCTCTGGGGAAGCACCAGATGACCCATGTATCTCAAGGAAGCACCATCCCAAGAGTAATGTGGTACAGCCGAAGGGTTTTTGGCCAACCATTGGATGATTTGAGATAATGAGGAGTCATTGACATAGCTATGTTGAACATATTGCAACCAATTTGGAACATGCATAGAAATAGATGAAAGGGAAACTTGGTCATCAAATGTGCAAGAAAGAGCATCCACCACCAGATTGTCTTTACCCTTCTTGTAAGTGATATCATAGTCAGGGATAATTTTAAGGACCCATACTTATTTAAAAGTGTATAAACCTTGGCGAATCTTACCAATTCTCAAAATGTCAACTATAAAATATTTGGCGATATTTTTCTAAAAGTATTTCAATTTCTAAGGATTTTATATAGTTTATATAATAATTTGGCGATTTTTAGAGTGAAAAAAGTTTACCCCATCAAAATTGGGCGAAATGGGGCTTCAAAAAATGCAAATTGGCGAATCTATTTTTGGAAAAATAACCCATGGGCTAAATTTCGCCCCTAAAATTATCCTTGATCATAGTCATAACCCATGATTTTTCTAACCCATTCTAGGAAATATTTCAAACTCTGGTGATCAGTCTTGATGTAGAAATAATTCCCTAATAGGTATGGCCGCCACTACTGTACTGCATGCAAAATAGCCATCATTTCCTTCTCAGATGTAGAGGCGGATACATTCTTACTAGAAAGGGCTCTTAAAGGTGGCAATCCCACTGGTTCAGCAAAGAAACCTACATATCTATCCAAAATGTGTTGTAGATCCAAAGGAGTAGTGGATATCGTTGATGGGTGCATTTGAATGGAATGGAGATGAGCGATGACACCATGTGAATTCTTCTTAAGCATCTTTTCTAGGCGATGTGAACTAGTGATGCAGAGAGACCCTGGTTGTAATCCTGTTAATATGTATTTTTTCCCATTGACTGAAAACTGCATCCAAAGTTCAGCAAAATCCCATAAGATGGGGCCAAGTGTGCATAACCATTGAGCGCCCAAAACCACGTCACATCCTCCTAAGGCTAAGGAAAACATGTCAGAGCGTAGTTTATAATATTCCATAGAGATACGCACATTGCGACACTTCCCCTTGCAAGGTAAGGTGCCCTCATTTGGCAATCGTGACTTCAAAGTTAGAGCAACGATGGACAAAACAATCATCCTGTTTGGTGATCTGAGGGTCAATGAAGTTATGAGTGCTACCAGAATCAATGAGCATTGTAAGAGGGAGCTTCTTGAAGTAACCCCTGATCCGCATTGTTTGTGGGGTGGTGAATCCGGCTAAAGCATGGAGATATATCTCTCGGTGGTTGTCCTGAGATGGAGGGTCAACAGGCGGTTACTGAATGTCGACCTGATCATCTATTGTATCTGGAGATTCTTCACCAAGTTTAGAGGCAGGTGGAGAATCCACATCCAAGAGATAGAGCTTTTTCTCAACACATCTATGTCCCCGAGTGAATTTATAATCAAAATTAGAACAAGGCCCTTTTTCTCTATGTCCTCACATATCTGCTTCAGACAAATGCTTGATAGGAGTTGGTCAAGGAACTGGCGTGATGGGAGGTCATTGAGAAACCATATTTCTAAATGGAACAAAAGTGGATTGGGAGCGTTGTTGGCCTGTGATCTTATCCTCCGCCAACTTAGCCAACCCTAGGACTTCCATCATTGTGTTGGGACAGAACATTTTAACCTCTGATTGGATTGCATCCTTGAGACCACTGATAAAACAACTCTTGTAGAATTCATTAGACAATGCTTCTGTTTGATTGGTCAGTTTCTCCAATTTTGTTTGATACTCTCCCACATTGCCAATTTGGTGAAGTTTAGTGAGTGCTCCTGTGAAGTCATCAAAATCACTAGGACCAAATCATTGCAAAAGGAGTTGGCAAAAATATGTCCATTTTGGCTTGTCATGAGCCTTGATGTACCAACGGTACCATTGAAGGGCTTCATGTTCCAAATGAAAGGATGCAAGTGGAACTTTGTTGACATCAAAAGTATTATGCAGACTGAAATATTTTTTTGCCTGATATATCCATCCAGTCAGATCATTACCATTGAAGCGAGGAAAATCAAGCTTCGGCCCACGAAAATTGTTGGAAGAAGAGAACCGAGTGTCTGCAGAAGATTATGGCTATCGTTTATTCTTTATGGTTAAATGTTGAAGATGGAGGTTGAGAAATTTTTCGTCCATATCTTGGAGTTTGGTTTTGAGGGCTACAAGTTATTCCTCCATGATTTTTTCTCCTGCATGGGTGGCAACCATAACCAATATTGTTTTTTGTGAATGGGTAAAAAAACAAAAACATAAGCTTCTTTAATAAAGGAAAATATGGATTTGGAAAAAACTCTGATGGGTAATTGGGGTTTGACTGGGTTTTGGACACTTTCTAATGGACAGGGAGGCTGAAAATGGGGATTTTAGAAGCGGGGTGAAAGAATGAGAAAACATTTCAAAGAGGGACAAAGAAGAAGAAATAGGAAAGGAACACTGTGGCAAAATTTGAAGGCGATTGGGTGAAAATCGAAGAAGTTATGGCAAACCCTAAAAAGTGACAAATGTGGGATTTATGGCTTCGTTCATTGGCCTCACCACATACTTATATACTAAGTCTATGCTCCAATACTATGGATCAATACCATGGAACATATAATACTATAGGATGACTTACAAAGCATACGCTTCCAATACTATGGATCAATACCATGGAACATATAATAATATGGGCTAATACAAACTATGGATCAATACCATGGAACATATAATACTACGAGACGACTTACAAAGCATATGCATCCAACAACAATATACTAACAAAGTAAAGAGAAGGGTTGACACGGGTTCCTAACAGTACTTTGATCTGAGAATGGGTTCACCCCATCTAGATCCAAACCCAACCTTATATTACGAGGATCTTGGGAAAAATCAAGCCATCTATTTTCAAATTCAATCCACATCTTAGAATCAGGCACATGTCATTGTTTTCCATCAGTGCTCTTATTTTGGGCATGCCATTGCATAAGTTAAACAATGTTTTGACACCTATACATTTAAAGTAATCATGGGATTAGTGGAAAGTGGTGAAGAACCTTTCAAGGAACGATAGTTGATTTCAACCCTAGTTTATACCTCCCTTCTTGACATTTCGAACATTTAGTCTCTCTTGCTACATTTTTGTAAAATAATACACAACCATTCACACCTGTGTGGATGTTTTCATACACTAAGCATATCTTAGTGACTTGCATTTTACATTGACTTTGTTTTGTTGGAAATGTGGAGTCAAGTCGTAACAATTGACTTAACAATGCCAATAACTCATCTACACTATCATTTGTCCAACCATGCACTGATTGAAAGTTAAGAATTTGAAGGATTGTTGTCAAATGACTTAATTTGCAAGTATCATACATATATTTTAAAGTGTCCCTCGCATCCTTCATCAACTTGTTCCAATCATCATGTAGACCCTCATTCAACATTCTATCAACTTCATCTAAGATTGTTTCCTCTTCATCTATGTTTGGTGCCTCTTCATCTCTCATGCCATGCAATTCTATCATATTGGCATAATAATTGTCATCCCAAGGGATTATACCACTATGCCTATATCTTATCATATGTCGATAAATCACATTTCTTTTTTCACCTTTCCACCAAGACAATCATTACATGGACATGGATATTTGTCCACGACCTTTTCATTGGCTTTTCTCTCATCATATGCATGGTATTCATTAGTTTCAACCTTAGACATTGACTCATATTTGATGTTCTACATTCCAATATTAATATGATATGTTAATTAACAAATCTCAAATAATTTAGATAGTACAAGGGCACAAAATCAGCTACATTGGTGTTAACAATAGCAACATTGAAAAGGAAGTGAACTTGTCTATGGAAACCAATGTTATATCAAATCACCAAATTGGCACCACTTTTGTTCAGTTCACTATTCTAGCAAATAAAGCTTCTTTAACAACTAATTCACATATGTGTAACAGAATTAAGCCTATCGGGTCATGGACAAAGCTAAAAGAGATTTTTTGAGAAATACTATATAAGAGCATTTTTGAGAAATACTTTATACAAAAATGGAATCTTCGTGACATCTAAAGCATTCAAAAAACATCTTATAACATTAATTTTTGTTTAAGAAAGAATTTTACACTTCTAACTCATGTTTTCCTAGATTCACAATGCATATATATCATACATACATTAAGGAGCTTTCATATGTTTTCAAAGTTATGGTGGATTGCATAAGTATCCAATCTGATGAGTCCCAAGGGTTAGTCCAATTGTTTGAACCATCCACCCAAACCATATTGCACAGAGAAAGGACACATATTATAGTCTCAATTCCAATATGAACCATCAACATCAATGAACACAAGAGAAGAGGAGAGGGATTGAATCAATTACGCCCTTTTTGGGTACTTGATAGGAACAAAACGAATATTAACCCAACAAGAGACATTAATATGACATTTTTGAACGAAATATAAACAAATATTTCAAACTATGATCCCCAACTATAGAATTCCTTGCTTCTATTGAGGTTGGATTTAAGGATTTTCAAGTAATTAACTCTGAATAGACAACCATACAACTAGGCAAGTTGAATGTAACAAATGTTGCAAGAAAAACAAATTAAATGATTGTGAAAGCTCCATGAATATAGATATTGCAAATGAAATACAAGGATTGGTAAGCAACATGAATGTATTTACCATTGAAGAAGAAACAAAAGGTTGTACCTAGGAAGATGATGATAAGGATATTCAAAATAAACCATCTGAACAATAATTAAACACCTTCTATATAGATGCTTCCAAATAATTCTTTAAGAAATGGTGATTGATCATTCATCAACTAAATGAATTTGACGATTCTATGAGTAATGGGTTACAATAAGAATACGTCCCGTGATCTTAATGGTTATGCACCATAGAAGCTTGATTTATTAGGAAAACATCAAATGACAAGGGTAAAAAGAGCATTGTAATCGTGTCAAACTTACCAAATTAAACCCTTGGCATACACACATTTTCATGTGAATTGATAAGTCATAAACGTTATCACTTGACTTACCCAAAATTGAGGCTATATATTATGCACTTCTTTTCCAATTATAAAATTATTTAAATCTGGAAAAATGGCCTACAATGTAAACTCACATTCCGAAAACATAGATCAGCCCTAATTGAGAGTCTAACTATTTATTCCAAAAAAATCCAACATAATTGAATCATCCTTAACAAAAAGTTATGCTAAATCTCAAACTTTAGGATCCTTGGAAATGGGATCAAGATACAATTTCCTTTTGGAAATCCAAACAATGAATTAGGATCATAACTATTACCACTTTTTATATCATCATTCTAATTGTATGGGAAGCCAGGGATTATGGTATTAATGCAAATAATTTTGGGAGTCAAATAACATTAACTAAAGTTAAGAAAGAAATAGATAAAATTCCTAAGGGTTATATCAATGCTTTGATTCATCCACCAAAGGCATGTTGCTGACATTAAGTTCATAGGTATGGTAGGTTCAAATCCATTCAATAACCTCAAGGTTGCTAGCCACTATTGCAATTGGTAGTTGATCATCCACACTCCATCTGGATAGTTTAGGGAAGAGAGGGATTCCAACATTCAATGGATGATTCCATAACTCTTCTTTTGAAATTTCAAAGAGTTGAAGGCCTCTTGAAGTTGTTTCCATGCTTATTTATGTTGTTGCATATTACTCTAAGTTCTCATTATTTCTCAGATAGAGACATTCCCTAGATTTGGAGGCCATGTTTGATGATGCCTTAGAGTGGGAAAGTAATATGGTAGCCTCTAAAGTGTTGATTTACCCTCACTCCCAATCTCTCGATAGAAGTGAATCTATGCCAAAATCCAACACTACAAGGTAAAAACATGAATCTGAGAATGTTGATAATGAGTTTCCCCACTTGTGCAAATAGTGGGCAACGAGATTAGAATAGAAAGGGCCAAGATGGTCATTTCCAGCAGTTTGGTCATTAAATTAAGGAGTTACATGATAGACTCCTTATCGTTGGGGATGATAGTGTTGTGAAAAAATGTGTTTTCCAGCTTGCACTGGATTTTGAGTTAGATTTGGGAGATGAAGCTCTTGAAAATAATGTCTCCCAACACAAAGAATATGAATGCAGTATACCTCTTGGTGAATCAATTTCTCACTTTATATATGATAATGTATGTACTATTAATTTCCAAACTCCAAAGGCTTGTGTTTTTACATGGACAAGAATGGCAATCAACCATGCATAAAATAAGAAGAAGGAATATATGACAACAAAGAGGGATACTACCTGGATATGAAGTTGTAAATTCTCATCAAAGAGAGGAAGACCTTCATCCTAGGCTTCTGGATTTTCTATACAATGGTGATAAAAAGGAAAGAGAGTGGCGCCATGAGATAGAAGATTGGCAAGATACAATGGTTGCATTTTCCCAAGAGAACGAGGGTTTTTTGTTCCATGATAGGCATGATCATGAAGATGATGGATATGGAAGAGATTATTTTGTATTCAGACAACCAATGAAAAGTGCAGATTTGGTATGCAAAGAGAAATTTGATCTTTTCTCTACACAAAATTATGAGTCCAAAGGCCTTGAAAAGGTAATTTTTCATGAAGACCCAATCATAGCATGGATGAAGAGGAATTTCCAACAAGTGGAGCATAAAAAAAAATGTTGGAAATGGGTAATTTGTGCATTGTTATCCCTTGTTTGTACATTTGACCATTATTCTTTCAAGATTGCCCCATGTCAGACTTTTTTTTTCTTCATGCAATGCTTGCCCCTCCCATGAACATTTTAGAGTGTTGTTGGATGTGTGGCCCTATCCCTTTGTCATTTCTAACCTCGATGCCATCCACTATCATATAATCTCTCTTCCTACATGGGTATGATACTCTTATCAAGTTGCATACATGGTTCCAATATTGGAAATGCCATGTCAGATTGTTTGTACTATGTTACCACCACTAATTTGTTGGATATCACTAAGACACAACATTTAATTTCAAAGTTGAGGATGTAAATGTGCAATTCCAAAGCTCTTTATTTAAATTATCTTTAGAATTATCCCAAAATTCCAATGTTATATGTAGGAACTAGATGATTGAAGATTGTAATTGTCGGAATTGTGTGGCATTTCATACAAGAAAGCCAAAGTTGTGGGAATTTCAATCATTTTCTGCTAGCAAGAAATTTGTGATGGAAATGCAGAAAAGCATTGTATGTTCTGAAAATGAATGACTAGCGATGATTTTGTTTGAAAAATGGGGTGAAATGGCCAAGAAGGAGACCAACATGAGCTGTTTGGATGCAACCTTATCAAAGGCTTATCAAAATCTATGTGACCACAAGGAACCCATCTGCAATCTCAAAGATGCTAGCAAGATAAAGGCATTGGAAATTGGACGTTGAAGTTGAACGAGTACTTTAAGAGTGATGAGGAATTTTATCCTTCAAGTCAAGATGCCTTAGAATCAACTATGAAGAAGAGCAGGGGTTTTGGTGGATATCTTCCTAAAAAGGATCAGCACCATATGCAATTATGTTCACTCTTTACAAATCAACTCAAAATGATGAAGAATTTATGCTGAAGCAAGATCTTATTGATGTGACAAAAGCTAATGAGATTTCTAGAATTCCTATTGGGTAGCCAAAGAGTGGTGTGCCACCTAGATGCTTGGGAACTCATTCAAACATTGGTATTCTGGTTGGAGTTGCATGAAAGTGTTGACATCAAAAAGACTAGGTGTGAAATCAAGATTCCCAACAAAGTATATGCTAACATAGTAAGGAAAAAGTAACAAGAAAGGAATAAATCCAAAGCTCAGGAATAAGAGGATTTTCTTAGATACAAATTCAATAAATTACAATGGTATCTACTAGTGAACATATTTGTTACAATAAAATTCCATCAACATCTAGCCAAAAGGAAGAAGCAAATTAAAATAGCTACAATAGTCCACAAAAAATATATGGCAGGCAAGATGAAGTCCCCAGTTTCAAGTGAGATTAGGAATAGGCTTTCTATACTAGACGGAGTTTTTAATAAACTGAAAGTTATGGGATTCAATGAAAATGCAAATTGTGTGACTTCTAAAAGGGTATTTGAGATGATGGAACCAAAGATTCAACATTTGTTTTTTACTGCATTTTAAATTTCCTCTTGGAGAAGCACATAGAACCTACTCAGACATCAAATAGGCGTCCTTGCCATGTCAATTCTAACACTATAACCTGGGGTTCCATAATACTTACATGTGAATTAGCTGTAGTGGGCCTCTCTAACTTTGAATTCCTTGTTTGTCTCTTCAGAAGCCTCCATGTACTTTCCACAACACTTCTCTCTATTGTAGTTGCTATACATATACAATTTTCATACCACTTCCCTCACTAATGGAATCAAGAGTTGGTTAAAAAATCCAATTAAAAACCCCTCTAGTTGGCTCCATCCATGGACAATGCTCTGGTTCTAAAAGAGATAGATTTGAGGGTGTTCCCAATGGTAACTAATTCAGTCCAAAACAACCCTTTTCCCACCAAAGCCAAAGATTTGGCCAAATACACCTTCAGGTTTCACAATCGCTTCATATAGATTTGGTTGACTCCTGCCATGGATGATGCTACGGTTTTGAAAGAGATATATTTGAGGGCATTCAATATGGTAAGAAATAATTCGGTGGTAGAATAGTTAGCACCCACTCAATGAATTAGGTCGGTGCAATCAATGTAATATTAGAAGTACCATATGGTGTAACAATTAAGCACATAGCGTAATAATATTAGAACCATAGGTTAGAACCATATGTTGGTATAATTAGTGCATAGTGTATATTTTAAGCTAATCGACCTAATTAAACAATGTTAATACAACACAAAATTCATGTTCCCTATGGGGACTAAATTCATCCCTAGTCTTAATTTTTCAATGGTTAATATAGGACCGAAGAGATACATTTATTTACATCCAACAAATGACCAAAAGTAGGTCGATGGGAGTGCTCATGTATATATTATATTGAGTCGATGCTTGATGAAGTTCCGACTAAGCTAGCTATATGTATAATATATGTGTATAAGTCCCTTAGTGATCTACATCAAACATGATCATGGGCCGCTTGGTTATATCAATGACATATAACATCAATTTGGACAATTCTAAAGTGCATTGGACATACACATCCATGCATATAATTATATATATATTGTAGCTAGTATTTTCACACTAGCTAGTGCTAAAAAGCACCTGCTAAGACTTACAGAATTCTTAGTAATAGTTCGAATAGGAATGCATGCACTTGGTAAAAAAGTAAATAACAGTCAATAAAAATTTAAACTATGTGAAGAAAAAGTGAAGCAAATGCATCAATAGAAAATCTACTCTAATACATTTTTCTCTTTCACAAACAAAAGGAGTAAGGAAAGAATATTTTCTTTTATTATGTAAAAAATGGTTTTTACAACATGGAGTTACCTCAGAGTAATGGAGGAAAATGGGCCCTTGTAACCATGCGAAAGGGAATGCTTCTGGTCTCCTAAGTATTTGTTTGTTCTCCACCAACTACTCACAATGTGCCAAAGTCAAATGGGATTGAAATATTAACACAAATGGATGGCTCAGGGTTTCAGTAAAAAATTTGGCAAAGTGTCGGTAAGGTAGAAAATGGAAAATTGTGTGTAACATGGGGGCCTTCACCACTTATTTATAGAAATCATTTCCCTGGGTTTTTTTCCCATGGTATTGGGCAGACCTTGGTATTGACCAGTGGTATTTTTGGTTTTCCCTCTCGTTTTGAATTTTTGAATGTTTTTTCCCCTTTCTTATTTTATTTTTGCATTTTTGGGGATTTTATCCCTATTTTGGGGGATTTTCTTCTTTTTTGGAAGGAATATGCTTAATTTCCCTATTTTTGAGAGGGAAATAATAATTATGGGCCAATTTGGTCTGAAACTTTAGGATTCTGGGTTGGTGAAGGTAAAATGTGGGGAAAAGGGGATAATTGGATGTTGTAGCTAGGGAATGAGCATGGTGTGTAATTTTTGGGTGTTAACAGATTGCCCCTTGATGTGTGAGGGAAAGAGCTTGTCATATGGCCGATAGACATCATAGTATTTCTCTCTTCCAGGGTAGTGAGTAGGACGTCAATGGAGAACGAAGACTGTTTCGGAGAGTGGAACAAGCGCTTTGTCCGAACTGCAAGGTCTATAGCTGCAAATACAACTCATCAACAATGGATGAGGTAGATATAATCTCAAATATATAAATGAGGTGGGAATACCCATTCTCGTATCAATATATCAAGGTATACAAATAACAATGAGGCCCCAAAGGGGACCTGATCTATACATGAATAACTATTGTGTACACCATAATGGTCCGAGGTAGACTCAAACATGGAATGTAATCATGGTCCAACCATGGTTGATATGGAGAACTGGAACTGGAAATAATGGCATTCATCAGGAATGCAGTATCACAATAATTGATGCCCTCTTGGATCTAATGGGGTCCACCAACTGTAAGGACTCAAACAACTGAGAGTCTGAATCTAGGCGGTACAATGGACTGCATTTGAACTGGATACACTAGGAAGCATAAGAATTGAAGGGATTCCGAACATTGTTGTCAATGCAGCCTAAATATCCTCAGGAACGAATTACTAGAAGGGTTCTAAAGAGACTCACCAATATGCTAGAGTCAAGGGACATCCATTGTCTTCAACCAAACCATAAATGAACCAACACCCTATATGAATCTTAATGGTGAGATGATGAAGCAGAAGTCGAGCACGTGAGAAACAATCGTTATAAGGGGCACTAAGGACTCCCCTCAGGTGGTTCATAGGAACTCACCACTAATGGTGATGAGGCCAAGGTACAGTGACCTCTGGGTCTATCCTCTGGAATAGATGTGCTAGCATAGATAGAGGGATACCTACAACTTCCAATGCACTTATGAGTCCTTGACAAGATCGCGAGGTATCCAACCAATATGTGATAGAACTGGATGGCAGGGCTGACTTAGTAGCATATGGAATTGATCTCAGGGGAGGGGATCATAGATGGGGTACCAGGGACTTTGACTGCAATGTGGGATAATCAGAGAGGGAGACTGATAGGTGATATCAGGGGGACTCCAAGGATGACACATCTTAGAATACTCTGAACAAAGGCGACCATACTGGGGATGTTTCCATAATAAGGGCCTATATGAGATTTGCAGGGGCACCAAAAGGCATCGTTTGGGCCTTCTTTGTTATTTCATGAGATCAAAAAATGGATATAAGTGTTCTCGATATGACACTATCTTGTGGATTTTTATCGAGCCCAAGACGGTAAATGCTCGCTGGTGTTTTCAATTTTAGAGAGTCTGAAAACATAACGAAAACTTTGTGGGTGGTATTTTTCATAAATTATTCCCCAAATCCCGAAAAAGCATAAAAGTGTGCAATGGAGAACTCTTCTAGCCAAAGGGACTAGAGTATTCCTTTTTAGTAATTAGTCCACTTGGTCCGAAAAAATGGGTAAAAGGCATAGCGAATGGACACCCTTTCAAATAATTTAATGAGCATGAAAGGAAGCAAGATTACTGGATGATCTTTTCATTCTTTAAGGAGTCATAAAAGGGATGAAAAGAAACTCCCTAAGTGTATTTTTCGTAAGTAGTTTGCTCAGTACGAAAAAGATATAAACCTGTATTGAACAGACATGTATGTCAAGCAAGGAGGTAGTGCTCAATGAGAGGGTGGACATGAGTGGAATGGATTGAGGGTAAAGTAGAACATTGATGGGGCCTCCTTATGGGTAGATGGATGGTGGAAAAATAATGTAATAACTGTATTATGGAGGGAGTGGAGGGCTCATGAATAGGCTACAATACAGAGGGTTGTATAGAGATACATGGAGGGGATGACTAGCATGATGGTATGCGAATCAAGGCGGGCCCAAAAAATGGCCTGGAACAACTTGGTTATCAATAGAAATGGTCTTTATAATCATTAAAGGCATGGAATGTTGATTTTGGTTGTGTGAACGATGTAAAAAATGGGCATCGGAGGACTTTGCTATGATTAAAGGAAGAAAAGGGTCCAAAATGGGCTATAAAATAGGGGGAGCCCACCCTCCACATGTCCTTTTCATTGTCGAGTGTTGAAGGTGTGTGGAGGGACCTAGGAAAAGGACTATTGATTTCTCCTTATTGGTCCGGGGGATTTTACTTCTATGACTTCCAAGTAACTTCTCACACTATTCCTTGTCATTTTGTCCATTTATTTCATGGTTTTGGGCTTTCTTGGGACCCCTGCGAACCCCCCGAGGGCTTCAAAGTTGGGCCTCACTTTTCGAAGGGAGAAGCATGACTTGGGTCATACTTGTCGAAGATATAGGTGTGACCCAAGTCGCACCTGTTGTAGAAACAAGCGCAACCTAATCGATTTATTCTATCGAACAAGTGGGACTAGGGTCCCGAAGATGGATTTTTGAGGCATGGAACTAACCATGATGTTTTGGGTCTGCAAGATGCAACAAGTGAACCGATGAGAGAAAGAACTAGGGGATCTCCATGGGGAGATCAATGAGGACCAGGTGGCACAGGATAGCTTGGCATGGTATGGCTTGTTGAAGTTCTTCAAAGTCCCTTTAATGCGTGCGGCCAAGCTATTACTGAACAAGCTGAAAGAGTTATGGGACAAAGAAGCTGGGGCATTTGTGGTACGAGGTGAGCAATTAGAGATTCCCATGGATTATGTATACTTCATGACAAGGCTCTTGCGGTTGGGGGTGATCGCAGATACACAACCGAGACATTCAGGGGACATTTCGATGCAGGATATGTTGGCGCGCCACTGTTATGGGATGACAGAGGTTCATGACTCTTACATCCTGATCTGTGATATTGAGATCCTTAAGACGCGTGTGGTGGTGGTTGTTGTAGTGCGAGTGTTGGGATCTAGTGGGACACACAAGATCTCAAGTGGACAATTGGTGCTTATGGAGTGGCTATTGTCGGGTATCTATTTGGGTTGGGCTCATATGTACTTGATTGTTATTCGATGGGAGCTAAACAAAGTTAGACGGACTGGGGGGATTTTTATTCCCATCATTTATGTGCTCGTTCTTCTTTAATTAGGTACCAACATTGCGGCTACATGTGGAGGTGCATGACGGCAGGCCCACGGATCCTAGGATGTGACGATGGGGGGAGATGATGACTCGGGGAGGGGGTGGAGTGGTGGGTAGGTTATTCACACGGGATATATTTGCATAGTGCCATCAGTTATCGGTCGTGATTGAGGACTACCCTTATGCATTAGAGAAAATTTGGATGAAAAATGGGTCTCCTAAGGAAAATGGTAAAAAAAACCATGTAGGCAATTTTTTATACTATTTTGCTTTTATCGAAGCTGCCCAGGGTTATTTCACTTTTATCAAAGCTACCTTAGATATATATTTTATATTAAAATCAATTTATGAGGACGAAGTTCAATGTAGTGTTTTCACCCAAAATAAGGAAAGAAAATTAAATACACAATGCCAACTTAAAACTTGTTGGGTCATGTATTAGCTAAAATATGGATGGGCATATTAGTTATTATTATATTTAATTATATATTATATATTAGTTATGATATTAGTTAAAATTTATTGGACCCAACTTTTGATGGTTATTATAAAATATTATTATATATTAGTTGTAATATTAATTACTATTACTATATATATATATATATATATATATATATATATATATATATATATATAGGTCAAGTATTACCTAAAATATTGATGTGTATATTAATTATGATATTAGTTAAAAGTTATTGGACCCAACTTTTGACGGTTATTATAAAATATTATTTATAATAGAATATTATTATATATTAGTTGTAATAATAATTAGTGGAGAATGGGTTATACTCATTTATTAGAATTAGTGGAGAATGGGTTGGGATATTAATTTCATTTCAGTATCCAAGACAATTTGGGGCAGCTTGGGCAGAGATTATTTCAATATACAAGAAAATTTAGGGCAGGGGTAGAGAAATTATATTATTAAAATAATCCATTATTTTGGGATTATATAATAAAAAATTGTTTAAGACCTATACGATGTTTGAATTTAAAGAAATTTTATTGGCTAATACATGATGACATGGAATTTGAATTAAGGTTGAAAGACCCATTTTAAGTTGAAATTTCATCTAATGTGGGCATACTTCAAGGGAGATGCAGAGCTGCCTCGACATCTTGGTCAAGCTTGGGGATTGGACTGTATGTATACATTTGTTTTATTTGTAGAGACATACTTGGTACTACTAGAATAGATGGTATCTAGATATTTTTATATGGTGATGATACCGATGACTAGTCATGAATGTGTAGATATTGGACTAGTGCCCCCAACGGGGTATCGGAGGCGTAGGGGCAGAGTGGAGGGTATAGATCCTCTAAGTCACAGGCATCGAAGGCATCGGATCCCATATGCTACTCTTGAATCGCTACTGAGGGGGATCGACCAACTAATGGATGGTGTTGTAGATGATGGGTAGCAGCATCTAGACGAGGATCTGATCACCTTTTGTTACCAGGTGCCTACTGAGTGGAGGTCCATTATGCGGTGGATCATTGTAGTGGTCGAGTTAATGAGAGCTATGGCATGGGGTGATGTTCCCCTAGAGGAGGAGGAGGACACCGAGGAGGATACCAAGGATTATGAGTCAAAGGAATCGAATGACTAGACGGAAACTTATGGAGCTGGCCCCCAATTCTATGGGCATGGGGATTTTGGATTGATGTACTTGGTTATTTTTGTCGAGGAAGTTGTTGGGACTCCTCAATGCAAACATGCCTATGTTATGTTTTGGACATTATGACATTATATATACACACATATATATATATGCACGTGGATGCACTCTTTATGGTTTTTATGTTTATGAGTCTTTTATTTCATGATGATGCTTATGTTATGTGTATGTGTTAAAGAAATGTAGTTGCAGAAGATATTCTAAATGTACTTGTCTATTGTATTATTGTATTCCTCCTTCGGGAGATGTCATTGATGTAATTTATAATGTAAGGGTCATTGAAATATTCAATGTAAACCCTAACTGTTAGGTCGGCCTATAAATATCTAGAAAATAATATTTTATTGTAAAGTGTACAGGTCGGCCCAGTTAGGTGAGTCCAATCAACCTAATTAGTAAAAAGGTCAAGTCACTTGTTTAGTATAAATAGGAGTTTGAATTTCTTATTTGTATCACTCATCTCACTCACTCAAGATTGCATAGGAGAGAGAGAGAAGTTTGTTGGTGAAAGAGAGAAGTTATTTTGTCTTGGGGCTTTTATCTTGTATTGGTGAATTCTATATTGAGGAAGTTTTGTCGGGGTTTTCTCCCTTGCGGTTTCCTCGAGATAAATTTTGTGTTCTTTGTGTTGTGATTTTATTTCTTTCAATGATCCTATTGTTTAATTTTATTATTCTAAACAAAGTAAAAAAACTTAACATGGTTTCAGAGTAGGCCTAAAAGAGAAGATTGTGGAGTTGTTTCCTAGGGCTTCCATTTCTGAAAACTAGTCATCCTGGAATTTTCGATATAAATCACTTTTGGCAAAGTTTCAGGATATGAAACTTGGACAAACCGAAGATGAAATGTTCATGTAAATTTTGTGTGATTTTAATCCTTTGATTCTTTGTACTTTAGAATATATGATCCATGAAATTAGGGTTCCATCCTCCTCCAGAATTTAGTTTTAAAAAGGTAACCTAGGGAGAAATGCTATATCTCAGGCTAGAAATATCCAAATTGAATTCCGTAAGATGTTACAGCAATTGCACAGACTTTAGTTTCTCTAGTGCAAGTTTCAAAACTCGTAGATGAAACAGTGACACATGGAAGTCCATAGAAGTTCACTATACTGAAACAGTCCATAAACAGGTCATCTTGGGAAACTTATCATAATTTCCACTTGGTGAATCCAATCCTACTTTAACCTATGGTTTTGGATAGAGGACAGATCATACTATCATGGGACAAATTTCCAGAGCTTGAGGAGAAGAAATTTTTGAGATACATTAGAATTAAGACCAGAAAAAATATGTAGTAGAAATTGAAGAAACTAGGGCATCAAATATTTTGTAGTCTTGTCCACGTATTTGGGAAAAGGACTACTTTGCCTAAATCTCCTTAGGGAGGCACATATTTTCCTCCAATCAGTTTCTCAAGATATCAAATTTGAAAAATTAGGGTTTCTCTATCAAACCCTAGGTCAAGCCAGAAGCAATTTCACAAGTAAGTACTATCTCCATTCTATTTCCATTTGAGTTTCTCATATTATCAAAAATGACAAACACTACCAAGCTTGATGAGAAGCTTGAGGGAGTTGAGAACTCCAGGGCATGGAAATATAGGTTCATGCTCATTCTTGAAGAACATGACCTAGAAGGATTCATAAAAGAAGAAGTTAAAGAACTAGAGGGAGATGATGCCAAAGAAAAACACAAGAAGAATATGATCAAGGCTAAGAGGATCATAGATGACTCCATCAAAGATCACTTGATCCCTCAACTGTCATCAAAGAAGACCCCAAAATAAATGTTTGATTCCTTAATCAGTCTATTTGAAGGAAAGAATATTAACAGAATGATGACCTTGAGAATTCAACTCAAGGGTGTGAAGGTTGAGAAATCTGAGACTATGCATTCATATTTCACCAGAGTATCTCAGATCAAAGAATAATTAGAATCAATTGAAGGGACATGAAGACTCACTCCTAATAGCTAGCACCATGAGTCCTTGTGATTTGTATTATAGAAGACTTGTTCATCATTTTCGGTCATAAGAAAGAAAGGAACAGGTCCTCAAAATCAGATGATGGAGTGTGCGCACTGTTAGAGACTCTTGCAAGGATACTAGTGAGATCCTACCAAACAAACAAAGATAAGTATTTGAATTGTCATTTCCTGTCTTGTCTAGTTGTGTACATATTTATGTTCCTAGATTTAGGATGTGTGTTATGCATGTTAGAATGTTTGCATTGATATGAATGTGATGGGTAAGTGTCCTACGGTGTTGTACAACATTCCATTGCTACTTATCTAGAATGAAACCTCTTTGCTGACATATTCGAAGTAGTGCACACTCTTAATAATGTTCGGGTAGAGATAGAAGGCATAGATAAAGTTATCGTATGAATACGGGATATGGATGAATGTTGTGTTGAAGCATTGGATAATATAGTTGCATGATAGTGTGACCTATGTTTTTATGCATAAGAATTTGTCATTATTAATATGTTTTGGAAACTATGAAATGTTTCTCACCATGCAACTGAATTTGACTTGTAGGAAATATCATGTACGATCACCTACAAACGAAGAATGGTGAGAATCATTTCGTAGAACAAGTGACGATGGTTCAACTATAACATTCAACAAGACTTATCAAATCAAGTATACTATAGAAGTACAAAGCAAGGGTTCTCTCAGAAAGAGGGGGTCGACTATGAAGAGATGTTTCTCTAGTGGCCAGACACACTTCCTCAGTGGTGAATATTACACTAGATAAATGGTGTAATCGAAGTAGAAGAAGATATCGAGAAACCTCTAGGATTGAGGAATCTCTATAGAGAACCACATGTGCACAGATCGAAGAAGGATTTGTACGGGTTCATAAGGAACCTATAGGATAGAATCATGAGATCAAGGATTACCTAGAGTGATGAGACATCAAGATTTTCTACAAGGTTGAAGATGAGAAGCTCATAGATGGGTGCAAGAGATAACTTACAATAGAGTTTGAGATCTTGGTATCCAGTGACCTAGAAAGATGAAATAGATGGATACACGGAGGATCATCAGAAGAGAAGGCTACCAGTCACTCTAGTGTAGAATGTCCTGATACAGAGAGTACAAGATGGAAAGGGAGGATAGTGCTCAGTTATAGAAGGAGCAGGAAATCTCCGCTTCAGAGGGAGTGAATATAGTACAGATGGAGAGACACTTTCACTTAGTCTCTATTTGTGGCAAAGGTTGTTTTCCCCAGTATGTAGTAGAAATCTTGAAAAGGTTTGATATGTTGGAAAGTAAAGCCATGGCCACACCCATGGATACAAATTTGAAGTTTTTGTCTGATGCTTCGTCAGAGTTAGTGGATGTGACACTATACAGGCATATTATTGGGTCATTGATGTATTTGATGAATACCAGGCCAGATATATGATTTGTTGTGAACACCTTTGAGTCAGTATTTGGTTGAGCCCAGACATGTTCACCTTATAGCTGCAAAGCATGTGATGAGGTACCTAAAAGGTACGGTAAACTATGGTCTCATTTATACTAGAGATCATGACTTCAGAATGTATGGTTATACAGATTCAGATTGGGAAGGAAGTGTCGCAAATAGAAAGAGCACTTTAGGTGTATGTTGTAGTCTGGCGTCAGCCATGATCTCATGGCTGAGTAGGAATTAGTCCAGTGTTGTTCTCAGCACTGCAGAAACGGAATATATTGCAGTTGGTTCTTCCAGTTGTGAATCCATATGGATTCGGAAGTTTTTATCATGTCTATTCGATATGGAGTTGGATACCACAATGATTCTATGTGATAACCAAAGATGCATGACTATGACAAAGAAACCCGTGTTCCATGATAAGTCGAAGCATATATAAATCCGGTATTTCTACATTCGTGATATGGTGCAGAAGGGAGCCGTAAAGCTCAGATATGTGAGCATAGATGAGCAGGTTGCAAATGTGTTGACTAAGCCTCTGTCTAGTGTGAAGTTTGAGCACTTCCATGACAAGCTTGGTGTAGTCCGTAAGGACTTCCCTCGAAAGGGGGAGTAGTGCTGATGATACTATAGTATCTTGATCACAGCTGGTAGCTAAGTTTGGATTGATCATCCTTAGACTAAATCTTGTAATTCTGAAAGGAAGGATTTTCCATGATCCCGTAATTCCGAAAGGAAGGATCGCCAGTGTTGTTGGACTGAATCCTGTAATTTCGAAAGGAAGGATTTTCCATGATCTCGTAATTATGAAAGGAAGGATCACTAGTGTTGTTGGAATGAATCTTGTAATTCCAAAAGGAAGGATTGTCCATGACCCCGTAATTACGAAAGGAAGGATAGCCAGTGTTGTTGGACTGAATCCCATAATTACAAAAGGAAGGATTGTCCGTGATCCCATAATTCTGAAAGGAAGGATCACCAGTGTTGTTGGACTGAATCCCGTAATTCCGAAAGGAAGGATTGTTCATGATCCCATAATTCCGAAAGGAAGGATCACCATTTTTTTTGGACTAAATCTAGTAATTCCGAAAGGAAGGATTTTCCATGATCCCGTAATTCCAAAAGGAAGGATCACCCGTGTTGAAATCGATCCCGTAATTCGGAAAGGAAGGATCATGTTGGTTGTTGATGCACCTGCCTTATTTTGTTTCCATAGATGATGTTGCTCTAGCCTTGAGTTGTTGACGATGATGATGTTATTCCATATTTATGCTGATGAGCCAGCCTCATGTTGTCATTGTTGTTGATGTATCAGTTTTTATACTGATGTGATGATGATGATACTTCAGCTCCATGTTGCAGATGATGATGTTGTTATTCCAGCATTCACATGTTGGTGATTGATGTTGTTGTTCCAGTATTTACTTACTGATGATTGATGTTGTTCCAGTACTTTCTTAATGATGATTGATGTTGTTCAAGTATTTACTTACTGGTGATTGATGTTGTTGTTCCAGTATTCACTTACTAATTATTGATGGTGTTGTTCCAGTATTGATATACTGATGATGATGTTGTTCCAACAAATTATTGTCAACGATGATGATGATGCTGATGATGATATTCTAGCAGATGATGTTGATGTTCCAGCAAATTCTTGTTGATGATGATGATGATGTTGATGGTGATATTCCAGTAGATTATGTTGTCCGCGGAATACCCTCCTAGTTAAGAGGGAGTGTTATAGAAATGTAACTGCGGAAGATATTCTAAATGTACTTGTCTATTGTATTATTGTATTCCTCCTTTAGTAGATGTCATTGATGTAATTTATAATGTAAGGGTCATTGAAAGATTCAATGTAAACCCTAACTCTTAGGTCAGCCTAGAAATATCTAGAAAATAATATTTTATTGTAAAGTGTACAGGTCGGCTTAGCCAGGTGAGTCAAGCTGACCTAATTGGTAAAAAGGTCAAGTCACTTGTTTAGTATAAATAGGAGGTTGAGTTGCTCATTTGTATGACTCATCTCACTCACTCAAGCTCGCATAGGAGAGAGCGATAAGTTTGTTGGTGAAGGAGAGAAGTTGTTTTGTCTTGGGGATTTTATCTTGTATTGGTGAATTCTATATTGAGGAAGTTTTGTCGAGGTTTTCTCCCTTGTGGTTTCCCCGAGAGAAATTTTGTGTTCTTTGTGTTGTTGTGCTTGCATTTATTTCAGTTATCCTATTGTTTACTGTTATTATGCTAAACAAAGTAAAAAAACTTAGCAGTATGTACATGTGAATGCAAAATGAAATGATGATGCATGTGAATGATTTACTTCCTATATGCGGTGATTGATATGCCATTCTAGAATGTCGCCATTTGGTTTGCAACACTATTTTAATTCTGGGGAACATGCATGAATGTAATGAATTCAAAATATCTAACCAATTGTTTAGTGCGTAGAAATTTTCTAAAATGGAAAGGATCATGTACCTGATAGGAGTTATTCAACAGGGTGAAAAGCAGTTGGGAATCCAAAAAGACACGAAGGTGACGAATGCCCAAGTGGAGAGCAATGGTTAAGAGACTGGTCACGGCATCGTACTCAACCTAGTTATTGCAACTCCAATACACATTCCAACAATATGTATCAACTCGTGTGAATGGAAGTATAACACCCATGTTGTCGAGGCGAGATTAGGATACCATCTACTTGCATTGTCGATGAAACCTACATGAATAAAGGGAGCAGGATCAATCTGGTAACAATCACGGAATAAAATCATAAGGCTCGAGTGTAAAAAAGGTGGAAAACAAAAAGAAAGAAAACTGAACAAACCAAAACACTGGGTTCAGAGAGTTTAGGTGTAGAATCTCTTGAGGTACAACCCATTACGGGGGTTGGTCAAGAGATGTATTTCAGAATATGCTAGGATGAATGACCCCTTGTTGAGGCCATTTTTTATGACGTACGGGCCCTGCCAGATGGACTCAAACTTCCCTTTTCCATTATTTTCATGGGTTTGGTCATAAACTAGAACTAGGTCTCCTTCTTTGAAGGTATGGGGATGAACACGAGTGTCATAATGGACCTTGGACCGATGCTTGGAATGCTCGATCATTTGGATGGAAACTCGGCGATCTTAATCCACCTATTCCAACGTGAGCAAGCATTTCTCTAAAGGAGAGGTGTCTGATATAATTTCAATAGCTATTTGTAAAGATCGAATATGACACTCGATGGGTAGAATAGACTCCACATTGTGCACCAAGTGGAATGGGGTAAAACCGGTTATGGTTTTGGTAGATGTGCGATAGGCCCATAAGGATGGAAATAGCATGTGATTCTAGTTGGCTTATGTTTATCCACTGTGCGTTGAAGCATGGTTTTGAATATCTTGTTGATAGCCTCGACTTGGCCATTTCCCTGCAGGTAGTACTAAGAGGCGTATTGATGCTCAAATTTCAGCAGGGTAGATAACTCCTTCCAAACAGCATACTCAAAATGTTTTACATGGTCATATACGAGTTGGTGAGGTACCCCAAAATGAGTAATGACATGGTTAAAGAAAAAATATGTCGTAGTCTCATCCTAGCAATTAAATGTGGGCATGGCTTCGACCCATTTGGTGAAATAGTCGATAGCCATGATGATGTACTTGTGGCTACCAGTCAAGGTGGGATTACACTCCATGAAATCAATGGCCCATTCTCAAAAAGGACCAATACTGATAACGAGGTGGAGTGGCATAGGAAGGGTTCTTTCCTTCGAGTAAAAGAGTTGGTAGTTGCGGCAATGTTTGACTCCGATAATGAAATCAATAAAGAGAGTCAGCCAAAAATAACCAGCGTGAATGAATTTTTGGGTGGTGGTCATACCGAAGAGGTGGCCTCCGCAGGCTCCACTATGGCATTCATTCAAGACCTGCTCATCCTCGGCTTGTGTAATGCATCAATGTAAAATGGTGTCGACATCGCGTCAATAAAGTACATCATCGATAAGGAGGTATCGATAAACTTGATGGCAGATGCGATGTCGATCATCACGACTGAGGTGAGATCCAAATTTTTGAGTGCACAAATAAACTAGGATGTCTCCATATCATGGATCATTCAAGGAAATAGTAAATAGATATTCCTTGGGCAGGGTTATCATGATCGGAGGTGGTACAGACAAAGATGGTAATTCTGTCATAAGTTGTGCCAAGGAAAATTCCTTGGTGATTTTGGATGTGACAAATTGAAGGTCATACTCTTGAAGGATAAAAATCCATTTGGCCACACAACCTTGGACGATGAGATGACTCAAGATATAGACCATGGGGTTGGAATCTGCCACAACTGTAGTTTGGCTCTTTGCCACAACTGTAGTTTGGCTCATAAGAATGTAATGGCGTAGTTTCTGAATCAAAAAGACGATGGCTAAGGCCATTTTATCCTTGTGGGGATAACACAGTGGTGCGATAGATAAGGTCTGACTCACGTAGTAGATGACATGCTCTTGGAGAGCAGTATCCTCCTATACCAGAACTCCTATGATGACACGTTCAGATGTTGAAACCTAATGGATAAAATCCTTTGTGAAATTTGGCGGCGATTCAAGGGAGTGGAAGTCAGAGCTTCTTTTAAATGCATCATAAGCATCTTGTGCCTATTCATCCAAAACAAAAGGGATTTTGGTCCGGAGCAAGTGCAAGAAACCATGGACTTTCATGGTGTAATCCGGAATAAATTTTCGGAGGAAATTGGCCTTACCCTAAAGGATTTATAGTTGGTGCAGGGTGAGAGGGGATGGAAGGTCAAGAATGGATTGAACCTTCAAAGGGTCCACGGTGATACCTTCTGGGAAACAATGAATCCCAGCAATCAACCAGAAAGGATGCAAAACATAAACTTGAGAGGGTTCAAGCAGATGTTGTGCTTGCGACAGCATAGGAAAACGTGTCGGAGGTCTTCGAGGTGCTGATATCTTTTCTTAGATCGAGTTGTGAGGTAATCCAAGTAGACTAAGATGATATGGACAAAGTTGTGAAAAAAGGTCATGGCCCATTGAAAGGTGGCTCTCGCGTTTTTAAGGACAAATGGCATAACTTGATAGGAAAAAGTGCCCCAAGATGTGGTAAATGCAATCTCATATTGATCCTCTTTGTGGATCTGAATCTAGTTTTAACCAGAGAATCCATCCATAAAGGAAAGGACCTTGTGGTCTACGCAGGAAACAATGAGTTGATCGATAAAGGGTGTCAGGAAGTTGTCCTTGGGACACACCATATTCAAATCCTAAAACTCAATAGAGATGCGAATGGTGCCATGTTTTTTATTGATTGGGACAGGGTTAGAAACCGAAGTGGTGTACGCAATTGGGTATATGAAACCATCTTGGCGCAACTTCTCAATTTTAGTCTTTACTGCCGACATTTTAGATGGGTGAATGGTTCTCTTCTTTTGGAGGATAAGATCAACATCAGTCCAAGTATCAATTCAATGCTCAACACTGGAAAGGTTGAGCCCGGGCATCTCGATGCACGACCAGGCGAAGACATCACAGAACCTTTAAAAGAGTGCTTTATAGGCGGTGACTTCTTCGAGGGTGCAGGAGGTGCCTAACATGATATTTTCAACAACATTCGATTTAACAGAGATATCCACTTGGATAGTGGGTGATATGTTTTCTGTGTTACCTTCTTCAAAGGTGTTAGGGGCTAGGATAGGATTTTTGAACCAATCGACATTTCCATGGGGAATAAAATATTTCGACTCCATCGAGAATTGATTGGTCATATATGTGGTAGACTCCTCGAACTAAGATCAATGATGCATATCATCCCAAGGGAATTCGGGATCAGTTAATGCATCGAGTATCTCTTCATCATTTCTAAAGCATCAGCTAGATAAGTCAGTGATTTCAGCATGTGCTACATACATGGAGGGTTAATCATGCGAGCAGATAATGTATATGGTGTTTGTATCGTTCGAAAAATATGGACTGGGTGGATTTATTTGATGACGATGACCTAGGACTCTAATGAGAGCTTATGTAATTCAACCAACACGGATCGGTATTCTGTTAATTCAAGGAAATGGTGATAGTAGTGACCATAGAGACCGCAAACATTGCATGAATGGTTTGTGTGTGAAGACTTGTTGTGTGCTTGAGGAGGGTCTGGTACTTGAACTACCGCAATGTCCTTAGCATCATCCAATGTCTCCATGTGAGTGCATAGGATGGGAAACTGTGGACAATTATGGGTAGCGTGACCTAAAACATTGCACAAAACGCAAGGTGAAGGTGCTTTAATCGATGCAGTAAGGGGGGGTCACAGCTTTATTCATTGTTGTTGAGGCAGTTGTCTTTGTGGCCTTGCCCCCATCTTTTTTAGCTGGAGGCGAGGCGGGGTTTGAGGGTGTTTTCAGGGACACACTGGGAGGTGGATGATTGGCAGTGTCAATTAGTTGTGCAGGTTGTAAAATGACTTGTGTGGTCAAGGTGGGATTGGGTGTAGGTAACTACCAAATGGTAATCCCTAATGTCAATCCAGGGAGGTTGAACATTTCCATCACAGGCATGCTGACAACTCCAGATGGTGGAAATAAGATGGGGATTGTGTGTATAGGGGTAGCTCCCACATGGTTGGGAATGTCATGTCCCTAGTTTGAGCCCATTGCATTAAAATGTAAATGATGTAATATTGTTATAAAATCATGACGAGGAGCTCAAGGCCAAGGCCCTACCATCGATTTAGTGATGCATATGGTTTACGTGCTAGCCATGCACATTGGAATTGCAAATATCATGTAAATATGCATTTTAATAAAATTCCCACAACTAGTTATGCAATGCAACAAGAGATGGGAGCATGATTTTACAAGGAATTGGGAGGGAAATATGTTACAACGTAATTTTCCACCTTGTGAGCATCAGCATTCTTTGGTGTTCAGGATCCATTTCACTGACTTAGATTCACTTTATGTCCTCCAGATACACTTTTTCCCTATTTTTCTTCCTGTACGCTTGTTGTCCCATTATAGCCAGCATACACACGAGCTGTTCCACTATAGCCCGCGGGTACCAAGTAAAATGGTAAAAATCATTAGAAAATTTATTTTTTACTCCCAAAAAGTGGTCTTAGGGTGGCCTTTGGCCCTCCATGTGCCCCGAAACACCTTGATGTGTCCTTTCACTTACCTTTCGAAGGTTATATATTGAGCTCTTATGGCATATGGAAGGGAGGAGAAAGAGAGAGCAAGATAACTCTAGTGGATTTTTGTCGTGACTTGAATCTACACTCATTGATCCTAGTTGTTGTGAATTCCTTATATTCACCTTCCAAACTCCTTTCATAGTTTGATTTTGCCATTACATGGAGTATTGAAGTGGTGGAGGAACAAGTGGAGAGACCCAGTTCTTGGTTCAAATTGGTTGCCGGCAAGAGGTTGTATATTGTACTTCTTGTTATTTATTAATGGAAATACTCATTTTCTCGTCCGATTGATGTTCTGAATATTATTAAATTACATTGGGTTATATTTGCTTATGATATCATGGATCATGCTATTGATGATGCTAATGTCTTTCACATATTATATGCACTTGCTTGTACTTGTTGTTGAGACTAATCTGCAGGTTCAAGTGTAGAAGTTGAAATTTCAACAGGGATCTACATCAAACATCCGGTTGAAGGTTTGTCTTTTCTCCATTATCTCAGCATTGTCATTTATATAGCGTTGCATTGGGAATTGAGTCATTTTCTGGTAGTCAGCTGTCTGTTGTGGTCTTCCCCAAGCCATAGGAATTTTTCTCCATAACAAAATATTCAAACCCTTGGAGCCAATCAAGTCAAGCCAAGTGTCAATGAGAGAACCCATAAAACCCTCAACTACCCATGTTGACTTTTGTACCCAACCATTTATTTCTCCCAAGATTTGGGTGAAGTAGTTAATGCCTTGGGGAATGGAGAGGTATGGCTATCCAAATTCGGGTATGGGAAAGCCACCCTTCATAGAAAATAATTTTTTGCTTCTTGGGCAAGAAAAGAGCCATGAATTGCTCCCCAATCCATTACCCATCAACTAGTTTTGCCTCTCTCACGTTTTTGGAGCTGCCTGGGTGTTTTCCCTCCACGTTTTTCCTGTGTTTCATTGTTTTTAGTTGGGAAGAGAGTGTTTTTGGTGTTGCAGAACTGTTCAGAAGAAGGGAGCTCGAATTGGGGTTTCATGGGGGTCGTTTGGGCCATTTGAAATGCTCATAACCTGTGGGAGAAATTGGTTTTTCTCCCTGTGGTCGAATTCCCCTTTCCACAATCCGTTTTGGTGTGCCCACGATTTGGGGAAAACCCATGGCCATCCTGTTTGTAAATACCATTGTTAGAAATGTGTATCCATGCCCAGTTTTTGAGTTGTTGTGTGTAAGAGAATGTTGGGATTGAGATGGGTATCCATTGCTTTGGCTTGAGCTTGAGTGCAAGCATCCATAAATGAAGAGGGTTCATATTTATCCTGATAAGCCCAGTTGTGGACTAGCTTGGCTTAGATGCAGTTATTAGTGGGATGTGTATGAGTATGAATGTCCCCTTTTCCTTGTAGAAATCATGCCCAGCTCGGGGGTGGTCTCTTAGTGCTGAAAAAATACAGGTTGGGCAGAGACCTATGGTTGGGTGGAACGTTGCAGCGACATAGGTAGTTGCTTGGGACCATCTCGCCATAAGGATAAGTGTTTTTCTGTCTATGTGTTTACTTCTGAAATGTTATAATTTGATGGTTGTTTCTAATATGTTGAATGCATATGAAATGTGTGTGGATGATGTTTTTATTTCGCTGTGTGTGTTTGCTTGATTTGCATCTGCATGCATCTGTTTAATTGTTGTGAATCTAATGAATTGGGCTGAGTTTATGTAAAATCCCCATATATTGGTATCATGTTCCCTTCCATAAATTGGGTCTGCGGGAGGGGACATGACAGGGCACTGATGGTAGATGGGATTGGGATTGTCACTGAGGTTGTAGTTGGGGCACCGGTTGAGTCACAGGCTGTGGTTGAGGAACCGGTTTGCTTGAAGAAACAGTGCACAAATCCAATATATCTATGGTTGAGGGGGGTGGGGGCAGGGCCTAAAATATCGTGGTCATGGAAGTGTCACAATAAAGACTCGGCCTTGCGATGGAAATTGATGGGATGGAAATGTCCGGGATAGTGTTGTTGAACATGTGGAGGACATTTTCTAGAGTATCTGGCCCTTTGGGATCACAGTAGGTTAATTGGTCTTTTTTTACTACCCTCCCTTCATGAGGGACCATCATGAGCCGGAAGACGGATGAGGCAACGGCTTTCATTGAATACATGTAACTATGCCCAAGGAGAAGGCTATATTCAAGTTTGGCGTTAACGAATTCAATGCCAATTAGGACATATTTGACAGCTAGATCAACAGGGACATTTGGTAGAACTTCCATGTGGTTGGGATGCACAACCATCATAAGCATGTAGTGCTATCATGGAAGACTGCAACTGAGGGGACCTGAGTTTCTACCAAACGAAGGTGTACATGATGAATGTAGAGGCACCCTCATCTACAATGTATCGATGGATTGTTGGCAAGCGGTTTGATGAGTCAGCATCGCAGTATTGCGGATGCTGTGCAAGGCCAAAGGTACCGTGAAAGGAGGAAAGCAATGCGCAAGGTGACAAGTAATTTTTGTAGTTTTTGGGTCATTTGGACCATGTCATATGTATTTTGGGTCATTTGGACCACGTCATATGTATTTTGGATCATTTGGACTGCATTATGTGGGTTTTGGGTCATATTTTTATAGAATTTTTTAAGAAGTAGTTAAGCGGTTTCCTAAGTGGACCGTAAATGTAAAGGTGCAAGCCTATAAATAGATGTAGGTGTGTAGGTGTTAAGGATCATCTTTTGGAGAGCTTAAGAGGAGAACATCTAGAGACTTTGATCTGAAGAAGCTGAATACTAAGTTGAATATCTTGTTGTATCTGGGTTTTTGCGGAGATAAATATGATGTGACAGAGTTTTTGAGCAGAATCCCTATGTCTTTTCTGTTTATCTATGGTAAATGCATCTTGCAATATGAATATATGAATGATGCAATGCTTCCTTGCTGTAATTAATGCTTTATTGTTATATTTGTTGCAATAATGGTTCTGTCAATGATAAGATCTGTTGAATGATGTCGCGATTATGATTAATTCCTGAGTTGAATGCTTAGATCTATTTCTGAATGATGCAATAAGTTATTCAATTGATGCACAACATCCTCCCTCATTCGGCGGAAACATAGTTCCGTCAAATCTTTCTTGAACGTCTCAGGTGAGACCTCATCTGCTCCGTAAGTGTTGTTGGACAGGGTTAAACCTATCTGGGCCAGTGCTTAGGGAGATCGTAGTGGCGTGGGTGTCGATAGCGTGAGGAACCCCTGTCGACTGGGTTTGTCTCAACAAATGGTTTCATTGTCTAGAATCTAGCGCGAAGTGAACGGAGGATATGTTTTGGCATCCGACAAGATCGGAGATCCAAGATTGGTTCGACCTAAATCTGCGAGAGTTCGCTGAAAAAATAAAATAAGAACCCTGGGTTGTCAACAGATTGGTGGTTGGCGAAGTATATTCACGACGGTCCACATGAATATTTTTTCTGTGAGTTCCCAATCATCCTGTATGAGTGGTTAGCAAAATTGACCTTCTAGAAGAGGAACTTCCAAGGTGGTGAGCCAACAGCCTGGACCCGAGAACTGATCTAGGAGCTGCAAGAAGTCGACAACAAAGCGTCGCAGGCTGTTGAGGTTTGGGTCGACAGTATACTATAAGAATACATCATTGAGTTTGCGGTTGATACAATAAAGTCTTACAGTGAAGCAGAAAGGGAGTTCTTCAACGGGCCAAGGGGTAGGTTTCTGTTGTCGCTACAGTTGTCCATTAAAATGCTCATTTGCGAAAAGGGCATACTAAAGATGCACCTAGACCAGTAAGAACCCTGGTGGGCGGAGGTCGTGGTTACTGCAACGGTAGGGGGCGATACATGGAATAATAAGGGGTAGATGGGTGCAATTCATGACAAGACTGTAAAGGAAGCTGAGGAAGAGAGTGGTCTTACAAGGGAAGGATCAAGGTTTCGACATGAAAAGAGGAAGAGGACAGGAGAAGGTCCTGCTGTGATCAAAATGCAAGGTTGCGAAGGAAGACCGCACGAGACGAAGCGACCTCATAGTGCCGACAAGGAAAACTAGGCTACGCCCAGGATAGAGGCAGGACCAAACCCCAGTAGCAACGTACCCACACCTCCGCTCACTATCTCTCAACGAGTAAGAAATACAACTTTGACACCACCGTGTTCATCAAGTCAACGGAATTTAATTACTAGTAGCTCAGCGACTATAGGAAGGAAGCCCAGGATGGCGGGTGAAGATGCAAAGTCACCGTTGTTCCATGGAAATGGAACAGATAACCCTAAGCAATACTAGTTTTTATGTGAAGCAGTATGGACTGTAAAGAAAATTACTGATGATAATCCCAAGAAAGGACAATTGGCGACAACTCTTCGGGTCGTGCATTAGACTGGTTGATGAAATTTGTCCTGTAGGCGCTCCAGAAAAGACGCTAGATGAAGTCCGAGCTGGATTGATTGCAGAGTTCTGAAAACCCAAATCTAAAGTGCAGTATATTACAGAACTGAAAGAAATTAAGCAATATCCCAATGAAACTGTGTGGGATTTTGACCAGCGGTTCAAAACATTGATGGCAAGGGTCAGCTTCAACATGAGCAATGTCCAGCACAAATAATGGTTCATCGCGGCATTGCTCCCTCACATTCGACTACCGCCGATGCAACAAAACATTACAACACCAAGTGAAGCCCTGGAAATTGCGATGCGGTTAGAAGCTTCGCCGATTGGTGAGAACGCAGCTAGCCAACTTGAAAATACACCTGCAAGACCTTAAGAAGGGTGAGGAACAATGAGAAGAAGTATGGTGTACACGATGAAGTGGAGAGGGGCATACTAAGGATTATTTCCAAGACTTCCACAATTATCTGGTTTCAGGAGCACCGAATCCATTGAGCGTCGGCGGTATGTCATGGTGTCGCATCTGTCATGTATATGGGCATCGACATGAGGGTGTCAATACATGTAGAAGATGGTCACAAAATCGATGAATCTTATTGTACCTTTTGCAAGTCTGTGGGACATGAGGACAACGACTGTCGGGCATATGGGTTACTTCATGAGCAAACATATGATGCATTCTATGTGAAGGACAACCAACATGCCATACAACAACTGCAACCGCAGCCACAGGTATCTCAGCTGCTACCTCAACCGCACGTGCAGTTTGTACCGTAGCAGTAACCACAACAGTTTATGCCACAATATGATCTGATGCAAATGGATCCACAACAGCCACAATATGTTCAACAGCCATAGTACATGCATTCCGGGCAGTGTGTGCAACTACAACCGAATCCCATGCAGCAACAATTCAATCAACCACAATACCAGCAGTAAGGGGGATTCTGTGGGGGATTCCACGAAGGATGCGGCAGAGGCTTTGGTCGTGGAGGAGGACGAGGAGGTCAAGGACCTGTCCAGTGTTATAATTGCGGAGTGTTGGGACACTACCAACGGGATTTCCCACAATTGAAGACGCAGTGTACGTTTTGTTTTGTTACTGATCACACTGTGGAAAATTGTCCGCAATTGATTGCGCGATGGCAAGCGGGAAATGTTCAACAATTTCAGAACCAGAATCAAGTGCAGCAACCAGTACATAATCAAGTGCAGCAACCACCGTAGAACCAAAACCAGTGTCTCAATCAGAATGTGAACCAACCTGGGAATCTGCCACTGAACCAGACTCAAGGTGCAACTATCACAGAAATTTCTGCAGAGCCGAGGGTACAAGATGTTGCTGTTGCAGTTATTACTCGAGGAGGTGTGAAGATCGGAAAAGATGGTTCACATCCTCTGATCTAGTTAGCTGGGAAGAAGACAGTAAAGTTTGATATCGATGTCGAGCGTGATACATTCTTTCAAGCACGACATGCGACGGGCAGAAATCTTGGTAAGGCAGTTATTTGTGATATGCCTCCTATTTTTTATGCAATGTCGGAAGCGATACCGTCGTGTTAGTATGGCACATTGCAGCACTTATTCGAAAGTTGTTTACTACTGGAAAGAGATCCTGATGCTCTGGCTGAGATCGAGAATCTATTACGTCGACCAACTAAGGGACGAAAGGAATCTGCGGTGAACTCCCTACAGTGGAAGAAGACGGGAAAAGAAATGCGAATGAATGTCCAGATTAGGGTTACAAGGTCAATTCAATTACTCTAGATCTTGGCTCGGATGTCAACATCCTGACCAAGAAGGCCTAGCAGAAAATGGGGAGCCCAACATTGAGCTGGTCCCCTGTATAGCTGCGACTGGCTAATCAGTCCAAGGTGACACCGATTGGGAGAGTTCCACGCCTTGTCGTGGACATTGAGGGAATGAAGACATATGCAGATTTTGATGTCATTGAGGTTGTTGAAGGTGGAATCTCCCCTCTCGCACTATTGGGGATTGGATGGGCTAATGATAATGGAGCAATAATTAACTTTAAGAAGCGGATGATGACTTTTGAAAACCGCAACCTCAAATTCATAGCTCTGTTGGATCCGGTGGAAGGACGCAGCTATATTGAACCCATAAAGGATGAATTTCCCAGCGAATGGGACCATGCATACAATATCTTAGAAGATTACATTCATCCGACTGTCGACGGTGAGATTGGGTGGCGCAGCTCCAGCTCTACGTCTTCCGACTCTGAGGACGCTTTAGAAAATTGGTAGAATCGCTTGCATGAGGTGTCACTCCGCAAGTGTGGGTTAGTCACGCAGTCATTATGCTGTGTCGCGACTGAAACCGTTTCACTACCAGTATATGAAGGGCTGCCTGAATTGTCTGATTTTCTCATAGCATTCGAGAAAAAGGTCTCGGAACCACAGCGATTGCTAGCATTGGAGGAAGCACTGAAGGCTGCTCTAGCTCGTTGGTGGGCGACACATAAGAAGTCGATTGCTGGGTGGTCGCAGTGTCGGTGATTGATGACGGTTCGCTTCGACGACACCGAAGTTTACCATACAGGGAAGTATGATGGACGAAATGACCCTGGCAGTCATATGACGGAATGTCAGATGTTGTGGGCATCACGACCAAAGGATGAGTGGGTCCATGCCTTTTTCCATACTCTGGACAAGATGCCGCGATCATGGTATACTGCACCTGAATTGCGAGGGGAGATTACCACTTGGCTAGAGTTGACAGTTTGTTTTACTCATACCTTCAGCTTCGAGGATGCCAACCCGGATGTCCATAATGCTTTGCAGCTCATCCGTGATGTGGTTCTGAAGGTTGTTCCAGTGGCATATCATGCGGATTTGCATACACGCTGCAAGATGTAGTCAATGATGGAATGTTATAATATCACTGGTGGGCCAGAGGATGGTGATGATCCGTGGAACGTCAATATTCCAGAATCTGAAGGCAGTCGCGATGTGGTAGCACCTAATGCACCAACTAATCCGATCAGTCAGCTGCTGAAGCTCTGGAAGGTCAACATTGGGACAAAGGAATGTCCAAAGTTTGCAAATGTTGGGGACTATTGGGAGGATAAGATGATGGGGAAGGTCACAGACTTGTTGCACGAATTCCAAGACTTATTCCCCATGATGTTTTTTGAGATGAAGGGAATCTTGGGGGATTTGGGGGAGATGAAGATCCCATTGAAACCAGATGAAAAACCAATAAGGAAGCGCCCATATCGACTCAATCCGCGCCATAAGGAGAGGGTCAAAGTAGAACTTGACCTCATGTTGGATGCTGGCATTATTGAACTAGTTAAGGAATCAGACTGGATTAGTCCTATGGTGGTGCAGGGCAAGAAGATAGGTGAAGTGCGCATTTGTGTCGACTTGCGGAAGCTGAATGATGCATGTCTGCACAATCCATTTCCGACCCTGTTCACTGATGAGGTACTGGAGGGCGTGGGTGGCCAAGAGATGTATTCTTTCATGGATGGGTTCTCTGGCTACTACCAGATCAGAATCGTGAAAGAAGCCCACCACAAGACAACATTTGTGACAGAATCGGGTTGTTTTCAGTACATGGTGATGCCATTTGGGTTGAAGAATGTACCGACGATATTCTCTTGGGTCGTTGTTGCTGCTTTCCGGGATTTCATTCAGAATTTTTTGCAGGTATACATGGATGATTGGACAGTCTATGGATTAATCAACAATCATCTGGCAAATCTGCGACTGATGTTGGAGTACTGTCGACAACATCATATATCGCTGAACTTGAAGAAGTGCATATTCTGTGCACCATTTGGGATATTACTGGGTCACATTGTTTGCAAGCAGGGATAGTTGGTTGACCCAGCAAAGATTGCACTCATTTTGAGCTTAACACTGCCGACTAATGTCAAGCAGTTGAGAGTGACGTTGGGACACATTGGGTATTATCGCAAGTTCATTCAGGGTTATGCAGCGATCACGACCCCTATGGAGAAGTTATTGAAGAAAGATGTGGTATTTCAATGGAACCCTGAATGTCAAGTTAGTTTCGAGATGCTGAAGGCTAAGATGGATTCAGCGTCGATCCTAGTTTTTTCAGACTGGAGCAAGGAATTCCATGTCCACATCGATGCATCATCGATCGCGTTGGGAGTAGTGCTCGCGCAACCAGGGGAAGGGGATATGGATCACCCAATTTCTTTTGCGATTCGGAAGTTGTCGTCTGCTAAGAGGAACTATACAACCACTGAGAGGGAAGGTCTTGAGATGGTATATGCGCTGCAAAAGTTTAGGCATTATCTATTGGGAGGTCACTTTAAGATGTTCACAGACCATTCTACATTGAAATATCTGGTCAATAAGCCTGTGTTGGGAGGGAAGATATGTCACTGGCTACTTCTTTTTCAGGAGTTCGATTTTAAGGTGATCATGAAGCCAGGATGCTTGAACGCAGGGCCAGATCATCTGTCACGGATTGAGACAGTAAAGGAACCAACCAACATTGAAGACAGGTTTCCCGATGCACAACTGTTTAAGGTTGAAGTAGTTGATGACTACTATGAAGAAATCATTCAGTTTCTGGTGACAGGAACCGCACTGGAGGGGTTCACCACCAGTCAAAAGAAGTAGTTGGTGGTCAAGGCTACAGATTTCCAGCTGATTGTAGGACAGTTGTACAAACTGGGATCAGACGAGATCTTGTGGCGCTGTCTCCCGCCTCATGAGCAAGGGCAGATATTGTCCGAAGCACATTCAGGAGTAGCTGGTGGGCACTATGGCGGTCGTGCGACTGCTCGGAAGGTGCTTCACGCAGGGATTTGGTGGCCCACACTTCACAATGATGCCACAGATTATGCGCGGACCTGCAATTTCTGTCAAAGAACCGAGAAACCCTCTAGGAGGGATGAGATGCCTCTAATACCTCAAGTGACACTGCATCCATTTGACAAATGGGTAGTGGATTTCATGGACCCTATCAACCCACCTAGGAATCACACTGGTGCAAGATACATCATCACATCGACAAACTATTTGACAAAATGGGCGGAGGCTGCACTAGTTGTAGATTGCACTGCTGCAACAGCAGCGCATTTCTTGTTTGACAACATTATCACTTGGTTTGGCTACCCGAAGGTATTAATGAGTGATCAAGGTAGTCATTTCATCAATCGCACCGTCAGCGCATTGTCAGCAGAGCTGCAGATACAGCATAAGAAGAGCACGCCATATCATCCGCAGGAAAATGGCACTGTGGAAGCTTTCAACAAGGTCTTGGAGCATGCACTTACAAAGGTTTGTAATGCGAACCGTGACGATTGGGATTTGAAGATTCCAGCAGTTTTGTGGGCATGTTGCACCACTTGTAAAAGGTTGACGGGATAGACACCATTCAAGTTGGTGTATGGGAAAGAAGCGATTATTCCTATGGAGTACATTGTTCCGAGTCTGTGCATAGCGGCAACAACAGTCATGGATGATGAAGTGGCATTAGGAGAACGTCTGGCGTAGCTAGTGTAGCTTGAGGAAGACCACTATATTGCAGGTTTTCATCATAGTGTAGAGAAGGATCGGAAAAAGGATTGGCATGATCGCCATATCAAGAACAAACAATTTCAGTAGGGTGACTTGGTGTTGTTGTATCATAGCAAGTTTATGAAGCGCCCAAGGAAATTGCGGATGCATTGGATTGGTCCCATATCGCATATGTAGCATAACTTCAGGCGGAGCAGTACAGCTGCAGCATTTAGATAGAGTGATGCTCCCAAATTTGGTCAATGGTAGTAGGTTGAAGCCCTACAGGACGGGCTTGGAGCAGCGCAATTCCTAAGTCGCATCGGCAAAAAAAAAAAAAATGCAGGATGCTCGGTGGCAGGATGGTGCACCAGCAGGAACAGAATGTAGAGGTTGAAGAACATGTTTCACAGCTTAGGCATTAGGTCGTGACAGCGGCAGGGTCACGACTAGGTCAAATCAACAATCATTCTGAATCATGAGAAAATGTAACCTTTTCATTTTGACAGGTATGATCGTTAGCTGGCCCAAATTGGCGCCGGCGTAAGGCACGTTTAGCACATGAAACACATCGTGGCAACATGGCCCGTGGCACGAGGGGTGATGGTTTGCACACTTTGGCATGAATGGCAGCTGGAAGAAGTATGGTTGCCACTCCACATGTCAGAAGTCTGTTCTATACACACAGGGAACAGCGGAATGATATGATTGGCACCTCACATGAACGGGTTTTGAAAATGATTGTCGAGGCAGACGTCTAGACGTAGGCGATGCATAAATATAGGAACCAGAGGATAAGCGAGCAAAGAGGTATTTGTCAAATGAGAGGTATTCATGCTGCGAAAGGGGCAGGAATCTAGCTAAGTTAGGAATAACACGAAGGCTATGGAAATGATCCATTTCATTTCGCATGGTAGCACACCAGTTGTGCTGAGGGTCCGAACGACAAGTGTGCATGAGCGCTTGGAGTAGGAAGCACCGCGGACACTCAGATGTCACAAAGATGAAGTCTCATCCTAGATGTCTAGGCATATGGTGGTATTTCGAAGCATCGTGACCACAAAAATGACGAGGGTGGCGGCCCCCTGGTCCTGGTAGTACGTGCTCACCGGTGTGAAACAAATGTGCCAGAGCAGTTGGCCTGTTTTGCACCTCGGCGTTGTTCGTCAACTTTTCCTCAGTCTGCACTAGGTTCTCAGAGACTGGAGGATGAGTTTGAGAATCACATGACAGCAAGCTGGAAGATCACCGCTTGAGGTTGAGAAGTACATGACAATGATCCGACGATCATCATAGCAAAGGGAGCAGTACATCACAACGAGATCCAGACAGCAAGAACAAATGCAGAGATACAGTCCAGCGATAAACGGGCCTAAGTACACCATGTTCACCTGACGTGGCTCGAGGGTGAGCCACAAGATTGTGTTGGGGGCCTATTGGCAGGCAGTTTGATGAGTCAACATCGCAATATCGTAGATTCTGCGCAAGGCCAAAGATACCGCGAAAGGAGGAAAGCGGCGCGCAAGGAGACAAGTACTTTTTGTATTTTTTGGGTCATTTGGACCGTGTCATATGTATTTTGGGTCATTTGGACCATGTCATATGTATTTTGGATCATTTGGACTGTATTATGTGGGTTTTGGGTCATATTTTTGTAGAATTTGTTAAGAAGTAGTTATGCAGTTTCCTAAGTGGACTGTAAATGTAAAGGCGCAAGACTATAAATAGATGTAGGTTTGTAGGTGTTAAGGATCATCTTTTGGAGAGCTTAAGAGGAGAACATCTAGGGATCTTGATCTGAAGAAGGTGAAGACTGAGTTGAATATCTTGTTGTATCTGGGTTTTTGCGGAGATAAATATGATGTGACAGAGTTTTTGAGCAGAATCCCTGTGTCTTTTCTATTTATATGCAGTAAATGCATCTTGCGATATGAATATATGAATGATGCGATGCTTCCTTGCTGAAATTAATGCTTTACTGCTATATATGTTGCAATAATGGTTATGTCAATGATACGATATGTTGAATGATGTCACGATTATGATTAATGCCTGAGTTGAATGCTTAGATCTATTTCTTAATGATGCAATAAGTTAGTCAATTGATGCACAACATCCTCCCTCATTCAGCGGAAACATGGTTTTGTCAACTCTCCCTTGAACATCTCATGTGAGACCTCATCTGCTCCACAGGTGTTGTTTGACAAGGTTAAACCTATCTGGGCCGGTGCTTAGGGAGATCATAGTGGCGTGGGTGTCGACAGCATGAGGAACCCCTGTCGACTGGGTTTGTGTCAACATGGATTACTAAGTTCATGTTCGAGACAAGGATCTGAAATGCAATGGATGAAGGAATGCAGGGTTTTGACTGATCCAAGTCTAATGTCATCAAATGTGAATCATATGGGTCGGTGCACCTAAGCCTAAAAGTAAGGCCTTTCATTATGTAGAGAAGTTCCTGAGAACTTCTAAGGTGGACATTGTGGCGGGGGATTGGGTCAAATCATCCGCAATGCTATAATTGGGAGCAGCTCGAGCATTGGGAATGTTTACAGTGCGACGCAAAGAAAATTTTGGGGTCTTGGTAGCCCCATTAGTTGGTGGTGGACAGAGGAATAAGACTGGTCCTTAGGGGTGGTTGTAATAGCCTTATCTATGAGGATGGTCTTAGTAGCCGAACCATATTGATTGCAGCGAGTCTAGAGGTTGACCTCAAAAGACATCATCAAAAGGTGGTGGACTCTTGAGTCAAGAAGTTGACTTGAGGACACGACATAAGTAATTGTCGGTTGGGTGGTGATGACCCCTTGATTGGGTAAGGGATTTTTCAACAACATTGGTTGTTGATCCGGATGAGGTGGATTAGGTTTTTTCTAACGGGTAGCAGTGGCATCACAACGATTGGAATCATCCCAAAGCTGACGGGCTTTGGCCAAATGGGTTCAATGACACGTATAATGTCCATAGACCTTACAAAAAGAACATTGATGGTTATTTCGTAACTATAGGTTCTTTCCTTGCTTGGGTAGTTGGTTGGGGTCTTGGTTGGTGGGATTTGATCCATTATTACCCGGGGGATTAGGAGATGGTACACCCCCTCCCTAGCGTTGATTGTTTCCACGGTTCCTACCTTGTCTCCTACTAGGTTTCCCTTGTTGATATTGGGGTTATGTTTTGGTTTTTATCTGGTTCTGGTGGGCATAAACTTGCCCTTACAGAATGGGAGGAGCTTGAGGAGGGGTTGGTGCAAGAACTACCATCAGTGGGCGAGGACAGAGATAATAAGAGTTGGTCATTGAAGGAGGCACATACCCTTGAGGATTGTTGCAAAATCCAGGTCCTAGATAAGTTGGTCCATGGACATGGGCCATAGGGGATAGAGGTGCATACAAGGGTGTAGCATCGGAATGAGACGATGAGCGCAACATATCAGGCCCACAACTCATCGATGGCTATTGAAAAAAAAAAAAAGTGGGAATCTATTCTACAAGATTTAGCACACTTATGCAAACATTCATAACAGGAAAGAGGATCAAGGTAGACGAATCACCTTGACCAAGATGATTATATTCAATTATCCTTGTTGATCCATCTCTTTTCTTGATGATCCAAGTAAGAGAACCTGTAAAAAAAAGAGAGAAGAGAATCTACTTTCCTACACCAACATGTTAGGCTAAATTTCTCTACTCAAATAAGTACAAATTGAAATATTTCAATATGAAACATGCAATTTGGGAGAATAATCCAAGTTATTTATTAGAAAGACACAGAGGAAGTAGTACAATTTAGCATTATACCTGAGTTCATTCCGACAACATCTCCTCATGTGCCTTCCAACAATCCACCTTTGAGAATCTTGAGAACATGAGGAATTTTTCACAAGTAGTTCTACAACTATAGTTCAAACCTAGTCTCTCTATGTCTAATCCCCAAAACCAAAGAGCAATGGTCTTGATATAGTGTGAGAGAGATCAACCATCATGGAGAAGAATATGGATCATGAGAGGAGGATGTGGATCTAGGTAGAATAACATGGATCACATGATACCCAATTTGGAAAACCAAGATGAGATTCGAAGGCATAGAAAAAATCTTCGAGATAAGGGATCCCTAAGTCCAAGAAAAATCTTCCTCAACCAAATCATCACGCCCTAAACACTGAGCAAGACGCAAAATAGTTGTAATTTCCGCGCCTAGAGGGTTAATCAAAACGTGAAAATGTTGTATTTCTACGCCTCTGTGACTGAGCAGGGCACAAAAATTCCTCTTTAGATGGGTTAAGTTGGTTTGATGAAGTGGAATTCGACATCATTAGTTTAGGTAACTTTTCTAGCTTGGATGGGGAATGAGTTCACCATGCAATAATAAACCTAACACACCTAGGAGGCTATGGACTTCATGCTTCCCATGGTGGTAAATCATGTATAGTCAAAGATGTCAAAATGAGGTATAACAGATGCCCCCTAAAGTGTGAGGTTAGAAAAGTCTAATGGCCGAAACACTTTACCAAACTGCAGATTCTCAAAAGATAGCTGGAAGAAAGGTTGGAGGAAAGCTGTGAAAGACTTATCATATTCTTATCAACTCCGAGGCGGGCATACCCATGCTCATAACAAATTGGATCGAAACATGGATACCAACCAATACATTGCATATCCATGTTGGTATTGACTAAGGATATGGCCACCAACCTACAGCGTGGATCCATACCTGAATTACTGAACACAATAATGGCTACTAAGATACAAGCGTAGATCCATGATAAAATAATGACAAAGCCATGACCAATACAAGAGTGGATCTGTGTGACATTACATCAATGAGGTTTCCACCATAATATATGAATGGGAACCTACTAAAAAAACATTCTCCATCACAACCAAGGTATGATAACAATAGACCAAAACAACCCAGGGTCTTCTACTCGATCTCGAAATGATATGAATCTAACCGTGTGATTACAAGGTGTTGAATTCGAACATGGTATAGACCACTTTATTACTAGTCAATAGTGTGAACCGTTAACAAGTGTGAGGGAAATCATCAATGATGATAATGATCCCCAAGGTATCATAGTACACTCCATCGAAATGTGAATAGATGAGTTGGAGTCGAACACTCGTGGAATATTTCGATCAAAAGCCAATGACGTAAACCTACTTTTGAAAGTGAGGAAACCTACCATTGAGGCATGCAGGTCCCAAGGTACTAAATTGGTCTCTAATTCCTATTCATGGATGATGAGTTGGCATCGACAGCAATTGACTCGTTGAAGGAGGGCCATAATGATCCCCACATCATCGACACGAAACCGACACAAGGTAGTGATGATGAGTAAATATATGAATGAGTACTGAAACAAGGATGAAGGATTAATTATATTGCAGAAGGTTGACCCAAGATGACACTTTCCTTTGAACGTATAACAGCATGACATACAACTTGGCAGCATTGACTTAAAGAGGCAAGAACCAAAATGTAACATGACGAGGACCGAGGTGTTCTTTGGATGACTCAAAGGAGAAGAAAGACTCACAGTTTTGGTTGTGAATCAAGGAAAATATGAATACCCAATTGTAATACAAGACTCCAATAGATGCCATGTTCAAAGGCAATGATTCACTGACTTCCATAAAAATCAAACTTGGTCTATTCCCCCATTTTCCCCCATCATGTTTGACAAGTACCTCTTTGTTTTTTAACGAGCTTGAGGAGGATAAACGATGCTTGATATAGCTCATATTTTGGATGAGTACAACCTTACATATTTTATGAACCTAAGGAAGGAGAGTTTCAATCCTATAAGGGTCCTTCAATGCTTAATTTTACGAGTCCAAAGAAGGTAAACTCAAATATTTTTCATGTTTAGAGAGTTTGAAATATTCTAAAGAAGACTACGAGACAGACTTTTTCGTAGGAGTTAGTCCTCAGGCCCAAAAAAGTATAAAATAATACCTAGAGGAACTCTCTTAGACAATGGTTGACCAAGGTATTCTTTTTTCATAAATCGCCTAAACGATCCAAAAAGGGGATAAATTATCACTGGATAGACGACCTTTCAGATAGTTTTACAAGCATGAAAGAGATAAATTTGATTGGAGATCTTTTCTTATTTCGAGAGTCTGAAAAATATCTTTAAAGGAAACTCCACGATGTTCCTTTTTCATAAATTAATATACCTAGCCCAAAAAAGAGATAAAATAATACTAGGTTGATACTTCATCATCGTTTTACGAGCACGAGTAAAGCAGACCAAGCTCGACACTTTTTACTTAATTTTAACAAGCATAACCAAAGTGTGAAAAAATGGTTGAAATATTTTTCATGTTTTGGATCCAGAGCACGAAAAAGAAAAAGTGATCTCAAAAGGTCGTTAAACAGTGCCTCTGGTGTCAACGTCCTTAATGAACCAAATTAAACCTAGTCAAATCCTAGAAAATAGTGTTAGAAAATAAAGAGTAAGTGGAAAATGTCTTAAACAAAGGTTATAAATATGAACATGGCCAAAAAATAACTAGCTCCATAAGTATAAAAAGGAGTGAAATGTAAAACAAGTCATTTTCACCTTGTTGTTTTTACCTCAAGAGGAATTTTACCCTTGTTGGAGACCAATTTTCAACTGACGATTTTGGGAGGTCCAAGACACCATTCGAGCCACCATTTGAAGCAGGTTAGTCCTCTTGCTCTACTCTTTCATTTCATGTTTTATTTTTTTGATTTCATGATTTTTTGGGTGAGGAGAAAGGAAACCTAGGGAAAAAAATTTTGTTCCCAAGAATTTTCGCACCCACCGTATATCGTGAAGTGTGAAATTTCCAGAATTTTCGTGTTCTAGCCAATGGAAGGGGCACGAAAACTGGTAAATTTCACGCTCTATGCTATTGAGGGGACACGAAAATATGTAGAGGCATGATTTAAATATCTTGCCTCTCATTCATTGAGCAAATAATTGCTTCAAGAGTCTAATCATGACTTCCTTTCATGATTTTTAGGAGTTTCCAAGATCCAAGAGCAACCATGATCGAGTGGAAAGGGAGAGAGAGAGAGAGAGAGGGAGAATGAGCGTGATGACAAGGATTCCCTCAATGATGATGCAAATTTGTCCACACTTTGGGAGTGTGGATTGCTAAAAACATTCAAGACACGAGGCATTAGGAGGCAAGGCACACTTCTAAACCACTTGATAGAGATATGGGATCTTGATCTACAAGATTTCTGGGTAGGGGAGCATATCCTTGAGATTGAGCTCCAGGATCCTTGAGATTGAGCTCGAGGAAATATACTTCTTGATTGGTCTCTCCAAAAGAGGGGCGCGTGTCAATTTGTCCAGGCACCGAAGTACAAAGGAGAACACGGATGACTACATAGATCAGTTTTGCAGGCAAGGATCCCATAAGAAGAGTGGGAAAATACTCATAATTGATGTGAGAGACCTTCCTTTAAGGATGGTTTTATTCAATATTGCTCGAGTGGATGGAATTGTTAGGCCTCATCATGCTACCAAGGCTAAAATGGTGTATGCCTTGGAATTCCTTGAACCAAAGTTGTTCAATTAGTGTGAGGGAGTCCCATTCAACATTAAGGACCAGGTTACCAAGTGTCACACTAGACAGATCAAGTAGTTTGGGTATGGAAGCATCCTAGTCACCTTATTTTACATAGAGTGCCATTATTACGCCCGCATATAGATAGACCCCCTCGTCCTCCATCCGAGCCACGGATGGTGAGGTGGAGTGATGATGCAGGGCGGCTAGGTGGGCCTCAACTCTTATCATTTGATGCCAACTTATTTTCATGCTTGGAGGATCAGATCGTGATGATCTAGGATTAACCTTATGCTAGGGTAGACTCCCACAATGACATTGACGTGGATTTACCAGAGGACGAGGACTAGGATGAGTCCTGTATATGACCTTTAAATTAATTTGGTTTTAGATTTTAAAATATTTCATTTTTTATTGTGCAAAAGAACTAATATGCACATGTGTAATGCCATGGATCAGGGACCAATGAGGCAAGTGGTATCTGCACCACTACGGCGAAGAGGAGAGGAGTATCAGGTAGAATAGGCTGAGGTAGGGGGACTTCGCTATGTAGAGCAGAATCTCGAGGGACTCACCATGAGGGTCCCTCCTATGAGGCTGCTTGATATCCCATATCACCTTTAGAGGCATACCATAGGTGTGTCGGAGCGTATAGGACGACTACTCCTGATAGTTTTAAACCTTAACAGTGCAGTAAAAACTCATACAGATTCTTAACCATTAACAGAAAATACACAATGGCACACGCATAACACGGAGATTTTCACATGGAAACCCTTAACCCGGAAAAAAACCAGCAAAACTTAGAGCCGCACAACTCTTTTCATTATATTTTTTCTTAACCATTCACAATACAATATATAGTATTCTCAACATCTAAAACCCTAATTTGTTTACCCAAAATTAGGTTACAACCCTAATCCCTTTACCGGGATTAGATAGAATACAATGGGTCGAAACAACAAAAAAGCAAAAACAACCCAAAAAAAATTTGCGCTCCGCGCGGACTCCGGGGGCCTAACGGTCCAAAACGAAGGGGGGGGGGGCTGGCGGTATACCCCCCCCCTCCTGTCGCGCCCGGCGTAGGTGAATCACTAATGGGGAGGGGATCGTGGTGTACACGCACCCACCATGTGAAGAGATATAACACACCCAACAACTCCATCATATTTCTAGGGAAGTGGTGTGTTATCACGAGCATTGTGCTCCTCGTGATTAGGTCTAGGTAGTGGATATTTTAGCATTAGCGGCATTTATATGATGTACGGAAAATAGTCCCAATTTTGTCCTTTAGCACATTTTGATCTTTTTGTGACATGATTAAACTTTTTACATGATATATACATGGACCTGTATCTTGGCTATTTACTTATGATTATTTGTACTTTGCATCATTTACATCTTTTTAATGGTGATGATATTTGTTTATGTATGAGATAGATGCCCATTTAACACATAGTTAGCTAATGAATAAGCCATTGTTTTTAATTACCTTGGTATGTGTTGATATAAAATGTAATAAAATGATCTTTCAAGGAGGCGTATTCTTAGATACAAACAAAGTAATATGGGATCATGAATGGTGTAAATGTGATTTAGCTGAGACACCACGAGTTGGGAATCCAGGAAGACTATAAGATGGTCAATACCAAAAGAGGATGCTTCGGTAAGAATCCCAATTACTGCATGGTATTCCGCAATGTTATTAGTTGTTGAAGCTAAACATATTCCACCTAGGGAGATCAACTCGTCAGTAGGGGAATAGAGCACCCATGCTGCAGAAGCGATATTTTGGGTGTGTCGACTAGCACTATCCACGAATCTAGAATACATCGACATCTGCACATGGAAGCACAAATCGAGATAAATAGTCATAGATGAGATAAGATCCTAACATGCAAAAAGAAATCAAAATCACTCCATAAATACACTATATACAAAGTGCATATGTAGGATGTACCTACGCATAGAATATCTTTAGGTAGATGCCATTACGAGGCTCTCCGAAAGGTATGCCATCACAATCAACTAGCTCATAGGCCCCTTTCTCTAAAAATCTCTTTACGTTATAGGGAGCGCACCACATAGACTCAAGATTGACTTTCCCTAGTTTATAATACATCTTATCATAGGTTAAAACAAAGTCATCTTCATTAAAAGTATGAAGCTAAATGGATTTATCATATTGACCATTGACCCACTTTTTGTGAGCTTCATTGGCGAGCACGGCATCACGACGAGTCTCATCAAGCTTCTCCAAGTACAGAAATCATTCTTATTCTGAGGTGGTGTTTGGAAAGAGTTCGACGGCTAGTTTGAGGGCTGGAATTTCACATTCAATCCGGAGGATCACTTCCATACCATAGACTAGTAGGAAAGGTGTGAATCCGGTTGTTTTTTTAATGGAAGTCCTATAGGCCCAAAGATCCAAGAAGAGTCCCAAGTGCCAATTTAACTTATGAGTCCCCACCATACGTTGGATCATATTTTTCAATACTTTCTTAATTGCCTCTACTTGTCCATTAGCCTGAGGGTAATAAGGAGATGATTTTTCATGACGAAAATCCAATTTGGCGCTTAGCTCAACCATCATATGATTCCTAAAATGGGAACCATGATCAGTTACAATGGCTTGAGAGACTCTAAACGTTGCGATGATGTGATTGACATGAAGAGTGTTGTTGTTTTCCCATATTCATCATATGTAGGAATAGCCTCAACCAACTTAATAAAGTAGTCAACAGTCACGATGACATAATTATGCCTCCTAGATAAGGTAGGCTTACAATGCATGAAATCACTGCCCCATTTCGCAAAAGGGCCGACAACAATCACAGGGTGTAGTAGAGTTAGATGAGAGCACTTTTTTGAATGAAAAAATTGACACGGTGGACACTTCTTGACCGCTTCAATGCAATCTTTGAAGATAGAGGGCCAGAAGTATCCAGCGCGCAGAATCTTCTAGGTTGTAGCCATCCCAAGGAGATGACCACCACAAGCTCTAGAGTGACAGTCATTAATTATACATTCGGCTTCTTCTACATTCAACCATCGACCCAGAATATAATCGATACCACGAAGATACAAAGTATCACCAATGATAAGATAATATTTGGCGTGGTGTCGGATGCGACGTCACCCATCACGAGAGAGATCAGACCGAAAGCGTTGGGTTTGGAGATGTAAAAAAATATCTCCATACCAGGAATAAGACGTGCCAATGAGGAATAATGTCTCATCAGTAAGAGAGGCAATGGGCTCATATTTTTCATTGACACGGGGAAGAGCACATATTAGCTCAGCAAAGACCAAATATTTTTTAGATTTAGCTTTTGCAAACTCCAAATCGAACTCCTTGAGGACAACAATCCAGGGAGATTATTTTCCCCCTAGCACTTGGCGTGTTAGGATATAGTACATGGGATTGAAGTTGGCAATGATTATTGTCTTGCGGAGCAGGATGTAATGATGAAATATCTGGACATCGAAAACGGTTGCCAGAGCCAGTTTCTCCACATGTGAATAGTGAATTTCATAATCAACGAGAGTCTTACTTAGATAATATATCACATGTTCTTAACCACTATCATCTTCCTACACTAACATCATTCCAATGGTGGAAGTGGAGGCTGCGAGATATAGGATAAAATCCTGTGCGTAGTTGGGGGGTTGTAGCACGGGATCATTTTTCAAGGACTTTTTCAAGTTATCAAAAGACTGTTGAGCTTCATCGTCCCAAACGAATGGGATGTTCTTCTTGAGCAGTATCATGTATCCCTAAGTAATCTCAGCAAAATTGCAAACGAAGCGATGTAAAAAATTTGCGTGCCCTTGCAAACTTTGGATTTATGGGATATCATTGGGGGAAGGTAAGGCTAAAATGGCCTCAACCTTCAATGGATCAATTCGAATACCATCCTTGGAGACTATGAAGCCTAATAGTCTGTCGAATTCAACACAGAACATGCATTTGTGAGGATTCAAGTGGATATTGTAATGGAGACATCGTAGAAAGATGGTTGTGAGGTGTTCAGTATGATCGTCTCCCTGAGTTGAATGAGCGGGTAATTCATTCAAATAAGGATCCACAATATGCTTGATATCATGAAATGTGTAATACATGACCCGTTGAAATGTGGCCCCGGCATTTTTTAGGTCAAAAGGTAACTTCTGATATGCTAAAGTTCCCCACAGGAAGATGAAATATGTTTTATGCTAGTCAGACAGGAGTACGTCTATCTGATTATAGCCAGAGAAGCCATCCATAAAATAAAAGATGACACTCCTGGTTCAGTTATCGATGATTTGGTCGATGAAAGGGGTAGGGTAGTTGTCCTTGGGACAAGCCTTATTTAAATCCCTATAATCAACACAAACCCTAATAGCGGCCTGTTTCTTAGCTAGAAGGACAATATTAGACACCCAGTCAGTCAATCGAACTGGATAAATAAACCATCTTTAAGAATCTTTTCAACTTCTGCCTTTATGGATGTAGTTTTCTTAGGGTGAACGGGTCGGAGTTTCTGCCGAACAAGTCTTGCATCAGGATAAGTTTTGATTTCATGGACCACTATAGAAGGGTCAATTCCTGGCATTTCTTCATAACTCCAAGCGAATATGTCACGGAACTCCTTAAACAAGGATTTATAAAATTCGACTTTCATTGGTGTACAGGTTTTTCCTAAGTGTATCTGTTGCATGACACCAGGTTTTACTGATATGTAGATATGAAATGTTTCCATAATGTTACCTAAATTTTCCTCTGATAGAACGTTGTGAATAAGGATGGGAGATTGAGGGTTTGGGACAATATCAGATGAAACGATGGATTTGATATTTGTTTCCATTGTTTGGAGATCAGGTAGGAAAGATTACCTGTGATGGTGATCTTCCCAAGGGGGTTCATCGGTGCTCATTATTTCCATTATTGACTTGTTCGAAGGAAAATTCTGTAGAATATAATCATTGATAGGTAGAGATGGATCTATCTAAGATGACTGAGAGTTTGAATTTGATACCACATGATGGTGGTCATCGGAATTGAGACAGTCTGAAGCAAATTGAATTGATTCATAGATTGACTCATTTAAATTAAAAGGCATACAAACGTCGATGATTTCGCATTCGGATGGACTTGGTACTACCCAAGAATCATGTGTTTCATGGGATTGTTGTATAGTAGAATAAATCATGTTGATTGTGGAAAACGGGGGGTGGAAGTTCCTAGAAGACTCCAATGATGGAAGAGTCTTTTAAAAGTCCAATACCAACGTCTTCATAATCATGTTGAGATTGTGCCAACAAGGGAACATTGTTAGTGTTGTTAGGATGAATATCCGGAGTGCAAAAATCAAGTTGGTCGATGGTGACAATATTTCCTTGATCAGGAAACTGCACCAAGAAAAAGAGCGAAGATGCCACTGTAGTCATGGCATAAAACCAATTTCGACCAAGAAGGATGTTATAATCCAACGGAGCATCGACTATTTTCACATGGATGGAAATGGTTTTTCCCCCCAGTTCGATAGCTAATGATGGCATGAGTCCATAAGGTTGAAAACCACGGTCGTTGAAGGAATTTAAAGTTGTGGGAGACTACGTGACTTCGGGAGAGCCAATATCCCTCCAACAGGACAAAGACATAATAGAAGTGGAGGCTCCTTCATCTAAAACGAGACGATGGATATTTTTCCCACGGATATTTATGTGGATCTGGAAAGCAAGTTGGTGGGAAATCCTTGGCTTAAAATATTCCAAATTAAACATAATTGTATTGGAAATTTCGAGGTCCACAACTCCTAATGCTGACAACGGGGTTTTATGTTGATTGGGACAATGTTGCAGAACCTTGAAAGTTGACATAGCGCAGGGTGCTTGAGCTAATTCCTCGACAATGTTATAACTTTGGGAAGATCTCACACTCGGATTGAACGTCTCTTTGCCAATAGTGGCCTTTGGTAGGCGCAACATTGTGTCAGAGATGGTCCTCTCAATATGAAGAGATTCGGAAGGCTGAGGGGTGGGGGAAGGATCATCAATGGGAGATTTGTCCTTAGAACTTCCATTTTGGTTTGAATTTGGAACTAGTTCATACGTATTTGACCTAGTCGAAAGATTGACAGTCTCGTTGCACATGAGAACTTGTGCAAATTAGAATGTCTCGGGTTTATTAGAAACATTTGTATTTCCCCCTTGCGGGGGAGTGTGCGTGACCATTTGTTGTTGTTCAGGTGGGAAAGGGTCAGTTAATACTACTGGATGGGAAGATCCTTTCACAAATTTGTTGACTTCCTCGCAATAAGAACATTCTTTTGTGTAGTGATATTCCTGACAAATCAAGCAGAGGAACTTAGATTTACTCTTGGGTTTATTTTCAGCATTGGTTTCTTGGGGTTTTGGATTTTCCTACTGATTAGAATATTTCTTGGATTTTCCACAATTATTCTTCTTCTTTCCTCCAGATTGTTTTCATGAGGATTGAACCACATTCACCTCGAAGTATTGAGCAAGAGAAGCATTGTTTTTCGTGTTGGAAACAGCCTGATTCTGTGATGGAGTGGAGGTAGACTGACTTGATTGTCCACTCGTTTTTGGTGCAAGTTCGGCCTAGACGGATCGTTGGTAGGGTGCAGAGTGTTGGGGATCAAGTCGTATAAAGTTCCATATTGAAAATATACTAAGTCCATATATTGTGCGTGACTAATCGCTTGCTCTTTGGTGATAGCCCCTCCCATGGAAACGTCCCTCGCAATAGGTGGTAGTAGTAATTTGGTAAACCAATCAGATAGTAACTGATCGGGGATAGGAGCCTTTATTAACCTTCGGTGCCTCCTCCACTCATGTAAATGATCAGAAATGTGAGTAGAGGTGGATTGTCACAATGAATTCAATAGTTATGTGTCAATTTCGTACCGGATTGCTAACTGAAAATGTGTAAGAAACTGCATTGCGAGGGAGTTGAAGTCTCGGAAGGACTATTGTGGCAACTCAATATACCATTTAGATGTCATCTCGATGAGTGTTCGGAAGAGCCATAGACGTATGGAATCATCCATCAATGAGTTTGAAGAACACCAAAGATGGAATGTCATAACGTGATTCTTCATATCTTCCCCTAGTTTCCCATCAAATTTTTCGATATCCGATGGTAGTTTGGAAAGGATGGGTGGCCAATGAGTTCATACAAAATGGGATTATTGATTAATATTGACAAGTCCAGCAAGTACAATGTTTCCAAAAAAGGTATTTGTCTATTCGGTTGCGGGTAAGAATAATATTGATGGGGTGATGGAATGCCCGTAGGGCCTTACACTAAAGGTTGTTGCACATTATAGCCATATGTGTGACCCACAGGGTACTGTTGGAAGCTTTGTGGATTGGGGACCATCATGTTAGTCGGTTTTTGACTTGGAATCATCAGATTGACCGAGGGTTGATTCAGAATCATAGGATTAACTGGTTGTTGTAAGTTTTGCATCATGGGGTTAAAAGGTGGAGGTGTAGGAGGGGGTGGAATCCATTGATTTCCCATGGCGCTTGCATTAAAATGGGGGGTGTCAGAGGGGGTGGATTCCATGGATTTTCTACAACTCCTTGATTAGGGGGTGGAATAACCCCTTGATGAGGGGGAAGCATCGAAGGGGGTGGAACCCATTGATTATTTGCAACGCCTTGATTAACAAGTGGTGTCGGAGGGGGTGGGATCCATTTGTTATTTACGACGCCAGGGTAAGGTGAACCAGGATGTAAGTTTCGGTTGGGGGTATAAAAGGGTTGAAATTGATTCATTTTACCCCTAGAAATTTTTTTCCCCCTACTATAGGTTTCCCCCCAGCATATGGTTGTTGTTGTCCGCATGAGATAGATGGTCCTGTTGATGGAGGTTGACCACTAGCCATATTTGTTCCAGATATAAAAGGTTGGCCTCCGGATATGGTATAGATCATTGTTGAAGATTGACCGCTAGTCACTACTAACATTTCAACATAAGAGGTTTGGGAATTCCCAACTGGAGCATTCAAAGGAGTTTATTGGGAATTCTGGGTGACTGTGTAAGTGTTTTTGATTTGTGAAGATGAATGTGCACCTAATCTAGTGACTACAAGTAATGAAGGAACATTGAGATTAGTCCCTTACCTAGAAACGGCCCCTAAAGAATGACCAAGAATTTCGCTTGGTAATATAAGTGGGAGAGTTCTAGGAGGAGGCTATGGATTTAACTGCATAGGCGTTGGAAAGGTGCGAAAATCATCAAGCGCCTGGCCCAAATTAGTGTTCCATAATGATGACGATGGACCAAAATGGTCAACCATTGTCGGGTCATCATGTAGAGGTTGGGTAGACACCCAATCTATGGGCCTGGAATGACCTACAAAGACATAGCATATGTGGAATCACAGGGAACGGATTGGGGAATCCTTATACCGGAAGGATCTACCACTTCAGAAGTGGACGGCAATAAAATTCTTGAGTTCGGGGAACCCAGCCTTTATGTTGTGTCACGTCTAGCCATGCCTATTGTCACAGATTCGCGAGATAAAGCAGTTATTTCTGGTTGTATGGATGCCATAATTTATTGACATGTGGGAAGTACAGTGATTGGAATTCCCAATTTCCTTCCACTAAAGGATTCAGATTGACGACTGGGTACAGCAAAGGAAGAAGGTATCATAGTTGGTGCTTCCAACTAGACTAATGGTTCTAACTGAATGGTTGTCGAAGGGAAAGGATCTGATTCTTCAACAACTTTGATATATCCTTCGGGTAGGTCATCTTGTGATGGCATCTCTGATATTACACTAATTTCCTACATGATACTAACTTCAGGAACAATACTAACTTCTAGAGCGATACTAACTGCCGGTGCGATGCTGACCTCTGGTGCTACACTAACTTGTGGTATTGCAGTACCTTGCAACGTTATAGTAACGTGTGGTGTTGCACTAGATTGTCTAGAGACAACCTCCCGAACAGTATTTCTTCTGGTAGGAGGAGCTTGGATATGTGTAGATGGTGGTCGACTAGTCCTAGGGGCAGATGGTTCAGGACTTCATCCTTGATGTCTCTAGGATTTCTGTGGATCTGCCATGGAGCAAAACTAAGTGATATGGGCTAATTCTCACGAAAAGACCTTAAAAACTTTAAAGCAACTGAGCGTTCAAAAAGGGGATCTAGAAGAAAAAGAGGCACACGAGCTAAATATCAAGCTTGAAAAAATTCACTGCAACCAATGTTAAAGCAAGCGAGCTACAACAAAGTGGCCAGAAATCCAACAAGAAACACTACCTATAAAATAAAAAGAACTCCTACACGGTGAAGGAGCAAGAAGCCACCTAATTAAGATCTGGAGACCTCATAAAATTGTATCCTTCGCAAGGTAATGAAATCCAAGTCGGAAAATATGAAATGAGAGACTGATATAGGCCAAGGGATATCCCTCTTCTGAAAGGGATTCCAGGTAAAAGAGACCTAGAAGAATGCTCACTAATCTACCTCAGTCATGACACGTTTGGGAAGGTTTACCGAAGCTTCTTCCTTTTAGCCCTTGCACCACCAGTATGGAGGCAGGAAAATACAAGGAATACAATGGATTGATGTCCTTAGGTACCAAGTGGAGTGCGGTATTCCACAAAGTCTGTCTGAAACCAATCCTTGCTGATTACCCCCATGGAACAGGAGGCCCTCCCAAAAACTTGGCTTATAACTATGTCAAAAAATACAAGAGGATTTTATATCCCTAAGAGTCAACTTCTATGTTTCAAATGTAAAGTGACAAGGGGGAGTTATTTGGATTCTTATCCCCAATGTCCTACCTAACTAATAAATTCTTTTGATTTCCTCAAGTGAGGTTAATGTGTGTTTAGTTAAGGTGTTTAATTTGAGAGGTTGTTTTACTTAATCGAGAAGAGGAAGTGCAACTTATGGTGTGTGGACTTGACCCAAAACCATGCAAAATGGATCAGTGCAGCTAGGGTTTTCACCCTAGCTTGTGCAAATGAGCACCTACTAAGGAGAAGGGCCTCCTTAGTAGCAGTTCAGTAAAACAGTAAAACAAAGTAAAATCTAAGCTAACATGTGCATCAATAGAAATAAAAAGACAATGACAATATAATAGAAATTTTTCTTTTGTATTATCGTATGACCAAAATTACATTTACCTCAGATATGGAGGTTGGTGGAGCTCTTGCAGTAGTCCAAGAGGGCTGCTTCCGTGCTCCAATGGGTTCCTTCTCTTTCTCCAAGGTGTTTGGATAATGGGCCAAAAGGGGCACTCAAATGAGAAGCTAGCTCAAATGGTAAGCTAGGGTTTCAAGAGTGATTTTGGCAAAGTTAGGATAGGATAGATTGTGGATATGGAATGGGGAGCCTCCATCACCTATTTATAGGTTTTTTAGCGGTGGAGTGTTGACCCATGGTTTTTGGCACCATATGGTTTAGGTCAATTGTTTTAGGGTTTTTGCTTCCTTTTTCCCTCTTTTTCCTCTTTTTTATATTTTTTATTCCCTTTTATTTGATTTTTGGGAATTTAGAGCCTTTTTAGAGGGTTTTTGCTATCTTTTGAGGAAATTTAAATTATTTTGGGGGAAAAAGGGGGTTTTTTGGCCTTTTGGTGGCTTTTTAATGGTTTTTTGAGGTTTTGGAGGCAAAGATGGTGGGAAGAATAGACAAATGAATCATGTGGTGAGGAAGATGAGGTAATGAGCACTTTTTAGGTGTTAACAAATTTTCGCCTGATGTGTGAGGGCAGGAGCTCATCGTATGGCCGATAGACATCATAGGTCTTTTATGGTTTTCCTGGGGTGTGGAGAAGAGAAGAAACGGACTAGAGACCGGAACAGTGGTCCCGAAGCAACTGCAAAATTTGAAAATACATGACCTCAACAATGAATGAGGAATAATCTCAATATATGGACGAGGCGGGCATACCCATGCTCGTATCAAGATATATAAAATAACAATGAGGCCCAAAAAGGGGACCTAAAAGATACATGGAGAATTACTGTGTACATCATAAGGGTCCAGAGGGGACACAAATCTGGGACATACTATCGGTCTGACCATGTCTGAGCTGAAGAAATGATACACTGGAATAATAATAGTGTTGCTGAGTGTAGTACTAAAGGAACCGATGAACTGTTGGATCATAATGACGGGGAGTCATACCCTCAATGGTACACTGGACTGTAGCTGAACTGGGTACTTCAAGGAAGTAGGAAAGTGGATGGCTTCCGAATACTGTCACCAACACAACCTGGATATCCACGGGAACATATAACTGGGTGTTCCGAAGTGACTCACCAATGTGCTAGAGTCGGGGGAAATCCAGGGTCTTCGACCAATAACTGAAGGGATATATACCCTGCATGAATCTCAATGATGCGATCAAGGTGTTGAAGTCGAGCATGTGAGAAACAACCATTCGGAGAGGCACTAATGACTCCTCTCAAAATGGTCCGTAGGCACTCACCATAAATGGTGATGAGTCCAAGGCGTAGGGACCTCTGGGCCTATCCTCTAGAATAGATGGGCTGCCGTCGACAGAGGGAGACCTACAACTAGCAAGGCAATGATGTTTCCTTGATAGGAGCACAAGGTGGATAACCTAAGTGTGAGAGTACTGATGGTAGGACTGACATACTGTGGAGGTGGGGAATAACTAGGAAAATAGAGTGGGTGGACTCAAACTTCCTTTGTTCAGAGTATGATGGCGGGGATGATCGGGCAGCATATGAAACTTCTTCATGGTTTACGGAGCTGGAAGAAGTGTGCTCAAAATGGTATTGTCATGTGGATTTATACGAGCCCAGGACAGTTCATGCTTGTGATTACTTTCAATTTTAAGGAGTCTAAAAGCGATAAGAAGAATCTAAAATAATGGAATGGTACCATCGTGTGGATTTGTATGAGCCCAGGACGGTGCATGCTCGTGGTTGCTTTCAATTTTAGAGAATCTGAAAGCAATAAGAAGACTCCAGGGGGGTTCTTTTTCATGTGTTAGTCTCCAAGGCCTGAAAAAGCATAAAAGGATGCAATGAAGAACTCTTCTAGCCGGTGTGACTAGAGTATTCATTTTTCATAATTAGTCTACCAGGTCCAGAAAAGAGCTTAACAGAAACTCCCTAAGTGCCTTTTTCGTAAAGGACTTGTCCGACCCGAAAAAGGGATAAAATTATACCGAACAAAGGGAATGGACAAGCAAGGAGAGAGTGTTCAATCAAGGGACATCGATGAGAACCAAGATCGAGGGTTGGGGGGGAACACTGCTGGGCCTCCTTGCGAGATGATGAATGGTGGCAAAGTAACGAAATAATTGCAGTATGAATGGAGTCAATGGCTCATGTATAAATGTGTAACAATTCGATGGCAGTCGATGTGGCATGCAAACCAAGGCAGCAAGGTGTCAGGACACAATGTTGAAATTGTTTCTGGTGAGAGCGAGAAATGATCTCAAGCATCATCACGAGCGCGGAAAACTAAATCCAGTGATATAAAAAGCGTCAAAAATGGATAACGATCGAGGTGGCACACAAACCGAGATGACTAGGGGCTGGCAAAAACTGCCCAAAAAATCTGGGGGTGAGAGTGAGAAATGATCTCAAGCATCATCACAAGCTCGAAAAATTGAATCCGATGGTATAAAAAATGAAAAAAATGGATAACGGCCGAGGTGGCATGCAAACCGAGATGACTAGGGGCTGGTGAAAAATGCCCAAAAAATTTGGGGGTGAGAGCGAGAAATGATCTCAAGCATCATCACGGGCTCGGAAAATTGAATCTGATGATATAAGGAATGCTAAAAACTGAAAACGGTTGGGATGAGATACTTTAGGAACCAATCTAAAAAGATTCTGTCGTCTAATTTGATCTTGCATAGACTTCACCGTCTACTCCACTCATGGATGTGGTCTGTGATATGGGTGGTCGTAGTTTGTCTGCAAGAAACAATTAAGAAGGATCTCGACACCAACATCATATCAAACTAGTAACTGGAAGAACTACAGGAAAGTAGAGACTAGGGACGGAAAGGTGGGATGTGCCCCATGGGGCTAATCGATGTACTACTTGGATGCAATGCTAGAGAAGGTTCTTTATAACAATCGTAGTCAGATGGAGTCATCCACTATGGAGTTTGAGGAACACCATAAATGGAAGGACATAATGTGGTTATGGGGTCCTCCCTACCCTTCCCCTCAAACTTAGGAATGTCCAAAGGGAGCTTAGTAAGCATAGGGATCCATGTGGGATCATGTCTAATAGGGTCATTAGTCAATCTAGCCAATTCAGGAAGATTAAGACTAGCCATAAATGGCAAGCTACTAGTAGGATGTGACATGGTAGGGACAACATGGTTGTTGGCCATAGAGGCAATCATGGGTCCACCTCCACCGAGTAGTCGAGTGATGGTGGTCGTCATAAGGGGGGATATAGAATCGACGAAAGGGTTTGGTGTAACTGTGATGGAGCGGCCACTGCACCTTGTTGTGGTCACAATGGATCCCATGCTTCGGTTAAGCTTGGGAGCCCCATTTTTTTCAAAAAAAAAATTAAACACAAAGGTATCTGGATAAGTGTTCTTGGTTTTGTGATCTTCTACCTGTACCTTTTTTTTGTTTGATTGTCATTCTTTTCCTCGAAAAAGAATCAGTGTTTTGGTCACAGAAAGATTCAAATTTTAATTGTTTTATCATCTGTTTTCTGCCAACCCGAAACCCCACATTCAGACACCCCGAGATCCCGAACCCGAAAGATGCAGGTTGTGGGGTGTAGCCTCTAGTCTTTTGATTTTGGTGTTCTTGAAACCCGCAGCCCGAAAGGTCCGGTTTGAGAGATTCCTTTGTTAATAATTTTGGGAGATTTGTCTTCCCGAAACTCGAAACCCACCAGTCCGCCTTTCGGGTTTTCAGGAATGTGTTTACAGTTTAGTCATGTTGCGTGTTCCCAAAACCGGCAACCCACAAGTTCGGGTTGCGGGATGCGGGAAAATATTTTGCGTTCTTTAATGATTGTTTCCGGTTCTGAACCCGCAACCCGCAAGTTTCGGGTTGCAGCTTTCGGGAGACATGAATAATGTTATGGATAGCCACCTACGACCCAAACCCTCATTCTCCATCGGCTGATCTAATCCGTCCATTCCTTTCGATCGCACGGTCACGACTTAATTTACCAAATCGATAAATAAGGGTTTTTATTTATTTTCTTTTATCATTTTCACTGCTGGAAATTACCCTGTTGCGTCAATTTTACTGCGGATTTCGTACCAGGCGACCTTTTTACTAGTTTTCAGTTACTCCCAGGTTGGCTTGTTGTCACTCTTGCACTTGCGATTGATATTTTCATCATTTGGATTTTAGTTTTCATTTTTCTTTCTTTTATTTATCATATTTTTCAAAGCTCTGCCACCATGTCGAAAAATACCCAGTCTAAGACGGCTAACAAAGATTCCCTGACCAAAGACCCCAATTTTGGTATTTTCTCTGATACAAGTGAAAGGGTTACAAAGACCTATCAGATGGATTGGTCAAACATATATGCCATATTTGACAATGACGACCTTTCCCACTTTGAAAATGATCGACGTGTGTATGAGAAAATTAGGGCTTCTCATATACATGCCATTGCTGCTCGCCCCGCCATTTTACCTTACAGTGATGCTGTCAAATGGATAATTGAGAATACAAACCCCAAAGACAGGTCATTTAACGATACCACAGGGGATCAATTGACCCATTTTCGCCCTGATTCTATTCGAGCTTTCACTCTTAAACTGCATGTCTGGACCCTTAGTCCCGAGTTCATACAGTCCTCAAAAACTTGGCATAACTTCAATGAGATGTTAAAATCATGGATGGTCAAACCTAATGCCTTTGTGCCTAAGGCCGACAACCTCTATCCTATTGTCTGGTTCAAAGAACCCTATTCTTTGTTAGCAGCTATGCTTTGTAGGTTTTACAGTATTCCTAACTGTTCTGTCTTCAAACCTGAATGGGCACCCATAGTGCATCATGTGTTAACTACCGGTGAATCTTTCCCATGGGCTTCTATCCTATCCTTCAAATTGAAGACCGCCATTGAAGAGTATCAGAAACTACCTGCCCTGAAGAAACCACATTTCTACCTCTCGGCATATGTAATTGATGTTTTCTGCTCAAAATTCTAGTACCCAAACTTAGGTTGGAATTGGACAACTTCAGACCCACCTGTTCACATTTATCACTTAGCATTATGGGATGGGAACTTTATCCCTTTACTCTATCACATCTGTGATCATTTTTTGGGCACTATTTATTTCAAGATTTTCAGGCAAGAAGCACCTGCATTTTCAGTCAATGCCAACGCTTTCATCAATACCATTGGTGATTGGTATGTTGGTGAATATTTCTCATACATTTGAGTTTATGGAAGTGACACAGTACATCTTCTTCCCAGGATAGTTCTTGAAAGGCTGGTTATAAAAGAAGTCTCCTTTCAAACTGTAATAGATGGTATGTATAAGAAGCTTACAATTCCTAGAAAGAAAGGATGGCCTAAGTTTGGTTTGAACCTTGGGTCACTGGTTATCCCAACCTTAAATTGGGCTATAGTACTCGGTGACCAGCTGGATGCTCTAAAGTTGGGTCTTGCTCCCAAAAGGAAGAATGATACCAAGAAACTTCTTGATGCACACCTCAAGCAAATCCATGTCAAAATAGACTATGTCCATGAGGTGATTCTAGATGACTTTATCTACCAAGGAGTCAACACCTTTTCTGAAGTACTTGCTAGGGTCAATAATTCAGATGAGCAGCATAACATTCTGCTTTATCAAAAATACCTTAAATCTGGGACCTTAAGCTACAGAACTATGCAGCTAAATTTGATAGAGCAAGTAAGAAGAGAAAAGGAAGAGAAGGAAGCTCAAAAAACTAAATCTCCTCTAAATCTTACTTGTTCAGATGGGGAAAAGGGTAAAGCTCCTATGGATCCTCCTCCTCAAACAAAGACTGCTAAAGAAGTCAAAGTTCTGTTGCAGACAACTCATCAGTTCAAACAAGGATTAGTACAAATCACATCAGTATTCGGAACTCAAGTAGTTGAATCTCCAAAGCTCACTGTGAACATCCCAGTGTCTACTGCAGCTACAAAGGAAAAGATGATCTTATGATAATCAAAGCTAGCCCATCCAAGAGATAGAATATCATTTCCCCTGCAATACAAATTCCCCCTGAGGATATAATTGATTGTGACCCTGAGGTGAAACCTCATCCCCCAGTATCAGTGACAGAAGAGGTAAATGAGGATTCACAGACAGTTGTTGATTTGCTGAACACCATTGAGATGGACCACTCTTTCGCTGATCAGCAGGAGTTGGTGGTTACAATAGCTCTTGATATCACAACTAGAGCACTTTTGTTTCCATTTATCCAAGAACTTTTTCCCTTTAATTTGGGGGTGGAAATACCACTTTCTTTATCACAGTTATATCGTACCTTCACCACTACCACTATTCCTTTCCTAGACAACCCATCCTCACTTGCCATCCCATCATCAATCATTGCAGAGGTTCATCCTTTGACTACCCCTCTACAATTACCCACCTCTACTTCATTATCCTTCACCACTAGTGAAGCACCTTTATTTTCTATTTCATTATCAACTTCCCATATGGATAATCAAGTTTCACTTTCTGAAGCCTTTATCTCAGTGCCTTCTCCAACTCAAATTTTTTCAGTTACCCAAGTCATCTCTACACCTGTGATTACCCCTCAAGTCACTGTGCCTATACCCAGTTCTGTTGTCACTCAAACACCCTCACTGATCTCAACAGTAAGTGTTTCTTCTACTTCCACAGCATTGGTGACTAAGTATGCAGATGATGACATAGTTCCTATTGGGAACTACATTTACAGCAAATATGACAAAGCAGTCATCAAGAGGACTAGGAAAAGGGGTAAAGATCAAGCTGGGTTAGAGACACTTGTTCCCGACCAGGTAATATGCACTCCCAAAAAAAATAAAAATGCAGCTTTAGGGGCCTTTGCAAATGCAAATTTAGATTTAGTCTAAGTTCTGGATAGGGAAGTTGATCTGAAGGAGGAGGAGATCAAGAATCTTAAAGAGGAGCTAGCTCAAACCAAAGAGCAACATGCAGTTGAAGTTGCTGACCTTAGGACGGTTTGGGAAGACAGGTTGCAGGATTGGGAACAGAAGAATGCTACTCTCCAAGATGAACTTCGCATAGCACAGGCTCAGAATGATTCCAATGCTAAGAGGATAGCCATTCTGGAAAAGCAAGCTGTGGAAGCAACTGCAAGTGCATCCTCCTCCAATTTTTCTAGGTTCACACCTCTTCAGTTCAAGAATTTGTCTCTCCAAGTTAATCAGGAACACCACAAGTTGCTAGAGAAGTTGTACATTGCCCTAGATCAAATCAGAGAAACCTTTATCGGTTTCTCTAAGATGTCTTCTACCCTTGAAGAACAGGAATCCAAAAGACTCCAAGCATCCATGGCACAGGAAAATGTTTCTCAATGGCAGGGATACATAAAGGACAGACCAAATTATATACCAATGCTTAGCAGCTTCCAGATTAAGAAAATTAAATCCTCATTGAACACTTGGCTCGATTTAAATGAGACAACTGAGGAAATCATTAGAAAATCGAAGGATATTTTCACTAGGCATTGGTATGCAGTGGATAACATCATGGATGTTTTGCACTTCCCGCTCATGGATCCTATTCTGGATGCATGCCCACCTAAATGCCGACTTGAGGAAATTGAACGCAAATGTGAAGAAGTTGAATAGAAGATTCGAGCCCTTAATGAAGTCAACATTGATTACGTGGACATGTTGATAAGGAGGTTGGTCATTATGGAGGGAAAAATTCACATCTACCTTCGTACTTGGCATAAGTTGGAAAAACATGATATGGAAAACAACACATGTAATGCCCAACTGGGCTAAGAATCTGTCAATTATCCAAACATAGATGAGTTGTTAGAGTTATGGGATAAGTGGCAGGAATTTCTGGATCGATAGCCTGATCCAAGTTTTGTAATCCCTATTTTTGGGGAATTTCCATTTTGGACTCTTGTTGTAATTCTTATTTAAAGAGGAATGCCTCTCGATGTTAGGGGTTGATAATTTTTGGGTTAGAAATCAGCAGGAGACGACCGGAGATACTCTGTCTTTACAGAGCTTTGTAATTTTGTTTACAGACTTCTTTAATACAGTAAAGTAATCCCTTGAATCATCTCTTGTTTATTGTTCAAGTTTCTTTGACGATGCCTGATTTCTTACTTCAAATTGTCATCTACAGTGTGTGATCTTTTGCAAGGAATTAATCTACATAGAGATTAGTTGTACCGATTTCTCTTTATGGCTGATCTGTGTGTGAAAATGCTTAATTGAATTTCTGTTAATTAAGATATTTTCTTTATCGATTTCTGCAATTGATCAACATTCAATATAATCATTGTTCATTTTTCAATTAACAAAGTGATTACAGGTTTATCTTGAACAGGATTAAATGCTTATATTGTTGTCATTTAATTTTCATTAATTGATTGTGATTTAAGTAAACAAGTAAATGCATCTTTTACATTTCTGTTGAGGTTGGAAAGCATGCTTGTTCCTTTTACATCCAGATTGATCTGCACAACAACAAGCTTTTCCTTAGAATAGGTCTAACCTAGAATAGATCCTTTCGTTCTAAATAGGTTAATTTAGAACATTTCTAAGTCTTTCATACTTTTGTTTTACTTAAGTGGAAGACCGATCCTTTGATCGAAACTTCAACTCATAGAGTGTCAGCGGAGGCCAAATATCCATGGGAGACTTCCATACCAAACAGGCTGGGGATAGAACTAACCTTGCGTAGGGTCTTTCGAAGACTTTTAGTCTAGGTTTTCACCTTCTGTTGGGAGACTTGGACCCATTCCAGCACCTTGCAATTACCCTACACCCACGAGGCCTCAAAAAATGGTACTAGAAGGAGGGCCATCCGACATGTAAGGTCAACTGAGCTATGTTAATCAGATTATTTTTATAATGGCTTCAGCCCAAGAATCTGTATTTAGTTGTTTTTCTAGACATATTAGTTTTCATGTTCAAACAGATTTGCTCAAACATTTGATAGAAGTAAAATTTGATGGTGAAGGAGAGATATTAGCATAAGAGCGTGCTCTTCAGTTTGCTCGTAATTGCCTTGTTAAAAAAAATTGGATCAAGATGTTTTGTGCAGATAGCTAGTCTTCACATTTGAAGCATGAGTTAAAGAATGGTTTCTAACCTTACCTTTTGCTTCTATTCATTCTTTTAAGCAGTTTTTGGATCTATTCATACTTTCTTTTGGACATTATGATTTTTTCAGATTGTGTCATGAGTGGAGACAACTCGCGAGGAAAAAGGGTGAAACATTAGAAGATTTTGCAATCAGGAATTGCAACATTTATTGTAGATTCCCTTTAATAGATCGTCCTTTAGTATTTGAATGGTTTCAACACATCAGTTATGTTTTTAATGAATCTGATCCATTGGTAGATGATAAATCAAAATTATACAATAATGATCATCCATATCATGTTCTAGGTTTGCATGAAGAATATGACGATTTAGAAATTATAGAAATGAATTCCTTCTCTTTCTTAGATATGGATCGTAATCAATGTGACGATTTGGCCAATTTGAATATTGATACGCCCATGTTTGTTTCAGGTGAAAACCAGAGTTTACCAAGTCATGAAGGGGATCATTTTTCTATAGAATATTTTTCTGCAATGCAAGAGAATGATTCTAGTCATAATATCAAACAATCTTCTGCTGGCATAATTAAAAACCTTCAAGATTATGATATTGATTATTCTGTTAAACCTTTGATAGATCTTGGATCAACTTGTTCTTAAATTTATGATATGTTTTCTCAATTACCTTTTTCTGACCTAAGTGATTCTTTAGGAGAACATATCTCACGAAAAGATGATACTACGTTAGAAGGAGCAGATCCCGATTTGAAACCTTTCATACATATTTCTTTTGAAAAAGAAAACTTTTTTCAGGAATCTCAGTCTAAAAATATTCTACAAAGAGATGAATTATATGCACTTATGTCCTCTTCATATTTGTCTTTGTATCCTGACCTATTTGATAACAATGGCATTCAATCATATATTTCAGATTCTTACTCTCCATTGTTAAGTCTTAAATGGGTACAAGTTAATCATGAAATGCATGAAGAAGACCAAGTAGATTCGTATCTTTGTCATCAATCTTTGTTCTCTTGTCATCCTTCTTTGCTCGAAATGAACACCATCCCTAAATATTTTAAAAGTTCCTCTTTTATAAGTGGTATTTATCCTTCTTCATTTAATCAAACAATGGATATTAGAATAGAAAGTTTTGGAGATGTTATCTACACTTCAGATTTCGAACAACATGTTGATTCTACTCATTTTTCTGAATCTGAAAATTCTTTATCTCCATCTTTTGATTCTGATTCTTATCAACAAAATGAAAATCACAAGTTTTTAGAGGATGAGCTAGTTGAAATCGAGATTGAATTTCAAAATATTTGTTCCAAATATACCTTTTCTATATGATCCACATCGTAGTTGGTATTTGTTGTCAGATGCTAACTTCGACACATTCTTGAATAGTCTTCGCAGTTGATACAACTTCGACAAGTTTCGACACAACAAGACTTCGACAACTTCAGCACTTCGACATGACACACTTCGACATGATTCGCACCTTCAACATGTTCAAAGACCTCACAATTCGCAACATCGACATACAACGTCAACATGTGACCAACGACTGTCGAACCTAGATAGACTATCTTTATGTCTTCCAGTCGACTGTAACAATTGGACAGTTGAACCGCTCTAACTTCTTCTTTGTAACTGAACGTAACGGGCAGGAACCCAAGCGTCTCAAATTTCTTTATAAGCATGTAAACTATTGTAATATATAGAAAATAGGAGTTAATCGGATTTTATCAGATCTTCATCTTGATTAATCTAGAACAGTTCACATTCCTGCATATTGTCTGTGTGTACTCGCGTATTGCTTTTGCTCATTCTGTTTATTAAGCTTCCGCCATAATAGAGCCGACTCATTCAGTCGAACTATTGTCCCCCTCGTGCTTCCTAGGCACGATACGGATCATTGGTATTAGAGCGTACTCAGTTTTCTTGCTTAAGTTTTGCGTATACACTTCTTTCGAAGTTACCTGACTTATGCCGGTTCAAACTCGCTCGCAATCTCAGCAATCCAAGCAAACGCGATCTCTAGATATGACAGAAGAAACAGATGATAGACATGCAGCTGATGAGACATCATAGCTTACTGAGCAAGGTTTGGCTCGACAACGAACTGAAATGTTTGCTCAGTTCAATGAGATTCTCTTGCGATTCGCCTCGACATCCGGAGGATCCTCGACGAGAACTCACTCCGATAAAATCAACCCCTTCAAAGTGCAAATGAATCTCGACATACCGAATCTTGAAGGAAATATTGACGCGGAATCTGTCGACAATTGGGTGCAACAATTGTAATCCTATTACGTTGTAAATCAACTCTCTGAAGCTGAAAAATTCACCATTGCATCCTTAAATATGTCAACCTTCGTGCACTGCTTGTGGGAGAACCTCTCGACAAAGATGGAGAAAAATGGAGACCCCATTGACACATGGGATAAATTCGTCGAACACATCCGGAAGGAATTTTACCCGCTGAAATACCTCGAGCAGCAGTATAAGAAGTGGCGGCAGCTAAGGCAATGGAAAGACCAATCAGTACAGAGTTACACTGGTGAGTTCTACCGACTCATGGAAAGACTTGGCGTCCAAGAAGAAGAGAAATTGCTTCTTCTGAAATACACCAGTGGATTATCTCAGTACATCCAGCAGGAGATGGAATTTTTTATTGTCAATACGCTTGCGGATGCTTTCCACTACGCCAGCAAACTGGAAACCAAGCAGAAAGGAAAAGCACATTTCGTGACAAATCCGACATCAGGAAGACCACCCGATAAGAGGACACCAGCCGACTACGACAAGTCAAGATCTTCTCAGCCGACACCGCCAAAGCCTGACAATGGTAAGAAGCATTTTCACAAAAAGGAACGTAGCAAACAACCACCGACCGGAAAATGGTGCGATTACCACCACTCATCTTGGCATGATACATCTGAATGCAAAGCTCGGAAGACATTTTTGACAAAAATGTCGACCTCTGATGCATTCGACAAGACGGTGGAAGAATCTGATCCAGACGCGATGACTCTTTTGACCTCGACAACTCAAGCAGCCTCCACTATTGTCGACGAGGAGGAACAAGACCGCCTATTCCATACATGGATATGGGTCCAGAGCAACCCATTGCATCTTATTGTGGACAACGGGAGCCAAAAGAACTTCGTTTCTGAATAACTGGTGAAGAAATTGGGTCTTGTCACCACTCCACATCCTCAACCTTACAACATCGGTTGGATGAAGGATGGACAAGAACTACGGATCACTCGACAATGCAAACTCGCCTACTTCATAAAACCTTTTGAAGATGAAGTACTCTATGACGTGGCACCACTCTCCATAGCCGACGCCCTGTTTGGGAAACCTTACCTCTGGGATAAACATGGAAGTTATCAGTCACGACCTCAAAAGGTGATTGTCAGAATCTGAAATCGATGGTTCAACATACCAGAGCGTCAACCTACACCCACGGTTGCACTGATATCTGCCAAACAGACAAAGAAGCGAATTAATCATGCTCAGAAATTTGCATTAATCATGATCAAGCCGCAACATTCTAAGAAGACCACAGCAACGAGTCGAGTCACCGACCAATGCAGCTCTTGACAGATGTAGCAAGTTGATCATATTCTCGATGAGTACCAGAACCTCTTTCAAGCTCTAGACGGAATACCTCAACATTGCCAGGTAAAACACTCCATTGAACTTGTTCCTGGTTCTTCTTTTCCTAACGCATCTGTTTACAGAAGATCCATTCTCGAAAATGAAGAGATTCACAGACAAATCCAAGAATTAATCGACAAAGGTCATATCCGACCTAGCTCCTCTCCTTGTGGAAGTCCAGTCGTCCTAGTTCTAAAGAAAGATTGGACTTGGCGCATGTGCATCGACTACAGAGCTCTCAACAAAATATCGCTGAAGAATCGGTACCCTCTGCCGTGGATAGACGATCTTATCGACTGTCTGAGAGGTGCTAAATTCTTTAATAAACTCGACCTCAAGTCGGGATATCACCATATTCCAATCGATCCCTCAGATGTGTGGAAAACTGCTTTCAAGACCAAGGAAGGATTGTTTGAATGGTTAGTCATGCCTTTCAGCTTAACCAACGCACCTGTGACCTTCATGTGACATATGGATAACCTTCTCCAACCTTTCATCGGCAAATGAGTTTTTATCTATCTCGATGACATATTGATTTTCAGTTGATCATGGGAAGAACATGTCGGACATCTTCGACAAGTCTTCGACACTCTCCAGCAATATCGGCTTTATTTGAACATGGATAAATTCTCTTTTGCAATGACCAGCATCAAATACTTGGGGTATGTAATTGACTCTGAAGGCATTCACGTCGATCCAAACAAAGTACAGATCCTCAAATATTGGCCCATTCCTATAAGCATTCAAGAACTAAGAAGTTTTCTTGGTTTGGTGAATTTCTATCGACGATTCATACTCGGCTTCAGTCACATAGCCTGGCCCTTGAATCAGTTGATGAAGGGAAACAGGAAAACTGTCTTTCAATGGACAGAAACTCATCAAGCAGCTTTTGAACAGATCAAACACAGGCTCTGCACTGCACCAGTACTTGTGTTACCTAATTTACATCAGCCCTTTGAGATTGAGACGGACGCATCGGACTATGCCTTGGGCACAGTGATCACTCAGTCTAGTTACCCAGTTGCTTTTCATTCTGAGACTTTTTACGATACAGTTAAAAGATACTCGACGTACGAAAAAGAACTGTATGCCATTGTGCAATCTCTCAAGCAATGGAGGCATTACATCCTTGGGAAGGAAATGGTCATTCTTACTGATCACAATCCTCTACAGTTCACTCCGACACAATCAATGTTGAAAGCAAACCGAAAAATCAAGTGGATTAATTACCTACAACAATTTCAGTTGGTGATTAAGTATCGAAAAGGAAAGGCTAACGCCGCTGCAGATTGCCTCAGTCGACCACCCATTACTCTCCTCTTGACAGTGATGAGTATGCAGGGTTACAACATGACCACTTGGCAATAGTTGTACGAGGACGACAACGACTTCTCATCAGTCTACCGCCAGTTATAGACTAACAAGCCATCGAACTCAGACTTCGAATACTTCCTGAAAGATACCTTGCTACACAAGATTGGACAGCTTTGTGTAGCGACCGATGAGCAACGACAACAGCTCAGTTGGGACGCGCAATATAGCAAGACCGCAGGACACTTTGGAGTAGCAAAGACACTTGCTATTCTGTAGAAGTATTTCTTTTGGCCTACACTTAAAACTGACATCAACAAGTACATTCCATCATGCGTGGTTTGTGCCATTGCTAAGCCACCTAATCGACGACAGGGATTGTACACACCACTTCCAGTTCCTAGTCGACCATGGGAATCTATTTCTATGGACTACTTGACGAGGTATCCTACTACCAAACATCAGCATGGCGTGATATTAGTAGTAGTCAACCGATTCTCCAAGATGGCCATTCTCATACCATGTAAGAAGACCACAACAGCGCAGCAGACTGCTCAGCTCTTCTTTACACATGTTTGGAAACACTTTGGTTTACCCACAACCATCATTTGTGACCGAGATGCCAGATTCGTTAGCATCTTTTGGAAGACTCTATGGAAACAGCTAGACACACGACTCTCATTGTCGACAGCTTTCCACCCTCGGACCAACGTACAGACGGAAGTTGTGAATCGCTTGGTAGTACAACGACTTTGCATGTACAATCACCAGCATTGACATACATGGGATGATAGTATTCCATACATTTAGCACAGCTACAATCGTTCTCAACACAGCTCTACAGGAAAGAGTCCCTTTGAATTCTGTTACGAATTTCAACCCTCAGCGCCTATCGACTTGATCAGCTCCTCGACACAGCCAAACTCTGACACAGATCACAGTCAGTGAGAGGTTCATAAAGCATTCAAGTTCCAAGAATAGATTTGTGACATTCAGCGACAAGCACAGGATATGTTGCATAGAGCAAACGAGAAAGCTAAGGCCCGACACGACAAGCATCGCATTCCTCATACATTTCACATTGGGGATAAGGTCTGGCTACATATTAAGAAGGAGCGCTTCACAGGTCCTTTCAAGAAGTTGAAACCCTTACGATATGGTCCTTACAGTATTCTTCGACAGATTGGCGAGAACGCTTTCCAGCTCGACATTCATGCTTGCTTGGGTCTACATCCAGTCTTTAATGTGGATTTACTTCGACCATACCATGCACCTTTGTTGGAACGGAATTATTTCTCCACAGCAGATCCCGCCGACATCAATCCAGATATTCAGGAGCCTCTTCCTTGCAACACCATTGTGGGACGACGGGTACGCCTTACGAGGACGAACACAATTCCCTTGTTTCAGGTTTCCAAAGTTGGCCAGATCCCATCTCAAGGAAAGTGGTACTCTGCTACTGAAATAATCGACAAGTTTCCTCACCTTCATGAGAAAACAATGGGGTCCATTGTTCCTTAAGGAAGGAGGTCTGATCCACATAATAGTTGGCATTTGTTGTCGGATGCTAACTTTGACACATTCTTGACTAGTCTTCACAGTTGATACAACTTCGACAAGTTTCGACACAACGGGACTTCGACAACTTCCGCACTTCGACACGATTCACACCTTCGACATGTTCAATGACCTCACAGTTCGCGACATCGACATACAATGTCGACATGCGACCAGCGACTGTCGAACCTCGACAGAACATCTTTCTGTCTTCCAGTCGACTGTAACGGTTGGACAGTTAAACCGCTCTAACTTCTTCTTTGTAACTAAACGTAACAGGAAGGAACCCAAGCATCTCAAATTTCTTTATAAGCATGTAAACTATTGTAATATACAGAAAATAGGAGTTAATCAGATTTTATCAGATCTTCATCTTGATTAATCTAGAACAGTTCACATTCCTTCATATTGTCTGTGTGTACTCGTGTATTGCTTTTGCTCATTTTGTTTATTTAGCTTCTGCCATAATAGAGCCGACTCATTCAATCGAACTGTTGTCCCCCTCGTGCTTCCTGGGCATGATACAGATCACTATAAATCAAATTTCAAATGAAAAGTTATCTCGATCGAATAATTTGAAATTAAACAAATCTCATGCACCTGAAAGATGAACGTCTAAATAAAAAACAAGAAGACAAAGTTGATTTTTCACAACATTTCAATCCTGTCATTCAATGCAATAACGATGATACTCTTCCAAAAGATCAATTCTTCACTGCCAATTTTGATGAAGCTCTGTTGAATCATGATCTTAATAATTTCCAGCCCACTTTTTATGATCCAATTTACTTCTAGTTGGAACAATCATTTTTTAGCCACTTTTCATGTCATTTTCATTTCTTTGTAAATAAGGATCTTAGTTTGGTTTTTCCAATGTTTGGTTTTTCCAATGTTTGGTTTTTCCAATGTTTGGATCTCCATTTTTAAGATGTTCATTGTTGAAGCATCATTTTTTTTTTTGCAGGTTTAAATTTATTTGATTGGCTCCATTGGAAGTTCAATTATACTTATGTTTTTCTTTACTTTTCAAAGTAATATAGGAGTAGGTGTGTAATAGATTAGTTTTCATAATTCCTTTATTAATTAGATTAATGGTGTGGTTTTCTTCAATAAAGTATTTGTGACCGCAAGCCAAGTCAAAGTTGGAAGTAGCCTTCTTCAGATGCATTCAGAGAAGTATTTTTCCTTTGTCATTTCCCACTTTATGTTCCTGGTCTCGCTTATCATTTCGGGTTCAAGACATCCATATCTGAATTCTATCCTTTCTAAATTATAATGACCATGGCATGAAAAGGTTTGAATTGATCATTTTTTAATCTTAAGAACAAGAATGTTTTGATGGGAGATAAAGTGATTAGAATTAGGATATCTCATTTTGGGTGTTTTCTATTTTTGTTTTGATTGGTCTATTTTCATTTTACTAATAATAAATTCCACACATTTGGAAATGGTTTGAAACCAGTTTTACTCAAAGATAATTGTTTACCTGAAGTGGTAGAACAGTAAGTCAATTTCAGCTTCTTTCGGCTGATATCAGAATGTGTTTTGTAAAGAGTGCACAGCCAAATTATGCAGGACCTTGATATTGATACCTTTTCGCCTTGGTCATTATATTTTAAATGTTTTATCTGTTTAATTGGGATGCGGGGAATGGTTGAAATATTATTGTCTTATGTTTCATTGTCACAGCATATCATAATAACCTGGTCATCTTTATCTGCTCTGGATCCTTTTGCAGTCACCATGATTATAATATTCTTAAATAATTATAGACTGCAAGGAGGGGGGTCTTATCACAAGCCATCCCTTTAGGTTCATAGGTGTTTAGTGGAATGACATCTTCACATCAAGCCACCGCACTTGGAAGATGATTCTCAGTTCTCCTGAGAGGTGGAAGATCCTATCACAGGTTGGTCCATTCATGATCTGAAAAACACTGGTGAGTAACGCTGCTATCATGAGGTTACCAAGCCTTGGCAGTGCCTTGCATTCTATCCTGTCAATAAATCTGTATTTTTATTTTATAAGATACTTGTTGTGTATAAGGACAGGGGGGTCTTACTACAAGCCACCCCTGCCATGACATTGGTCTAATTTGGACTGGAGCTATCATCATGTGATCACCAAGCCACGATAGTTTCCTTCAGTATCACAGCTAAAGGACAAGGGGTCTCCTTACCGAGCCAGATTGATCAATTTCTGGATTAGGTTTGTGAATGGAACTGCTGATATCTGATTACCAAGTCAGGGCAATGGTCTTGTATCAACAAGGTCTTATGTGCATCCCTTGAATCAAAAAAAAAAAGTGTATATAGCCAAAAGGGAATCATTGTATATAAAATCAATTAGTAAACCAAGGTGATATGTAATTTGGATATCCATGAGCAGTTTTGAGTGTGTCCCAAGTTTATCACAAGCTGATGTTCAATGATTGCATAATGGTAAAGGATCTCTGTTGTCTCCCAATTCTCCTTATCAGATTTGCATTATTTTTAATATGATCATTGATGGAAATATATCAATCTTATGTTTCCTGCTTGTCGATTGTCCCCTTTACAAATATTTTCTAACAATTTCAGGTTGGAAAGGCAGTTGACTGATATACTTTCTCTAACTAAAGTTTGTTTGCAAAGATAACTAGTTCTTCCCAGCCAGTCGCCATTTGTCGTGGTCACAACAGATCCCATGCTTCGGTTAAGCCTGGGAGCCCCATTTTTTTCAAAAAAAAATTAAACACAAAGGTAACTGAGTAACTGTTCTTGGCTTTGTGATCTTGTACCTGTACCTTTGTTTTGTTTTATTGTCATTATTTTACTCAGAAAAGAATCAGTGTTTTGGTCACAGAAAGATTCAAATTTTAGTTGTTTTATCATCTATTTTATGCCAACCCGAAACCCCACATTCCGACACCACGAGATCCCGAACCCAAATGATGCGGGTTGTGGGGTGTAGCTTTTAGTCTTTTCATTTTGGTGTTCCCGAAACCCGCAACCCGAAAGGTTCGGTTTGCGGGAATCCTTTTTTAATAATTTTGGGAGATTTTTATTCCCGAAACCCGCCAATGCGGCTTTCGGGTTTTCGGGAATGTGTTTACCGTTTAGTCATGTTGCGTGTTCCCGAAACCCGCAACCCACAAGTTTGCGTTGCGGGATGCGGGGAAATCTTTTGCGTTTTTTAATGATTGTTTCCGGTTTCGAAACCGCAACCCGCAAGTTTCAGGTTGCGGCTTGCGGGAATCATGAATAATTTTATGGATAGCCACCTACAACCCGAACCCGCATTCTCCATCGGTTGATCTCAGCCGTCCATTCCTTTCAATCGCACGGCCACGACTTAATTTACCAAATCGATAAATAAGGGTTTTTCTTTATTTTCTTTTATCATTTTCACTGCTGGAAATTACCTTGCTACGTCGATTTTACTGTGGATTTCGTACCAGGTGACCATTTTTACTAGTTTTCAGTTACTCCCAGGTTGGCTTGCTGTCACTCTTGCACCTGCGATTGATATTTTAATTATTTGTATTTTAGTTTTGATTTTTCTTTCTTTTATTTATCAGATTTTTCAAATCTTTCCCACCATGTCGAAAAATACCCGGTCTAAGACGGCTAACAAAGATTCCCTGACCAAAGACCCCAATTTTGGTATTTTCTCTTATACAAGTGAAAGGGTTACAAAGACCTATCATATGGATTGGTCAAACATATATGCCATATTTGACAATGACGACCTTTCCCACTTTGAAAATGATCAACCTGTGTATGAGAAAATTAGCGCTTCTCAGATACACACCATTGCTGCTCATCCGGCCATTTTACCTTACACTAATGCTGTCAAATGGATAATTGAGAATGCAAACCCCAAAGACCGATCGTTTAACAATAGCATAGGGCTCAATTGACCGATTTCCGCCCCGAGGTCTTTATTCGAGCTTTCGCTCTTAAATCGCGTGTCCAGACCCTTAGTCCCGAGTTCATACAGTCCTCAAAAACTCGGCATAAATTCAATGAGATGTTAAAATAATGGATGGTCAAACCTAATGCCTTTGTGCCTAAGGCCAACAACCTCTATCCTATTGTCTGGTTCAGAGAACCCTACTCTTTGTTAGAAGCTATGCTTTGTAGGCTTTACGGTCTTCCTAACTGTTCTGTCTTCAAAGTTGAATGGGCACCCATAGCGCATCATGTGTTAACTACCGGTGAATCTTTCCCATGGGATTCTATCCTGTCCTTCGAATTGAAGACCGCCATTGAAGAGTATCAGAAAGCACCTTCCCTGAAGAAACCACATTTCTACCTCTCGGCATATGTAATTGATGTTTTCTGCTCAAAATTCCAGTACCCAAACTTAGGTTAGATTTGGACCACTTCAGACCCACCCATTCACATTTATCACTCAACATTATGGGATGGGAACTTTATCCCTTTACTCTATGACATATGTGATCATTTTTTGGGCACTGTTTATTTCAATATTTTCAGGCGAGAAGCACCTGCATTTTCAGTCGATGCGAAGGATTTCATCAATACCATTGGTGATTGGTATGTTGGTGAATATTTCTCATACATCAGAGTTTATGCAAGTGAAACAGTACACCTTCTGCCCAGGATAGTTCCTGACAGGATGGTTATACAAGAAGTCTCCTTTCAGACTGTAATAGATGGTATGTATAAGAAGCTTACAGATCCTAGAAAGAAAGGATGGCCTAAGTTTGGTTTGAACCTTGGGCCACTGGTTATCCCAACCTCAAATTGGGGTACAGTTCTCGGTGACCATTTGGATGCTCGAAAGTTGGGTCTTGCTCCCAAAAGGAAGCATGATCCCAAGAAACTTCTTGATGCACACCTCAAGCAGATCCATGTCAAAATATACTATGTCCATGAGGTGATTCCAGATGACTTTATCTACCAAGGAGTCAACACCTTTTCTGAAGTACTTGCTAGGGCCAATAATTGAGATGAGCAGCATAACATTATGCATTATCAGAAAGACCTTAAATCTAGGACCTTAAGCTACAGAACTATGCAGCTAAATTTGATAGAGAAGGTAAGAAGAGAAAAGGAAAAGAAGGAGGCCCATAAAACTAAAGCTCCTATAATGCTTACTTGTTCATATGGCGAAAAGGGTAAAGCTCCTATAGATCCTCCTCCTCAAACAAAGACTGCTGAAGAAGTCAAAGTTCTGTTGCAGACAGCTCATCAGTTCAAACAAGGATTAGTACAAATCACATCAGTATTGGGTACTCAGGTAGTTGAATCTCCAAAGCTCACTATGAACATCCCAGTGTCTACTACAGCTACACAGGAAGAAGATGATCTTATGATAATCAAAGCTATCCCAACCAAGAGACACAAGATCATTTCCCCTGCAATACAAATTCCCCCTGAGGATATAATTGATTGTGACCCTGAGGGGAAACCTCATCCCCCAATATCGGTGACAGAAGAGGTAACTGAGGATTCACAGACAGTTGTTGATTTACTGAACACCATTGAGCTGGACCACTCTTTTGCTGATCAGCGGGAGTCGGAGGTTACAATAGCTCTTGATACCACAACTAGATCACTTTTGTTGCCAACTATCCAAGAACTTTCTGCCTTGAATTTGGGGGTGGAAATACCACTTTATTTATCACAGTTATATCGTACCTTCACCACTACCACTATTCCTTTCCCAGACAACCCAGCCTCACTTTCCATCCCATCAACAATCATTGCAAAGGTTCAGCTTTTGACTGCCCCTCTTCAATTACCCACCTCTACTTCATTATCCTTCACCACTAGTGAAGCACCTTTATTTTCTATTTCATGATCAACTTCCCATATGGATAATCAAGTTTCACTTTCTGAAGCCTTTGTCTCAGTTCCTTATCCAACTCAAGTTTTGTCAGTTACCCAAGTCATCTCTACACCTGTGATTACCCCTCAAGTCATTGTGCCTATATCCAGTTCTGTTGTCACTCAAACACACTCACTGATCTCAACAGTAAGTGTTTCTTCTACTTCCACAGCATTGGTGACTGAGTATGCAGATGATGACATAGTTCCTATTGGTAACTACTTTTACAGCAAAGATGACAAAGCAGTAATCAAGAGGACCAGGAAAATGGGTAAAGATCAAGCTAGGTTAGAGACACCTGTTCCTGACCAGGTAATACGGTCTCCCAGAACAAATAATCCTCGGATTGAAGCAGTTGAAACAGCTGTAGCTTTAGGGGCCTTTGCAAATGCAAATTTAGATTCAGTCTATGTTCTGGATAGGGAAGTTGATCTGAAGGAGGAGGAGATCAAGAAGCTTAAAGAGGATCTAGCTCAGACCAAAGAGCAACATGCAGTTGAAGTTGTTGACCTTAGGAAGGTTTGGGCAGACAGGTTACAGGATTGGGAACAGAAGAATGCTACTCTCTAGAATGAACTTCGCATAACACAGGCTTAGAATGATTCCAATGCTGAGAGGATAGCCATTCTAGAAAAGCAAGCTGGGGATGCAACTGCAAGTGTAGCCTCCTCCAATTTTTCTAGGTTCACACCTCTTGAGTTCAATAATTTGGCTCTCCAAGTTAATTAGGAACTCCACAAATTGCTAGAGAAGTTGTACATTTCCCTAGATGAAATCAGAGAAACCTTTATCAGTTTCTCTAAGATGTCTTCTACCCTTGAAGAACAGGAAGCCAAAAGACTCCAAGCATCCATGGCACAGGAAAATGTTTCTCAATGGCAGGGATACATAAAGGATAGACCAGAGTACATACCAATCCTTAGCAGGTTCCAGATTAAGAAAATTAAAGCCACTGAACACTTGGCTCGATTTAAATGAGACAACTGAGGAAATCATTATAAAATCGAAGGATATTTGCACTAGGCATTGGTATGCAGTGGATAGCATCATGGATGTTTTGCACCTCCCGCTCATGGATCCTATTCTGGATGCCTGCCGACCTAAATGTCGACTTGAGGAAATTGAACGCAGATGTGAAGAGGCTAAACAAAATATTCGATCCCTTAATCAAGTCAACATTGATGATGTGGACATTTTGATCAGGAGGCCACTCATTATGGAGGGAAAAATTCACATCTACCTTCGTACTTGGCATAAGTTGGAAAAACATGATATGGAAAACAACACATGTAATGTCGATATGGGCTTAGAAACTGTCAATTATCCAAACATATATGAGTTGTTAGAGTTATGGGATAAGTGGCAGGAATTTCTGGATCGATAGCCTAATCCAAGTTTTGTAATCCCTATTTTTGGGGAATTTCCATTTTGGACTCTTGTTGTAATTCTTATTTAAAGAGGAATGCCTCTCGATGTTAGGGGTTGATAATTTTTGGGTTAGAAATCAGCAGGAGACGACCGGAGATACTCTGTCTTTACAAAGCTTTGTAATTTTGTTTACAGACTTCTTTAATACAGTAAAGTAATCCCTTGAATCATCTCTTGTTTATTGTTCAAGTTTCTTTGACAATGCCTGATTTCTTACTTCAAATTGTCATCTACAGTGTGTGATCTTTGCAAGGAATTAATTTACATAGAGATTTGTTTTACTTATTTCTCTTTATGGTTGATCTGTGTGTGAAAATGCTTAATTGAATTTCTGTTAATTAAGATATTTTCTTTATCGATTTCTTCAAGTGATCAACATTCAATATAATCATTGTTAATTTTTCAATTAACAAAGTGATTACAAGTTTATCTTGAATAGGCTTACATGCTTATATTGTTGTCATCTAATTTTCATTAGTTGATTGTGATTTGAGTAAACAAGTAAATGCATCTTTTACATTTCTGTTGAGGTTGGAAAGCATGCTTGTTCCTTTTACATCAAGATTGATCTGCACAACAACAAACTTTTCCTTAGAATAGGTCTAACCTAGAATAGATCCTTTCGTTCTAAATAGGTTAATTTATAACATTTCTAAGTCTTTCATACTTTTGTTTTCCTTACGTGGAAGACCGATCCTTTGATCGAAACATCAACTCATAGAGTGCCAGCGGAGGCCGAATATCCATGGGAGATTTCCATACCAAACAGGCTGGGGATAGAACTGCCCTTGCGCAGGGTCTTTCGAAGCCTTTAAGTCTGGGTTTTAACCCTCTGTTGGGAGCCTTGGACCCATTCCAACACGTTGCAGTTACCCTGCACCCCTGAGGCCTCAACAAATGGTACTAGAAGGAGGGTCATTCGACATGTAACGTCAACTGAGCTATATTAATCAGATTATTTTTATAATGGATTCGGCCCGAGAATCTGTATTTAGTTGTTTCTATAGACATATTAGTTTTCATGTTCAAACAGATTTGCTCAAACATTTAATAGAAGTAAAATTTGATGGTGAAGGAGAGATATTAGCACAAGAGCATGCTCTTCTGTTTGCTCGTAATTGTCTTGTTAACAAAATTTTGGATCAAGATGTTTTGTGCAGATTCCTAGTCTTCACATTTGAAGGACGAGTTAATGAATGGTTTCTAACCTTACCTTTTGCTTCTATTCATTCTTTTAAGTAGTTTGTGGATCTTTTCATACTTTCTTTTGGACATTATTATTTTTTCAGGTTGTGTCATGAGTGGAGACAACTCGCAAGGAAAAAGGGTGAAACACTGTTGGAGAGAACTTCCGCAGCAGTTAGGAAGCTGCTAATTTTGGGAAGGATAACTAATTTTGGAGGGAAAGTACCAATTTTGGCGGTAAGACAAAGATATCGCCGTAGCGCAAATTCCGGCGGGAATCACGGCGATAGGTACAGAAAAGTCAAGCATGTGGTACAAAGAAGAGGCCGAAGGGAGAGCTCAACCACTGCAATAAAGGCGCCGAAGATGAAGAGAGGGTTCAGCTACCCTCATAAAGACGAAGGACTACAGTCAGCGTTGCGTGAACCAAGAAGAAGCAACGGGTCGATGCATTAAAGACTAAGGACTGCAGGAAGCGGCGACAAGACAGAAGGCGGCCATGGAAGTACAGCCAGTTTACTGTAAATGGTTAGGGTTGAGTCACTGTTGGGATAAGGCCCACAGTTTTGTAACTGCGATGAGACCTTCGGGCCATCTATATATAGTAGTCTTTTTATAGGATAAGGGGTTGGCCACATAGCGATAGAGACATCAGGTAGATGCTAGTCAAGTCTTTTGTTGTTGCAAGTCTGAACATCCCTGAGAATACAAGGGCCGACCTGTTGAGAGATAGTGCAATCCGCTGGGATTGCGAGAGGGAGAGAGTGCACTGTAAAAGCAAGAAGAGAAAAGAGGTCTATAGAGAAGGGCTCCCACTGAGGTGGAGTTTCCCAGAAGACCCCTATTGTAAAGAGTGGAACGGAGCTGTGTTTATTCCCCAGAGTTGTAAACAAGAACCGCAGTTCCCCTGGGTGTAGCCTTTGCCCTGGGAGTATCAATGTGCTTATCTAAGTAGCACTATTGTAATTGTGTAGCCATTATTCTCATTCATGTGGTTGTGCTATATATGAATGCTTCAATCTGTTATAAGTAATGTACATGGTCGTCAGTTAACTTCTGAATGATGTATAACAAGTGCGATAATCGTAGCTAACCTCTTTGCGAACTATATAATTGTTAAACAGAGGTTAATGTGCGAGTAAGAACTGAATATGAGGCATGAATGGTTTATTTAGACATTGCGCAAAGTAATGTTCTACCTAGTTACGTGTTGCGAGATATCAAGGGTCGACTTCAGTAGTGAGGGTTAGGCTTGTAGGCTGAATGCTGTTGCTGACTGCAGTACCGGGATAAGGATAGCTAAGACCACCTGTTAGCCCAGGAAGCGGCCAAAGTTCGCTTGCCGCAGGAACTAGAAGGGCAAGACATCGCACCTACGATATCCTGGGTATCGCTAGACGGGTTCACATAGGGAAAGACTTATCGCATTTCCTGCGTACTGCGATAAGACAGAGGCGTAGCTGGAGTAATGGAATGAGATAGACAGCTTCGGTGAAAGGGGTTAAGGTGGGTTTGAGCACCCTGGATGCCTCGGAACTTGGCTGAGGACACTTGAGTCTTCTGCCTCCCATTAGAATCACTTCGGGTGAGACCTCAGGTCGCTTCTGCGACCTGTTGCCGAAAGGGCCAGTGAGCTAAGGGTTCTGTTGGTCTAGAAGATTACCGCACGCCCGGGTCTGTCAAAGAGAAATAAAAGATCAACAAATGGTTCCGTTGCCGGTTTGAACACATTGAGCTGATGTTCTGTTGGCATCCTACCAAGCAAGAACTTAACCAGTGGGTTGAGTCAAAAGAAAGAGAGTTTGCTGCAAAAGAAAACAAGAATCCTAGACTGAGCACTGAGGCTTGGCTACAGAAGCACATTTTTACAGATCTTCACGAGATATTCTTCGTAACTTATGCTATTGAGTTATATGGTTGGTTATCAAAGCATGTTGACAACAGCGGTGTCAAGAAGAGGCGAGAAGTTGTCTGGACAGCAGAGCTGATTCAGACCTTGAAGGGTGTCGATAACCCCATCTCACGCGCAGTAGACTTCTGGCTTACGAGTCTGCTGGATGGCTTCATCACAGAGTTCGCGGTTGATCAGAGAAAGAGTTTCAGCGCAGCAGAACGGTACTTCTTCAAGGGTTATCGCGGTAAGTACCTAAATTCTCTAAGTCTGTCCATTAAGCAATTACTATATGAAAAAGGAGTACTGGATATACTCTCAGATGAATTGTAGCATGATATTGTAATGTCAGTAGACTCTGAAAGTGATTACGAGTATATTGGACATACACGTAGTGGTAAAAGATATAGAGTCAACGAGTCATCTTCTTCTGAAGAAGACAGTTCAGATCACCCGAGACAGCAGAGTCAGAATCCTAGGACTCCTCAAAAGCCAGTCGGAACTCAGAATAATCCCGCAGGAACCCCTTCCAGTAGCTCTTATACAGCGAATACTACCGCTACACCCTCCACATCTACACAGCCGAGTGGTAGTCATACAGCAAACCAAAACCCACCATCTAGAAGCAGAATGGGAGACGATATGAAGCTACCAACATTCAAAGGTACAGGGTCGGAGGACCCTGAGCAACACTGGTTCTTATGCGAAGCCATATGGACCATTAAGCAAATACAAGATGATAATGTCAAGCTTGTCCAGCTGGCCACCACATTTAGAGACAGAGCATTAACTTGGTATATGAAGTATACCACTGGCCATAACAGAACGCTTGCACAGGTTAGAACTGCTATGATTAAAGAGTTTAAAAAACCTAAATCCGAGTCACAATGCATAGCAGAACTTAAGGATATTAAACAATTGCCTACGGAGACGGTTTGGGATTTTGACCAGAGATTCAAGACCCTCATTGATCAGGTAAGCTTTGAGCTTGCGCCTCAACAGCATAAAGAATGGTTTATCGCAGCAATATTACCACACATCAGACTCCCGCTAATGCAACAGAAATTAAATACACAAGATGAAGCATTAGAAATGGCAATGAAACTAGAGGCTTCACCTCTAGCAGAAACTAGCACCGGTATCACTAATCTGCAAAATCAGCTAGCTAACCTCACCTTACAGCTGCACGAAATTAAGAAAGGAAAGGAGGTTGCGCATGAAATTTGGTGTACTAAGTGTAAAGCGCAGGGACAAAGTAAGGATAACTGCCCTGTCTTTGCTGACTATATCGCCAGTGGAGCTCCTAACCCGTTGATGCAGAACCAGGGGCCATGGTGCGAGATTTGTAGAACCAGAGGACACAGTCCTCAGGAATGCCCTCTCCTTCAGAAATATGTGCAGACACCAAAGAACCTATATTGCAACTTCTGTAAATCTGTGGGACATGACGAAAACAATTGTAGAGCTTATGAGTTAATGATAGAAAGGAAGCACGACCTCTACAGAGTTCAGTCAGAAGCATCCGGACCAGCAGTACGTGCACAAACTGATCCGAATCAGGGAGGTCGTGGAGGAAATTTCAAAGGCCGAGGACGCGGAGGAGGCTATGAATCTGGCCGTGGCCGTGGAACTATCACCTGTTATAACTGTGGAGGCACAGGAAATTACGCTAGAGACTGTCAGAACCCTACTACAACGTGCAAGTATTGTAAATCTTATGATCACACAATAGAGGAATGTCCCATACTGATAGCTAAGATCAAGGACGCCAAGCCAGCAACCAATCAGACTATCCAGTTTATCGCTGCTGAGCAGAATGAAACTGAACCACGGGTCAATATTGTAACTCGCAGTGGCCTCTCTACGAGCAACATATCGCAGGACGTGGAAAAAACGACAGGAACGCAGTGGGTGCGCAAAGCTCCAGGAAAACCTATCCCACTTGATCTACAGAAAAATAAGGAGGCATTTCAACAAACTAAGACTTCCTTTGCTGAACAGACACCGCCCAGATCACTATTATTACCATCTCAGGGTATACCACGGAAACCACCGCAGGATGTTAGTACTACGCAGATACCACAGGCTAGCACATCTGGCAGATGCGACGAAGAGGAATTGACCGGGAGTGTACAGTCCTTCTTGCAGAGTTGTTTGAAACTTCTAAGAAATGGGAAAGCTGTATAGGAACTTCAGAAAGTTATTGACCAATGTCAACAGAGCCCTTCTGTGAGCAATACACAGCGCACCATTCACCATATAATGGGCCATACAAGGACAGGAAGAGAGATGAGGCTCACAGCGCAGATCGGCCTATTTGAAATGGATGAGGTTATCCTAGACTTAGGTTCAGAAGTAAATGTCTTGACTAAACAGACATGGGAACAGATGGGAAGTCCAAAACTAAGCAGATCCCCTATCCATCTCAGACTAGCTAATCAACAGAGAATATCACCGATGGGTCGCCTATCGCATGTCCCAGTGGACATCGACGGAGTTCACACATATGCCGATTTTGAGATTATAGAAATTATTGGTGACACCAAACCCTACCCAGCTCTATTAGGTATTGATTGGGCTTTTGATAACAAGGCTGTTATCAACTTAAAGAAAAGGCAGATGACGTTTGAAGATGCTCAAGTCCGGGTTATCGCACCATTAGATCCTTTACAGGGTCCTCGCTACATCGAGCCAATCAAAGCAGAAGAGGAGGTGCATAACATGGAAAATTTGTACCAAATGACTTCTAATCAGACAGACTACATTGATCCTACAGCTGATGGACATATCAGCTGGAGATGTGATAGCTCTTGCACATCAGATTCAGATGTTGGCTTAGAAAATTGGCAAAATAGACTCCACGAAGTCTCTATTCGCAGATGCGCATTCATGACTAAATCACTGCGATGGATTGGGACAGAAAACAGGTATATTCCAACTTTTGATGGATTAGCAGATGTCAATGATTTTTTGCAGCAGTTTGAGCAGGAGATCCCTCAAGAGCAGAGGATGGAGGTTTTTGACCTTGCAGTTCGAGCCACACCTGCAAGATGGTGGTACACACACAAGGAACATATCGCATCATGGTACGATTGTAAGAGATTGATGCGCATTAGATTCTCTCAGGAAAGAAACTGCACACAGCGGAAATATACAGGGGAGAGTGATCCCAGAACACACATTATGAACTGTGAACAGAGTTGGCTAGAAATTCCAGCAGAAGAATGGGTCCATTTGTTTATCCATACACTGGATACAGTTCCACGGAACTGGTATACAGAAACAGAGCTAAGAAAAGGAACTATCTCATGGCCTATTATGATTGAAAACTTCTTGGTCACGTTCAGTTTCGAATCTGAGCATCCAAGCATTGATCGGGCCTTGAAGATCATAAAGACTAAAATATTTGAGGATTGCCCATTACCAGCGGATTCGCAACCCGAGTGGGCTATTCAGATGGAACATGCACTGGAATGTTACAACTGTGCACAAGACTCAAGCGATGAGGATGAAGATCCTCGCAGTATCAATATCGCAGAAACAGAAGGTATGCGTGAAGTTGAAGGTCCGCACTTAGAAATCCCAGCTGTAACAGAACCAATCAAGATCAGAAAGAGCAATATTGGCACAGAAACAGACCCTAAGTTTGCCTCTATTGGAGATTACTGGGATGATGAGACAATTGGCCAAATCACAGACCTATTACATGAGTATCAGGACCTATTTCCTACCAACTTTACAGAAATGAAGGGAATAGTGGGTGACCTCGGAGTCATGAGAATACCGCTTAAGGAGGACGCTAAGCCGGTTAAGCAACGCCCATACCGGTTGAATCCGCGGTATAAAGCAAAAGTCAAAGATGAAATAGATAAGATGCTAGCAGCAGGCATCATTGAACCTGTTGAAGAAAGTGAGTGGGTTAGTCCCATGGTAGTACAAGAAAAGAAAACAAAAGGAGACATCAGGATCTGTGTCGACTTGCGCAAACTGAATGATGCATCGCTGCATGACCCATTTCCAACACCATTCACTGATGAAGTCTTAGACAATGTTGGAGGACAAGAAATCTATTCATTTACTGATGGCTTTTCAGGCTATCACCAGATAAGAATCCATCCAGACGACAGGCACAAGACCACATTTGCGACAGAATGGGGCTCCTTTCAGTATACGGTAATGCCCTTTGGTCTTAAGAATGCCCCAGCAATTTTTTCTAGAGTAGTTGTTGCTGTCTTTAAGGAATACATCCATCAATTTCTAGAAGTTTATTTTGATGATTGGACTGTATTTGGACTAGTCAAGAAGCACATAGGAAACCTGCGATTAATGTTTGAAAAATGTAGACAGCACCAGATTTCCCTTAACTTAAAAAAATGTATATTTTGTGCACCTTTTGGTACGTTGTTGGGTCACATCGTGTGCAGACAAGGCTTGATGGTAGATCCTGCGAAGATCGCCATCATCGTCAATTTACCAGCACCTAACTCAGTAAAGCAGCTGAGAACTACACTTGGTCATACTGGGTATTACAGAAAGTTTATCAAAGGTTATGCCAAGATTACCGCACCAATGGAGAAATTATTGAAGAAGGATATCAAATTTCAGTGGAATGAGGAATGTCAGAAGAGTCTTGACGCTCTAAAAAAAAAAATGGTTACAGCACCTATTCTGGTATTTCCAGATTGGAACAAGCCTTTTCATGTTCATGTGGATGCATCTGGCATCGCACTGGGCATTATTCTCACGCAACCAGGCGAAGGGGGTATTGACCACCCTATTGCATATTCGAGCAGAAGACTATCGACAGCTGAGAAGAATTACACCACCACAGAGAGAGAAGGGTTAGCAATGGTGTATGCCTTACAGAAATTTCGGCACTATTTATTGGGTGCCCCGTTCAAGATGTTCACCGACCATTCTGCATTAAAGTACTTGGTCAATAAGCCAGTGTTAGGGGGAAGAATATGCAGATGGCTATTGTTGTTCCAGGAATATGATTTCGAAATTATTGTTAAGCCAGGAAGACTAAATGCAGGACCTGATCACCTGTCAAGGCTAGACTCAGGTGAAGAACCAAGTAATTTAGAGGACAACTTGCCTGATGCGCAATTATTCTCCATTCAGGTCGCAGATGAATATTATGGAGACATAATTCAATTCCTTACTACAGGGTGGGCACCACCTGAGTTTACCAAGCAACAAAAGAAACAATTAGTGGTGAAAGCAGCAGACTTCACCCTGATTGCAGGACACCTATATAAGTTAGGACCAGATGAAATCTTGCGCAGATGCGTTATGCCCCACGAGAAACAGACCATTCTTAAGGAAGCACATTCGGGCATCGCAGGAGGCCATTTCGCAGGAAAGCCAACCGCTCAGAAGATCCTAGCAGCCGGACTATGGTGGCCTACATTACATAAAGACAGTAAAGAGTTTTGCAGATCATGCGATATCTGCCAAAGGACAGGAAATCCCTCCAGAAGAGATGAAATGCCGTTGCGACCACAGATAACGCTACGCGCATTTGATAAGTGGGCCATAGACTTCGTGGGTCCTATTAACCCCCCAGGAAAACGAACTGGTGCGAGATATATAATTACAGCAACAGAATACCTCACCAGGTGGGCTGAGGCAAAAGCAGTCAGGAATTGTGATGCTGCTACAGCAGCATAATTTATTTTTGAAAACATCATCACTAGATTTGGATGCCCAGTGACTTTGATGAGTGATCAAGGCACACATTTTTTGAATAGCACCATAGAAGCCTTGACAGAGGAATTTGAAATACAGCACCATAAGAGTACACCTTACCACCCTCAAGCTAATGGTACGGTGGAGGCTTTCAATAAGATATTAGAACATGCTCTTACAAAGATTTGTAACAGTCAAAGGGATGATTGGGACCTCAGAGTTAATGCTGTATTATGGGCTTACAGGACCACGTGTAAGAAACTAACAGGGCACACACCTTTCAGCCTGGTATATGGACAAGAGGCTGTTATGCCTATGGAATACATCTTACCCAGTCTAAGGATTGCTCAGCTTACAGAGATGGCTGATTCTGATACTTTAGAGGAGAGATTGGCACAGCTGCTCAATCTGGAGGAAGACAGATTTATCGCAGGATTCCATCAAAAAGTGCAGAAAGCACGAGAAAAAGCTTGGCATGATAGGCATATCAAGAACAAAACCTTTCAGCTTGGAGACTTGGTACTCCTTTATGACAGTAAGTTTATAAAGTTCCCTGGAAAATTCAAAACTCATTGGTTAGGACCATATCAAATCCAGCAAATAACAGATGGAGGTGCTATACAGCTTTGTACTATGAGTGGGGAGTTTCTTCCTACCCTGATCAATGGCAGTCGGCTTAAGCTGTATCGCGAAGGCCATGCCACCTCCCAGTCCTAGCCCAGAAAGGAAGCTAGTGGTGCAGATGCTCAGTGGAGTTGAAATGAAGCATCGCACCCTAAGGAGTCTACACCGGGAAATACTTCAGGTAAGAACTCGCAGCCAGTTTTCCTGGTGGTTGCGACCATTTTGATATGAGGCGAGTTTTTGGCACTTTCCACTTCCAGACGATGCGATATCGTATCGCAGAGGACAGAAAACAGGTTGATGCGATATCAAATTTTGAATTGATCAGAGGGCTAGTCACTTCGCCATCTGACAAGCATTAACTGCACGGATGACAAGTAGCTGTTGTACTAAGATTTGGCAGCAGTACGACGATTCTTCTAGATTTGGAAAATCCGATGCGACACCACTCCGGCGCACAGTTTCCCAGCAAAATTTCAAACAACATTTGCAATAAATAGGCGCGGGGTGTTGTCTTGTCTATACATTAAATGTCGCCAACGGGTCCAGTTACTGGTCCGTTGCCATTTGAAATTCCGCCGTAGGATAAATACACGTCCTATTCAAAGCACGGGGCTACTTAGTCATTTTCACCAAAAGAGTTGAGCGCAGCTGAGCCGAGCCAAACGTATTCTTAGCAGAGTCTGAGCAGGGAGATCAAAAACAGTTGCAGACTCTGATTTGCAGTAAGATTAGCAATCATAGGAAGCCCAGAGTACCACAGGGGAAGGCGCCTCGCGCCAGACGAGCCTCTCGAAGACGTGTTGCAGAGATTCCAAAGGGGTGGAATTGAGTGCGCTATGACTTCAGTTGTGGCGGAGAAAGGAAAGAAAATTGCTGCTGGCTCTTCGACCATACGCCAGTCGCCGAGAACCTTAGCTAATATGGAACGTAGCGAGACCCTGAATAGCACAGAGTCAGAGGAACCGGAGCAGGAACTTCCGGAAGAAGTTACAGTCACTACCCTATACTTCCCACCGAGAGTAGAGAATGCGCCAGCGATCGTCCTTCCAAGAGACTTTAAGTATGAACTCATACTCCCGCCGCTGGATAACCGAGTGAAGGAAGAAGGTAACTTGTGGGGGAATATGCATGCTGTTAAGTTTACTGATTATAATCTGAGAGATTATACGCTGTACCCACAATTCCGCCGCGATCGTTATATGACGATTCAGAGGAACCCAAGGACACAGCACGATGAGTTCGTCCCCATGGACCATGTAAGCCATTTAGTACCGTCGGGACTGCTCAATCTCCTGGAGATCCCACACTTTGGACGGGGCCCGGAGGTCAATGCTGTGGTGCGGACGCTACTTTCATGCGTGCATGGTGGTTACTTATGGTTGGGTAACCGAATAGATGTCAATGTTGATCTCATTCACCGCATTACCGGTCTGTCGAAGACTGGTTTTGACCCACAGATAAATATTGATGGCGCCACAAAGGATACCAGACTCTCAACCAAGCAGGTTGCGGAGTATAAGCTGCAAAGAGGAGGTCGCGCCTACGATGTCAATTCAATACAAGATGACGCCTTGCGGTTTACTGTTAGTCTGTTGGCCGGAAAACTCCTTCTCAAGGTGAGGCCGAAGGAGGTCACAGGCTCAGTTATCCGCCTAGCGATCGAAGTCATAAATGGTAAACCTTACAACTGGAGTTTATTTTTACTGAATAGTTTCTTTCAAGACTGTGCGCAAGCACAGCAGGATCCACTTCACAGCTTCCACTTCTCGTGGCTGCTGATCCTTATGGCTTTCATTGGATGGAAGGAGCCGCCCAACTCGCAGTTTCCACAGCTGGCACCAGGGGCGTGCAGAGGGTCGAGGTACTCCAATCTTTGGGCGAGTAATCACCCAGAGAAGCACAAGAATAACGCAATGGTATTCCATGAATATTATACACTATTGCTTGAATCCGTCGCAACGATTCCGCGTGTCGACTCGCCGGTCGTTGATCTTTATCAGTCCAAGCTAGAATTTAAGGTCGACAGGGATAAAACCTACATCAGACCCAAAGGGTTCAGGAAACACAACGAATGGGCCCCCGGCCCATATCGCATGGACATCCAGCAGGTCGAAGATACCATTAAGAACTATTTCGACGAGGACATGAAACAAATGTATGATGATCTATCCTCTGGCCTAGTTCCAGTTGATCCCCCAGCCAAGGACCCAGAAGATGCTCAGGAGGTAGATCCTAAAGACAAAGAGAAAGAACCAATGGGTTCTAAGAGAAAGGCTATTGAAGGCCCTTCTCCGGTGCGAGCAAAGAAGAAGAGAACAAAGGCGGTTACTTCCGACGAACCGCAGGCACCAGTCATGACAGAGGATGAGTATGATCTCATCGCCAGCCGAATACAGGAGAAGATGCGGGATAAATTCGCTGCGATTCAGTCATCGCAGGATCGTATGCGCATCAGCCTTGACAACAAATTGCGAGAGTTGAAGGCAATCACTGAGAAGACTGCTTCCATGCAGATTCAGCCAGCTCCAACTACAGTCGCAGAAAGTTTGCAGCCCCCTTCGCAGAGCAGAGAAGAAAGCATTGCAAAGGACCGCACGAACATTGTTCGTATACCGCCAGGAAGTATTAAGTTCCCTGTACCTATGGAGGTGCAGATGGTTCATCCTCTTGAGGTGAACCTACCAGAAGTACCTATGGATCAGTTGTATGAAATTTTCCAGCAGATAGGCACGGAGCTGAGGCACAGAGAACAAGTCACATATGAGCAAAATATTTTGCTGTCTCACGACAATGTGCAGCTCATTGCGCAGCATGAGGCAGAGAGTGCCCAGTTGACGCAATATGTTCAGCGAGAGCAGGATGTCTCTCTTGTTTTAAAGAATATCGCAGCAGAGCTTCCGCAGTGCGATATCAGGCCTGAGTTAGAAATAACTCAAAAGATCAGAAAAATAGCAGAAAGAGCAAAGGCTCTAGATGAAGAGAAGAGGAAGATGGAGGAAGAATACGAAGCAAAGATTGCTGCACTTGAAGCAAATAAGCCACCTACCCCAGAGGAAATCCAAGAAGCACGAGTGCAAGCTTTCAGAGTTGTACAGACACAGATGCACTGTCGGGTGGAAGCAGCAGAGGCCATCCTGGAAGATGCATCAAAGACATGGCTGGAGCTAGAGGAGCTCCCACAAAAGGCCCAGCTTGATCAGCACATTAAGCACTGTGAAGATGCGATAGCAAAAGCTGAAGAAGAATACAAGGGCTTGAGTGCTCTTGCGAAGATAAGAAAGAAAGGAGAAATCACACAAATTCAGCAGCAGGTGCAGAAATACAGAGAACACCAGATCAACCTGGCTAACGAAGTTAGCCCGCATGAAAGCAACATCGCACATCTGGTTGATGAACTGGAGCAAAAGGTGAAAAGCTTCACCTCAAGTAAAGGAGTCATTGAGGGCACAGAGGACTCCTTGGTAACCACTGAGCTGCTCAGCGCAGCGCAGGAAGAAGTAACACACATGGATGAAAGTATCAAAGCGCTTAAGGCACAATTCGCAGCAATCTCACGAGCAGCAAAGGATAAGCTTAGGCAAATGAATCAGGCTGTTGTTGCGAGTGGCTCGGGGACGAGCCACAAGTAAGTGTTAGGGGAGTTGTTGGAGAGAACTTCCGCAGCAGTTAGGAAGCTGCTAATTTTGGGAAGGATAACTAATTTTGGAGGGAAAGTACCAATTTTGGCGGTAAGACAAAGATATCGCCGTAGCGCAAATTCCGGCGGGAATCACGGCGATAGGTACAGAAAAGTCAAGCATGTGGTACAAAGAAGAGGCCGAAGGGAGAGCTCAACCACTGCAATAAAGGCGCCGAAGATGAAGAGAGGGTTCAGCTACCCTCATAAAGACGAAGGACTACAGTCAGCGTTGCGTGAACCAAGAAGAAGCAACGGGTCGATGCATTAAAGACTAAGGACTGCAGGAAGCGGCGACAAGACAGAAGGCGGCCATGGAAGTACAGCCAGTTTACTGTAAATGGTTAGGGTTGAGTCACTGTTGGGATAAGGCCCACAGTTTTGTAACTGCGATGAGACCTTCGGGCCATCTATATATAGTAGTCTTTTTATAGGATAAGGGGTTGGCCACATAGCGATAGAGACATCAGGTAGATGCTAGTCAAGTCTTTTGTTGTTGCAAGTCTGAACATCCCTGAGAATACAAGGGTCGACCTGTTGAGAGATAGTGCAATCCGCTGGGATTGCGAGAGGGAGAGAGTGCACTGTAAAAGCAAGAAGAGAAAAGAGGTCTATAGAGAAGGGCTCCCACTGAGGTGGAGTTTCCCAGAAGACCCCTATTGTAAAGAGTGGAACGGAGCTGTGTTTATTCCCCAGAGTTGTAAACAAGAACCGCAGTTCCCCTGGGCGTAGCCTTTGCCCTGGGAGTATCAATGTGCTTATCTAAGTAGCACTATTGTAATTGTGTAGCCATTATTCTCATTCATGTGGTTGTGCTATATATGAATGCTTCAATCTGTTATAAGTAATGTACATGGTCGTCAGTTAACTTCTGAATGATGTATAACAAGTGCGATAATCGTAGCTAACCTCTTTGCGAACTATATAATTGTTAAACAGAGGTTAATGTGCGAGTAAGAACTGAATATGAGGCATGAATGGTTTATTTAGACATTGCGCAAAGTAATGTTCTACCTAGTTACGTGTTGCGAGATATCAAGGGTCGACTTCAGTAGTGAGGGTTAGGCTTGTAGGCTGAATGCTGTTGCTGACTGCAGTACCAGGATAAGGATAGCTAAGACCACCTGTTAGCCCAGGAAGCGGCCAAAGTTCGCTTGCCGCAGGAACTAGAAGGGCAAGACATCGCACCTACGATATCCTGGGTATCGCTAGACGGGTTCACATAGGGAAAGACTTATCGCATTTCCTGCGTACTGCGATAAGACAGAGGCGTAGCTGGAGTAATGGAATGAGATAGACAGCTTCGGTGAAAGGGGTTAAGGTGGGTTTGAGCACCCTGGATGCCTCGGAACTTGGCTGAGGACACTTGAGTCTTCTGCCTCCCATTAGAATCACTTCGGGTGAGACCTCAGGTCGCTTCTGCGACCTGTTGCCGAAAGGGCCAGTGAGCTAAGGGTTCTGTTGGTCTAGAAGATTACCGCACGCCCGGGTCTGTCAAAGAGAAATAAAAGATCAACAAACACTAGAAGATTTTGCAATCAGGAATTGCAACCTTTATTGTAGATTCCCTTTAATAGATCATCCTTTAATATTTGAATGGTTTCAACACATCAGTTATGTTTTTTATGAATCTGATCCATTGGTAGATGTTAAATCAAAATTATACAATAATGATCATCCATATCATGTTTTAGATTTGCACGAAGAATCTGACGATTTAGAAATTATAGAAATGAATTCCTTCTCTTTCTTAGATATGGATCATAATCAATGTGACAATTTGGCCAATTCGAATATTGATACGCCCATGTCTGTTTCAGGTGAAAACCAGAGTTTACCAAGTCATGAAGGGGATCATTTTTCTATAGAAGACCTTTCTGCAGTGCAAGAGAATGATTCTGATCATAATATCAAACAATCTTCTTCTGACATAATTAAAAAGCTTCAAGATTCTGATATTGATTATTCTGTTAAACCTTTGATAGATATTGGACCAACTTGTTCTGAAATTTGTGATATGTTTTCTCAATTACCTTTTTCTGACGTAAGTGATTCTTTAGGAGAACATATCTCACGAAAAGATGATACTACGTTAGAAGAAGGAGCAGATCCTGATTTGAAACCTTTCATACATATTTCTTTTGAAAAAGAAAACCCTTTTCAGGAATATCAGTCTAAAAATATTCTACAAAGAGATGAATTCTATGCACTTATGTCCTCTTCATGTTTGTCTTTGTATCCTGATCTATTTGATAACAATGGCATTCAATCATATATTCCAGATTCTTACTCTCCATTGTTAAGTCTTAAAGGGGTACAAGTTAATCATGAAATGCATGAAGAAGACCAAGTAGATTCGTATCTTTGTCATCAATCTTTGTCCTCTTGTCATCCTTCTTTGCTCGAAATGAACACCATCCCTAAAGATTTTAAAAGTTCCTCTTTTATAAGTGGTATTTAACCTTCTTCATTTAATCAAACGATGGATATTAGAATAGAAAGTTTTGGAGATGTTATCTACACTTCAGATTTCGAACAACATGTTGATTCTACTCATTTTTCTGAATCTGAAAATTCTTTATCTCCATCTTTTGATTCTGATTCTTATCAACAAAATGAAAATCACAAGTCTTTAGAGGATGAGTTGGCTGAAATCGAGATTGAATTTCAAAATATTTGTTCCAAATATACTTTTTCTATAAATCAAATTTCAAATGAAAAGTTATCTCGATCGAATAATTTGAAATTGAACAAATCTCATGCACCTGAAAAGAATGAACGTCTAAATAAAAAACAAGAAGACAAAGTTGATTTTTTACAAGATTTCAATCCTGTCATTCAATGCAATAACAATGATACTCTTCCAACAGATATATTCTTCACTCTCAATTTTGATGAAGCTCTATTGAATCATGATCTTAATAATTTCCAGCCCACTTTTTATGATCCAATTTACTTCTGGTTGGAACAATCATTTTTTAGCCACTTTTCATGTCATTTTCATTTCTTTGTAAATAAGAAGCTTAGTTTGGTTTTTCCAATGTTTGGATCTCCATTTTTAGGATGTTTATTGTTGAAGCATCATTTTTTTTTTGCAGGTTTAAATTTATTTGATTGGCTCCATTGGAAGTTCGATTATACTTATGTTTTTCTTACTTTTCAGAGTAATATAGGAGTAGGTGTATAATAGATTATTTTTCATAATTCCTTTATTAATTAGATTGATGTATTGGTTTTCTTCAATAAAGTATTTGTGACCGCAAGCCAAGTCAAAGTTGGAAGTAACCTTCTTCAGATGCATTCAGAGAAGTATTTTTCCTTTGTCATTTCCCACTTTATGTTCCTGGTCTCGCTTATCATTTCGGGTTCAAGAAATTCATATCTGAATTCTATCCTTTCTAAATTATAATGACCATGGCATGAAAAGGTTTGAATTGATCATTTTTTAATCTTAAGAACAAGAATGTTTTGATGGGAGATAAAGTGATTAGAATTAGGATATCTTCATTTTGGGTGTTTTCTATTTTTGTTTTGATTGGTTTGTTTTCATTTTGCTGATAATAAATTCCACACATTTGGCAATGGTTTGAAACCAGTTTTACTCAAAGATAATTGTTTAACTGAAGTGGTAGAACAGTAAGTCAGTTTCATCTTCTTTCGGCTGATATCAGAATGTGTTTTGTAAAGAGTGCACAACCAAATTATGCAGGACCTTGATATTGATAGCTTTTCGCCTTGGTCATTATCTTTTAAATGTTTTATCTGTTTAATGGGATGCGGGGAATGGTTGAAATATTCTTGTCTTATGTTTCATTGTCGCAGCATATCATAATAACCTGGTCAGCTTTATCTGCTCTAGATCCTTTTGCAGTCACCATGATTATAATCTTCTTAAATAATTATAGACTGCAAGGAGGGGGGTCTTATCACAAGCCATCCCTTTAGGTTCATAGTTGTTTAATGGAACGACATCTTCACATCCAGCCACTATTGTCACGTCCCCACTTTGACCCTTGTAATATTTTGGGTTATAATGTAAGTTTTGTATGCATATTATGTATGATTCCTAGCGTGGAGCTCAAGGCCAAGGCCCCGCTAGTGAACGCTCGACCTAGAAGAGGCAAGTATTTGAAATTATGCTACCCATGTGCTAGTGAACTATGGGAATTGTAAATATGCATTTTAATATAAAATCCCACAACTAGCTATGCAATGCAACAAGAGATGGGGGCATGATGTTACAAGGAAATTGGGAGGGAAATATTCAAACCCTTGAGCCAATCAAGTCAAGCCAAGTTTTAATGAGAGAACCCATGAACCCTCAACTACCCATGTTGACTTTTGTACCCAATCATTCATTTCTCCCAAGAATTGGTTGAGGTAGTTAATGCCTTAGGGAATGGAGAGGTATGGCTGTCCAAATTCGAGTATGGGAAAGCCACCCTTCCTAGATTTCTGTGTTTGGCTTCTTGGGCAAGAAAGGAGCCACGAAATTGCCCCCAAGACATTATTCAACCATCAGTCTTGCTCCCTCACGAGTTTAGAGCTACCTGGGTGTTTTTCTCCAGGGTTTTGTTATGTTTTCCTTCATTATCCTAGCTGGGAAGGGCGTTTTTGTGTTGTGTAATAGTGGGGAAGAAAGGGAAATCGATTTGGGGACCATAGAGGTTGTTTTGACTCACTGCTTGCTTTTATATCTGTGGGAGAAATCGTTTTCTTCCCTATGGTTGATTTTCCCTCTCACAAATCCATTTTTGTTGTGCCTATGTTTTGTGGAAAACCCCTGTCCATCTAGTTCCTAATCCCCATTGCTAAAATTGTGTTTCCCAGCCCATATCTGAGTTTTGGGTGCAAGAGAATGATGGGGTTGAGTTGGGTATCCATTGCTTTGGGTTGTGCTGTGCTTGAGGGTTCCCTTCTCCTTATAGATATCATGCCCAGCTCGGGGGTGGTCTTTGAGTGTTGAAAGAATACAGGCTGGACAGAGTGTAGCTAGGGTTTTGCCCCTAGCTTGTGCAAATGAGCACCTACTAAGGAGAAGGGACTCCTTAGTAGTAGTTCAGTAAATGTAAATAATTAAGCTAAAACAGAAATAAAAACTACTCTAAAACATGTGCATGAAAAAGTAAACAACAATTTGTAAACAAGGGTTTTGTATTAATATTACCTTCAATGTGAAGGTTGATGAAGCTCCTTGCAATGTCCAAGAGGGTTGCTCCAAGCTCCAATGTGCTCCTTCTCTTTCTCCAATGGTGGAAATGGGCCAAAAGGGGCTCTCAAGGTGAAAGTAGTTCAATGGTGAACTAGGGTTTCGAGAGAGATTTTGGCAGAGTAAGGGTATACTTGATTATGGATATGGAATAAGGGATCTCCATCACCTATTTATAGTTTTTTGGTGGTGGAGTGCTGACCCATGGTTTTGGGAAACACATGGTTTAGGGCAGCTGTATAGGGTTTTTTCCTCATTTTCCTCATTATTTTATATTTTTTATTCCCTTTTTAGGGGATTTTTGCTATTTTTGGAGGAAAAGGGGGTTTTTTAGCCTTTTTGAGGCTATTTTGATGGTTTTGTGGCCTTTTGGAGGCATTTTAGGCCCTTTGGAGGCTTTTTAATGGGATTTTTTGGGATTTTAAGGGAAATATGGTAGGAAAATGGACAAATGAGTCATATAATGTGGTAGATGAGGTAGTGAACACTTTTTGGGTGTTAACAGATTGCCCCCTGATGTGCGAGGGCAGGAGCTCATTGTATGGCCGATGGACATCATAAGTCATGAATGGTTTTCCTGGGATGTGGAGAGAAGAGAAGAAACACACTGAAGCCCGGAACAACGATCCCGAACAACTGCAAGAACTGAAAGTACATAACCTCAATAATGAATGAGGAATCATCTGATCATATGGACGAGGCGGGCATTCCCATGCTCGTATCAGGATATATCATAATAATAACAATGGGGTCCAAAAAATGGGGACCTGAAATATACATGACCTCAAAAACTGAATGAGGAATAATCTCAATATATGGACGAGGCAGGCATACCCATGCTCGTATCAAGATACATAAACAGAACTGTGAGGCCCGAAAAGGGGGACCTGTAAATACATAGATAACCACTGTGTACATCATAAGTGTCCATAGGGGACACAAATCTGGGACATACTGCTGGGCTGATCATGTGTGGACTGAAGAACTGGTGCACTGGAACATCAACAGTGCTGCTGACTGGGGTACCAGAGGAACTGATGAGCTGTTGGATCATAGTGACTGGGAGCAACAACCTCGATGGTACACTGAACTGGAATAAACCTGGGTACTCAAGGAAGCATAGAACTGGATGGCTTCCGAATACAATCGCCAACGCAGCCCGGACATCCACAGGAACATATAACTGGTCGTTCTGAAGTGACTCACCAATGTTCTAGAGTCAAGGGAAATCCGGGGTCTTCGACTAAAAACTGATGGGATATAATCCTACGCAATCCTCAACGATGCGATCAAGGTGCTGAAGTCGAGCATGTGAGGAACAATCACTCGGAGAGGCAATGATGACTCCTCTCAGAATGATCCGTAGGCACTTACCACAGATGGTGATAAGTCCAAGGCGTAGGGACCTCTGGGCCTATCCTCTGGAATAGAGGAGCTGTCGTCGACAGAGGGAGACCTGCAACGATCAAGGCAATGATGTTTCCTTGACAGGAGCGTGAGGTACAGGACCGAAATGTGATAGTACTGATGGCAGGACTGACAAACTGTGGGGGGTACAACTGGGCAAGTAGAGTGGGTGGACTCAAACTTCCTTTGTTCAAAGTATGATAATGGGGATGATCTAGCAGCATATGAAACTGACTGAGGGGAAAGGGATCATAGCTGTATTGGATCTGGGAAGGTTACTGGGCTGAGGGAGACTCAAGCTGTGGTACAATGGCAGGAGACTGCAGAATACTCTGAACAAAGGTGACCTGAATGGGGGTGCTGCCGAGATGATTGATCAAAGTGCCAGGAGGCACGGGAGGGGACTTCTTCATGGTTTAAGGAACTAGAAGAAGTGTGTGTAAAATGATATTGTCGTGTGGATTTTAAGAGCCCAGGACAGTTCATGCTCGTGGTTGCTTTCAATTTTAAGGAGTCTGAAAGCGATAAGAAGACTCTGAAGTAATGGAATGGTACTGTCGTGTGGATTTTACGAGCCCGGGACAGTTCATGCTCGTGGTTGCTTTTTCGTAGATTTAGTCTCCAAGGCCCAAAGAAGCATAAAAGGATGCAATGAAGAACTCTTCTAGCTGGTGTGACTAGAGTATTCCTTTTTCGTAATTAGTCTACCAGGTCCGGAAAAGGGTTAAACTTATACCAGATAGACGCCCTTTCAGGTACTTTAATGAGCATGAAAGGAAGCAAGATTGCTCGGCGATCTTTTCATTCTTTTAGGAGTCAGAAAATAGCTTAACAGAAACTCCCTAAGTGCCTTTTTCGTAAAGGACTTGTCCGGCCCGAAAAAGGGATAAAATTATACCGAACAAAAGGAATGGCCAGGCAAGGAGGAAGTGTTCAATCAAGGATCAATAATGATGACCAAGAGAGAGGGTAGGGGGGAACACTGGTGGGCCTCCTTGCGGGGTAGATGAAATGGTGGCAAAATAACGAAACATTTGTAGTATGACAGGAGTGAATGGCTCATGTAAAAATGTGGAACAATCCGATAGCGGTCGATGTGGTGCGCAAACCGAGGCAGCAAGGTGTCGGGACACAATGTTGAAATTGTACCAAATGAGAGCGAGAAATGATCTCAAGCATCATCACGAGCTCGGAAAAATGAATCCGGCGATATAAAGGGTGTCAAAAATGGATAACGGCCGATGTGGCACGCAAACCGAGGCGACGAGGGCATTTTGGAAAAATACCCAAAAAATTGGGGAGTGAGAGCGAGAAATGATCTCAAGCATCATCACCAGCTCGGAAAAATGAATCCGATGATATAAAACATGTGAAAAATGGAGAACGACCGATGTGGCACGCAAACCGAGGCGACTAGTGGCGTCTGGACACAATGTTGATATTGGTCCTGGTGAGAGCGAGAAATGATCTCAAGCATCATCACGAGCGCGGAAATATGAATCCGGCGGTGCAAATGGTGCGAAAAACGGAGGTCATAAGGACTCCGGAATGGTCAAAGGAACTAACTAGGTTAAAAAATGGTTGCAAATAAAGGTGAGCCCACCAAGCCAAGGATGCAGTGGTGGGGAGAAATGATAACCAATGGGGGAAGAATACTAGGTGTATCAAATCAAATCAAATCTACAAGTGATATGTGAGCTCAAAAATGGTTGAGATCATAAGTGTGAAAAAGTGAGCAGGGTTAATGACTTGCCCCCATGCTATGTGCATGGGGTTTGTGATTATGGATCACATATGTGTGGGTTTGAACAATGGGTTCATTGACGTGCTGAGATAGATGTGATGGGGAAGGTTCAAAATGATTGATCATGCCCCCTATCCCAGGGTCGAGGGAATCTATTATGCCCCTTGACTCAGAGGTGTCAAGGTGGTGCTCTATGATGGCGGGGTCAAGACCGAGCACTTCGGTATAGGACCAGGCAAAGACATCACGGAATTCTCGGAAGAGTTTTCTGTACTCCTCAATCTCTTGTTCACTGCAGGAGGATCCTAAGGCAATGCATTCATTGACACCAGGGGGGTCAGAGATATCTATATGGATAACGGGTGAGATATTGGCCATGTTACCCTCCTCGAAAGCGTCAGGAGCAGGAATAGGGTCCTTGAACCAGTCAACCTTGCAGGGGAGGAAGTCTTTGGACTCAACTGTGAATTGGGTAGCTATGCTAGAGGAGGATTCTTCTGGGATAAAATAGGAACGGTGGTGCATGTCATCCCAGGGGTAATCCGGGGCAGTAAGGGCCTCAAGAACTTCCTCATCAGTACGGAAAGTTTGTGTCGTCAAATCAGTTGACGAGGGGGTAGTGGTTGAAGAGATCATATAGATGATATTAACTTCTCCAGAAGGGGGAGAGACCGGGGGGTAGATCTCCTCAATGGTGGGTGGTGCCGTCTCAAGATCCAGATTGTTCATCTCATAGAGAGCCGCTCTGTAATCCGGGAGATCGGGACAATGATGTGAATAATGCCCGTAAATACCGCATATGGCGCAGGGGTGGTTGGTATGTAGGGACTTATCTTTAGGCTTGGGAGTGGGGTTTAGTTCAACAGTTGGGATGTTGGGGTCATCGTCGAGCATCTGCATGTGCTTCTGTAATGCTGGTAACTGTGGGCATTGGTGGGTTGCATGGCCCAACTCATCGCACAGCGAGCATTTGGGAGGAGCACGAAATACTAGAGGGTTTTTTACTATCTTTGGAGGTGGTACAGCAGTGTAAGGTTGTGGACCTCTGCCCCCAGTGGGTTTGGGAGTAGGAGGTGGAGTCGTGGAGGACGAAGGGGTAGAGACACCAGGAGGTGGCTGAGAGGTAGTAGCCATGGGTTGCACCGGTTGGAGGACGACATCTGGTGTCGGTGGGCGAACGGGAGGCGAAAGATACCACACGGGTAATCCCAAAGTTAACCGAGGGAGGCTAAGGGTAGCCATGACCGGGGCGCTTACTACTCCCGATGGAGGGACTAGGAAGGGGATTGTATGGATAGGTGTAACACCAATGTGGCTAGGTACCAATGGTGGTTTAGGCAACAAGGGTGGTTGATTGTTAGGAGGTTGGTTGTCGTGGGACACAGTACATAAGTCAGACACGTCGGGCGTAGGTGACGGGGGAGGAATGGATTGAAAGGTGGAGGTCATCGACGTGTCTAGGTAGACTCCAGGCCCCATAGAGGAAACAAATGAGGTGGTGGCACGAGAAACAGGTTGTTCAACCATGGGGAGAACATTTTCAGGTGCCGCGGGAGCACTGGGATCATAGTAGGTGAGCTGGTCAACCTTAACCACGCATCCCTCATGGGGGAACATCATGGTGCGAAAAATGGAAGAGGAAACCGACCGCATGGCATACATGTAGCTGCGGCCAAGTAAAAGGTTATAATCCAATTGGGCATTGATTACCTCGATGTTAATGAGTACAATTTTGCCACCTAACTGGATGGGGACATTGGCTAGGAGGCCTTGGGGCTGAGCCGAACGACCGTCGTAGGCGCGTAATGCAGTGGTAGACTGCTGGAGAGTGGGGGATCCCAACTTCTGCCACACGAATGTAGACATGACGCATGTGGAGGCACCTTCATCGATGGATGACAAGATTCCGAACGGAAACAGAAACTTGGAATGCTAAGGAGGAAGGCAGGCGAGGTTCAGACTGGTCTAAATCAAATGCCATCAAATTCGAATCATTTGGGTCAATCCCCCCAATGACGGAGAGTAAAGTCTTACGCTGGGAAGGGCAGTTCTTCAAGACTTCTAACGCAGACATGGCTGCGGGAGATTGGGCTAGGTCGTCTATAATATTGTAGTTTGACGCAGCGCGCGCGTTGGGGTTATTGTTGATACGGCGAAGTGGGAAACGAGGGGCTTTGGGAGCGCCATCTAGTGGAGGTGGAGGAATACGTAATGCTTGATCTGTGGGATGGGCGTTGGTGGGTTTATCAGTGGGAGGTGCTTCAGTGGTGGAGCCATATTGGTTCCGACGGGTCTGAAGGTTGACGTCAGCGGATGACATCATCAACAAGTGGTGGGTTCCTGAGTCAAACATGGGTTGATCAGGAGCAGCGTACGTGATCTGCTGTTGGGGTTGCATGTTGGCTTGAGGGGGAGCCAACGGCTGAGTGTTCACAACGCCTTGGGTTGGTAATGGGTTTTGCAGTACCAAAGGTGGCTGCTGAGGTTGAGGGGGGTTAGGAGGCGCCTGAGGAGCTGCTTTCCCTTGGAGGTGGGCATCGTCAACCCAGAGCTGCCGAGCTCGCTCTAAGTGTGGGCAAGCATGCGTGTAGTGTCCATAGACCCCGCAAATAGAACAAGGGTGGTTTATTCGCAAATTGGGGTTTTTAGCCTGCTTGGGCGGGCGATCAGGGTTTTGGTTAGCAGGGGCTGCATTATTATTGTCGGGGGGATTCGCCGGTTGACCAGCTTGGTCTGTAGGTTGGTTGTTCCCACGATTACGGCCCTTGCTGCGGTTTTGTTGGCCCTGGTTGCGTTGGTTGTTCTGGTTTTGCTGCGGCTTTTGTTGGGCATAAACTTGCCCTTGGGCAGCAGGTGGATTCTGAGGTTGCGCAGGTGCTGGAGCAGGCTGCGCAGGATGATATGTAGGTGGAGGCTGCGCCGGTGTAGCAACTTGAGGGGGTTGCTGATATGTTTGTGGAGCAGGTTGTGGGTTTGCCGCAGGGGCTGCCTGTGGCGGATAATAAGCGGGTGGTGCTTGTGAGGGCGCAGGAACTGGGGCAGCCTGCTGATGGTAGTAGGGCTGAGGTGCGACTGGGGGGGCATAAGCGGGAGTTGCATGACCGAAACACTGAGGAGGACATGAGGATCCATGGTGATGGTGATGTGTCATGGGAGCATACGAGTTGGTTGCTCCAGACTGTGAGATAGCCCGCGAAAGGTCGGGGCCAGGGGAAGGACATGTAATAGAAAATGGTTGGGGATGCGAAGAAACACGGCCAATGATACCGTCTGCGGCGTGGGATGCCCCCGGCGCATCATGCTGGGAGGACTCACCGCGAGGGGCGTCAGGTATAATGGTATAAAGGTAACCCGACTGGGCATAAATGAGATCGAACTGCTGTGCCTTAAGGATGGCCTCTTCTTCAGACAGGGGTCTTTCGGAAGCTACATCCTTAGCAATAACAGGGAGAAGGGACTTGAGGAACCAATCTAGGAAGATACGGTCGTCTAGTTTGATCTTGCATAAGCTACGGCGTTGACACCACTCATGGATGTGGTCCGTGATATGGGTAGCCGTGTTTTGTCTGCAGGATAGGAGGATCTCAACGCCCGCGTCGTAGCGGACAGGCAACTGGAAGAACTGCAGAAAGGTTGAGGCAAGGGAAGCAAAAGTGGCATGGGTCCCGTGGGGTTGCTCGATATACCACTTGGCTGCAGAGCTAGTGAAGGTGCGCTGTAAGAGACGGAGGCGAACAGAGTCATCCACTATGGAGTTAGAGGAACACCATAAGTGGAAAGACATGATATGGTTTTGTGGGTCCTCACCTGCCTTACCCTCGAACTTAGGGATGTCAGAGGGGAGCTTGGTAGGCATATGAGGCCACGCAGGGTCGTGTCGAATAGGATCGTTGGTCAATCTGGCCAGGTCAGGTAGGTTGAGGCTAGCCATGAATGGTAAACTGGAAGAAGGATGTGACACAGTAGTGGGTTGGACCAAGTTGGGGCCAATGCCCCCAAGTGGAGGGACAGGATTTGGGATGGTGCCCCCAAGTGGGGGAACTAAGGTGGTGGAGGATGGTCCAGCACCACCATGGGTAGTGTGAGCCACTGATGTAGTGGGGATAGGGATTCCCACTGCAGGAATAGGTACCGTGAGGGGAACGGTAGATGGGGGCCCCATGGAGGGCATACCCAAAATAGGTGTAGTAACTGGTGTAGTGGTGGATGTGCCACCAATGGTCCCTATAACAAAAGGAGTGGAAGTCGTGCCAGCCATGGGGCTAGTAGGGGCAGTGTAAATAGGGTTCTCAGACTCTTCGTCAGAATCGGAGGTAACGTAAGGAGCGTCAATATCTGGTGACGGAGTCCTATGTCACTGACGAGTGGAGTCAAGTGACAAGGCTCTAGATCTGTGATGAGTGGTATCAACGGATGATGATCGGAATCTATGACGGGTGGTGTCAAGAGAACCGTGCTGTGGGGGCTCGCCCCTGAGGTGCCAAGAATGTCTCGGGGACTCAATGGTGACAGATGGTGTCAAATCTATGTGGGTTGAGGTGAGTATAAAAACAGCTCAAAAAATCCTAATGCAACCGAGTGTGCAAAAGGAGAGCTAAAAAACAAGGCACTCAGGCCAACAACCAACTCAAAACACCCACTGCAACAGCTGTGCTACAATAGGTGGAGTATCAACAAAGATGGTCAGAATACCAACAAGCAGCAGGTTTCCTAAAAACAAAAAATGGTGGACTCACTAAACATATCCTCTGCAAGGTGATGAAATCCAAGTCAGACAATATGAGTAGGAAAGCCAAGTGGCTATGATATCCCCCTACCGGGAGGGACACCGGGTAGTCAAACCTAGAAGAATGGCAACTAAGATACCCCGTTCATGACACGTCCAGAAAGGTGAATCTGCCGTTTAGTCCGTTGACCGCAATACCCCTATACAGGCATATCCCGCGAACCGCGAAAGGTAGCCCTTCGGTTACTGAATGGAGTGCGGTATTCCACTCAGGCCTCCGGAACCAGTCTCTCGACTTCAACCCTCCTAAGGGAGAGGCCCTCTGATAAACTGGTCGTGACCGTGCCAAAAAGTACTAGGGGATTTTGGTTCCCTATTTGGACAACAACTATGTCTCAAGTGTAAGTGACCGAGGGGTGTTATTGGAAGCCTATCCCCCCGACCCTACCTAACTACAAAGATTCTTTTGTGTTCCCCAAGTGAGGTTAGAATGTTGGTTTAGTTAGGTACTTTTTAAGGCTCACTTGAATTATGTGACAGAGTGTGTGCTCGTGAGGTGATGAACCCAAAATAGAAGTGCCACAAGGGGGGCAACTTCTAACTATCAATAATGCTGGAATTGAAACTTGAACTTGCAAAATTTTCTAAATTAAAAATACTGAAATTTTAAAAGAATTCTATAAAGGGAACAGAAATTATGTTGCAGAAAGGCTGTAGGGAAGTGAGGCTGCAGGTAGGACAGAGGACTGTTCAGATGCAGAAAATATATGCAGCAAAAGGGGCTGGGCTCAAATTAGGGAAAAAGTGCAGAGATCAGACCGCGGGTTAGTGGCGAATCGGAACAGGCGGACCGCGGGTTTGAGGGAAACAGACGCGGTCAGGTCGCGGCTTTCGGACCAACAGATGCGGTCGGGACGCAGGAAATAGGGAAAAAGACGCAGTTGGGTCGCGGTAAAAAGGTTAACAGACGCAGTCGGGCCGCGGGAAAGGGACTGAAAGCCGCAGTCGGGACGCGGGAAAATGGCCAACAGGCGCAGTCAGATCGCAGCAAACAGGCTGATTAGCCGCGGTCGGATCGCAGGTAACAGACTTGAATCCGCCGGCAGGGCGTCGGAAACAGTCTGAGAGCCGCGGTCGGGTCGCAGGTAAAGGCCTGAAAGACGCGGTCGGGACGCGACTGCAGAGGGAAAATACACGGTATGCGGCGGCCGAAAGGGACAGCCAAAAGGAAAAAAATTTCTAAACGGAAACCAGAAATTCAAAATCTAGGGGAGTCGCCAAAACTGTAGCTAGGGTTTTGCCCCTAGCTTGTGCAAATGAGCACCTACTAAGGAGAAGGGACTCCTTAGTAGCAGTTCAGTAAATGTAAATAATTAAGCTAAAACAAAAATAAAAACTACTCTAAAACATGTGCATGAAAAAGTAAACAACAATTTGTAAACAAGGGTTTTGTATTAATATTAACTTCAATGTGAAGGTTGATGAAGCTCCTTGCAATGTCCAAGAGGGTTGCTCCAAGCTCCAATGTGCTCCTTCTCTTTCTCCAATGGTGGAAATGGGCCAAAAGGGGCTCTCAAGGTGAAAGTAGTTCAATGGTGAACTAGGGTTTCGAGAGAGATTTTGGCAGAGTAAGGGTATACTTGATTATGGATATGGAATAAGGGATCTCCATCACCTATTTATAGTTTTTTGGTGGTGGAGTGCTGACCCATGGTTTTGGGAAACACATGGTTTAGGGCAGCTGTATAGGGTTTTTTCCTCATTTTCCTCATTATTTTATATTTTTTATTCCCTTTTTAGGGGATTTTTGCTATTTTTGGAGGAAAAGGGGGTTTTTTAGCCTTTTTGAGGCTATTTTGATGGTTTTGTGGCCTTTTGGAGGCATTTTAGGCCCTTTGGAGGCTTTTTAATGGGATTTTTTGGGATTTTAAGGAAAATATGGTAGGAAAATGGACAAATGAGTCATATAATGTGGTAGATGAGGTAGTGAACACTTTTTGGGTGTTAACACAGAGACCTATGGCTGGGAGGAACGTTGCAGCGACATAGCTAGTTGTTTGGGACAACATTGCATCAAGATGAGTATTTTATGGTGTTTACTTCTGCACTATTTTAATTAATTGATGGTTGTTAATGATATGTTGAATGCATATGATATGTGTGTGGATGATTTGTTTATTTCCACTATGCATGTTTGTTGAATGGCATCTGCACACATTCGTTTTAATTATATGAACCTAATGAATTGGCTGCGTTTTATGAAAAGCCCCATAGAACGGCATCAGGTTCTCGTCCTTGCATTGGGTCCAAGGGTGGAGACATTACAGATGGTATCAGAGCTGCTGGTTGTAGCATTGGGCCTTCATGGGCTACCTATCACATCTTGCAGGGGTAAGTATGCTTCCTGATCATTATAGACCATTAAGAAAAATTTCAAACTTTCAAATTTTCAAAAAAATTCTAAGTGTTTTTCCTAACTGTTTCGGCGAGTCTCATGGAGTTGAGCCGACGTGTTTTGGCGAACCTCACTGAGTTGCGCCGAAGTTGTCGGCTAGAACTGGTGAGTTTGCGCCAAAGTTGGCGGCGAAACTTGGCCAATTGCTCCACAAACGAAACGGCGGAAAAGTTAAGAGTTTTGGGCCGAAACGGTGGAAGAAATCAGCGAGTTGGTCCACAACGGTGGAAGGACTCGACGAGTTGGTCCGAAAAATTTCAAAATTTTTCTAAGTGTTTACGGTGGAAAGAACTCGTGAGTTTTCGCCGAAACGGTGGAAAGAACGAGTGAGTTTTTTCCGAAACGGTGGAAGGAACTGACAAGTTTTTGCTGAAATGGTCGACCGGAAATTTTTGAAGTTCGCCAAACCGGAAGAACTCGTATAGTTCATCCGCAACAATGGTGAAACCCAGCAAGTTCGTCCGCAACGACGGAAAAATTTGGCGAGTTTGAGCAGCAAAGTCGGAGGAAGCTGGAGAGTTTGCGCCGCAACGGCGGAAAAAGTTGGTGAGTTTCCGCCGCAGCATTGGAAGGAATTGGTGAGTTTCTGCCGCAGTGACGGAAGGAAAAGCTGAGTTTTCGACCGGAAGAACTCAGCAAGTTTGTCCGCAACAGGTCGGAACAGAATTTCCAAGTCCACCGAAACAGAAAATTTCAGCTATTTTCCAGGGAGATTTTTCAGGTGCCAAAAGTTGAAAAATGTCATGGAAATTATGCGCCAGATTGCACAAAATCGATGGATTTACAACAACAACAACAAGAACAAAATGAGGGCACTGCCCTCGACCCGCCCTGCGCCACTCAAGGGGGCAAGCCTCCTTGACCCCCGTCGTCCCCCCGGAGACAGTCGTTGAAAGTGTGAAATGCATTCTTGGGATGAGAAGCAGGAATTGCATGGAAGGTTTGTGGAAGCCTTATTAAAAGTAATTGGCTGTGATATGCATTGCAGAAGAGCAATGGGAGCAGCAAGGCAATGTTGATAAGAGGGAAACTTTTCACCTTAATTATTTCTGTTATAGCATAGGAATTTCATGCTTGAAAAGTAGCAACTAAGAATGTTTTACATTTGTATTAAATTGCTACTTGGTGAGAAATGATAGCTATGATTCCTTGCGTGCTTGGTAGGGAAAGCCAAGAAAAGGATCATCCATGATGTAGAGGAGGAACTCCATGTCATAATGAGGAAATTGGAAAGGGGGAATTCCTTAACTCCTCTCTTACTATTGTTTTTGTATTTTACAAGTTATATATGCATAAAAGCTATGGCATAGGAACGCTGAAAATGCAAAGGATCATATAGATGAAGTAAACGTGCACTAGTTGGCACATTAATAGACATTGCATAGTTCATGTGACAATGTTTGTATATGTATATGATACTACTTATTGGTAAAATAGTGAGATTTTACATATGCAACAAACCACTTAAGATCATTATGGTGGTTGCTAATAATTAGTTGTGTTATCATTGGTTGTAGGACCAAAGAAAACCGAAGCATGGATAAAGATGTGGATGATGATTGTTGCATATGACCAACAACCTTATGAAGAAAGGATGGTGCAACAAATCTATGATCATGACGTTGGTAAAAAGAACTATGAATCCTTGGTAAGAGGCCAACTGATCAGGTAACATCCAGTGATGTTAATGATAGCCATGCAGGTAATGGTTATGTGTGCTTAAAGTGCATGAATGATGAAAGAGGATTTGGTAAGATCCCTTCAACTATGATTAAACTATGTTGATTTGGTTTGCATGTGGTATGGAGTTCCTGAACGTGAATGTCAACCTACCAAGTATGGTGAGGTGTGGGTAAGTGAAGGAAGGGAGCCTTATGCCCTATAGTTTCTTAGAAACCTCAATGCATTCATATGAAATTATATCATGCCATTTGGGTAGGATGGTTGCAAGATTAACAACCAAATCAAGTAATGACTTATGGTCCTGATGTAGTGTATGCCATATGAGATAGTCATGGTTAGACCATAATATGTTGGAATGCATAGTATTCATGGATTAATGCAAGGTTGTATTGAGGGGTTATGCATTGAGTGAATGCACTGTAAATGTTGTGAATGTGCATGCATATGTGTAAGTGCACATGTTAAGATGCATTGCGAGAATGCATGGTTGTCATATGTATAGGTTTCAATGCATTTAGATAATAGATAAAATGGTGAACCATTGTTAATACTGAGAGAATTTCATGAGCTACTATGAATGCAGGAGAAAGATTGCATGAAGAAGGTAGACATGATGATGGGCTACTAGAGTGCTATGTGGAAGGACAGAGATTGCATGGAATGTGAAGCAATGAGTACTTACAATTTATTTAAATTGCACGGATAGTGTACCCATGTCTTGCAATTTTATTTATGATAACGATGCATATATAGATATATACATATATTTCATTGAATTTCAAATGTTGACAGTTGAAGGTGTTTGAATTATTGAGGGTTATAATTCTGAGATCACTTCAGTGACTGTTGTAGCAATGAAAGGATTATATGCATAGATATTCACGACATGTTTAGCTGATTGAATTTTCAGATTTCGGGTAGATTGTTTTGAGCATGGAAAATGTGGGTAAGTCCATGATGAAGATTGGAATCTACCATGAGAAAGAGCCAGACGATATGAGAACAAACTCATGGCTAAGCAAATCAATTCTGCAGATGACAGAATTGCAAATTCATACTTGAATTTAATTATTAATGTCATCGTTTGATTAAGGAAAATTAGATTTGAATTTTATTGAAATGTTGCTGACTATTTGGCTATTTGATAAATGTTCCAGGTAGACACATTGCAGGAAGACCATGTGTGATGACCTGCAGAAGCCAAACTCCATGGGAAGGACCCCATGCTTTAGAAATGGGTTTCGGGTGAAACACCATTGCATAATTCAAGGATGACATATCAGCTGAGTTGTATGTTGGAAAACCATGAGAGTAAGATGGTAAAGCTATGCTAAGAAGGCATGTGTGGATTATGGAACGTAGAAAGATTGGGGTGGAAAACCGAAGAACTGTTGACTCAGAGAAGGGAGCCCCCATTCTTCGCAAATGAAGAAAAGATACATCTACAAAATGAATGAGTATTCTGTGACCCTAGATAAGAACATGCATGTCTAAATTATTAGGGTTAATATGCAAAGCATTCTCTACTTTATTTATATCATTTCAGACTGCTTAAGTATGATTAGGGCCTATATGGCTCACATTAGAAAAGGGGGTGCACACCTTTTCTGGTGTCGGGTCATGATAGGGTTGTCAATATTGACTACACCCTAAGGGAATGGATGCATTCCTGGTGTTTCAATACTTGATAGTGAATGTTATGGAATGTGGTTGCGATTTTGAGAAGCAATACTGATAAGCCTACTTATCCTTCTTGTGTTGTCAACCTACACAGATGTCAATTGGTACTACACATTAAGAGGCAAAGTGAAGAAGGGTATGCAGAAGGACTGTATAGGAATTGGTAACCTTTCTATGCTCACACTAAATAATATTGGAAGGGATGGACAAACCCAAGGAGTTGTGTAGTGAAAAGGGGTATCATCCTTATGTGAGTGGGGCCATGCTAACTTGCAGTCAAGAAAGTCACCTATAAAGTTCCTAAAAGGAACCACCGATTCGCACAAAAGAAGGAGTGACGTCCTTGTATGAATGAAGAGTTGATGTGTGTGAAGGGTTGTGGTGCGAGAAGGTGTGGTGGCATTGGTGAAGGCATAAAATCTCTATTGGGTCAGCAGTAGGAGGGCGGGCGCCAAGACTGACTGAAAACCCTGAGATGCCTATTGGGTCACCAGTAGGAGGGTGGGCGCCAAGACTGACTGAAAACCCTGAGATCCCTATGGCTCCATAGTAGAGCCTTGACCTATAATGGTCAGGTGGTGCAGTTTCCTTCCATTGTTCGATGACCCAGACGAATGTGTTGGCTCGGCACTGGAGAGGGCCAACCAAGTATGGGACTGGTTGGGCACCACCAAATGCTTGGTAAATCCAGCCGATAGGGAGGTGTACTGGTTAAGCATTAACTATATCCAAGTCCATAGGCGATTCCAAGGCTTGCAAAGTGAAGTAGGACCCTGTTGACCAGAGGGGAAACGCACAATACAGATAAGTATTCGTTTTCATTTATGTCTTGTTTGGAATAGTGAAGATTTTAGGTATAAGTCTTCTAACAGCTAAGCTGATACACTATTGTTTCTTTGTTGGAAACCTTGGTCATTGCAGGAAATCAAGACCCTGAAAGACTGTAAATTGCTGGTAAATCCAGAGAGTAAATGAGTGGGCGATATAAATTATTGAGAAATCCAGGGAGTAGCTGGTTGAATGCTATAAAATTCTTGATAAGTCCAGAGAGTGACTAGTTTGATACGGTAAAGCAGCGTGTACGCTGGCCCAACACCCCTTAAACAATTGATAAAACCAGTCGGAGCACTGGCCTAGCATATTGCTAAAGGAAATGATTGATAAACCCAGTCGGTGTACTGGCCTAGCATTGCCTATTCGAATGATTGTGGAGTAGCCTACGTGCTGGCCCAACATTCATAATTGTGTCCACGGGAAATCCAAGGCTTGCAAAGCAAAGAAGGATCTCGTGGAATAAATTGAATACATCTAATACAAATAAGTATTTGGTTACCTTGCAGCTTCTTGCTTATGAATATACGTGTGTATATGATTTGGTTATGATTTCCTAAACTCTTGTTTAGAGATAAACGCTATGAAAATGAACTAAAAATGTGAATTGATTCAATGTTTGAGTGTAGGTATTGTTGGAAGCAAGGACCAGGAAGGCATAATAGGGATGCAGATGGACATGTGACCATCCTAAAGAGATCAATATGAGCAATAATGAAAGATGGTGCTAGTGGACATGAGTGGGTCATAGTAGCCAAAGGTTCTGTAGGAAACTATGGAGGAGGCTTCTAGTTGAAAATCCTTAGACAGACCTTAGACACTAAGTGTCATAGCCAAGGAAGGAAAGTCAAAGCATTCGCATTGAAGTGAAAGAGACTAAGGAGCATGAAACTACAGCGATGGTGTAGCTCCATAATAGAACAAGACTAAGAGGGAGAAAATCCTACTCTTCTCTTTCCTTTCGATTGATGCATTTATAAAACAAAAGATTGTTGAGTGCATGTCATGGCTGAAAATAGATTGTGTTTAATTGCTTGAGATGAATTGTGAATGCTGAAATAGTAAATTTCCTGTGAAAGAATGAACATGAATGAGTTCATGTGTATGTTGGAAAGCATGAAAGTGTGGAAGTCCCAGAAATAAAGCATGGACGTTCCATGTCAAATGGGAAAATAATTGACTAATTTTAATGTTCATGTTATGCTTTTCCTAACAAAGAATTTCCATGATGAATTTCACAGGTAAGAAAGTGAAACAATTGGTTGCAATCGGCACAAGAAAGTGTTGCTAGTAAGCAAAGTGTAGTCAGTTGTTTCCATTGACCATGGCAGCAGACCGAGGGCTATTAGAGTTGGCTGAAAGTCTTCTTCAAACAATTGCTAGGACCCAAGAAAATCTTGGAGAGATGCTCAAGCTACAGAGGCAACAGAATGAGATGAACCACAAGGTTTTGCAGGACTCTATTTGTCTGCAAAAAGAGGTAAAAAGAATTCTGGGAGCAATCAGTAAGGGAAAGGAAAGTGGATCCATGAAGAAGCATTCATCCAATCGTCCGATTAAGAAATGTTCTAGGTGGGAAGATTCAAAGTACATCGAGCAGGAAAAGGTAAAGCAATCAATGAAATGTTGGGGATGTGGAGGAAATCATTGCCTCCGCGACTGCCCAACAATGGAACATCAAGAGGGTAGCCGCCATAAAGTTTCCAGACTTGTAGATCAGTGGGAAGGTAAAGAAAGGGAAGGGATTGTTTTGGAACAATGCCCTCGTGCAGAGCTAGAAGGTCCCAGCCAACAAGAGCCGTTTGTGAAGACCAAAGGACTTGGTCCTGAAAACCCAAGTAAAGGGTGAAACGCAGGACAGACCTGCCACATTTTGTGAATTTTGGACATGTATATAGCGTGTATGTATTCCTAAGTAATTGGAACATCGAGGACGGTGTTATTCCAAGGGGAGGGGATTGTCACATCCCCGCTTTGACCCTTGTAATATTTTGGGTTATAATGTAAGTATTGTATGCATATTATGTATGATTCCTAGCGTGGAGCTCAAGGCCAAGGCCCCGCTAGCGAATGCTCGACCTAGAAGAGGCAAGTATTTAAAATTATGCTACCCATGTGTTAGTGAACCATGGGAATTGTAAATATGCATTTTAATATAAAATACCACAACTAGCTATGCAATGCAACAAGAGATGGGAGCATGATGTTACAAGGAAATTGGGAGGGAAATATTCAAACCCTTGAGCCAATCAATTCAAGCCAAGTGTCATTGAGAGAACCCATGAACCCTCAACTACCCATGTTGACTTTTGTACCCAATCATTCATTTCTCCCAAGAATTGGTTGAGGTAGTTAATGCCTTGGGGAATGGAGAGGTATGGCTGTCCAAATTCGAGTATGGACAAGCCACCCTTCCTAGATTTTCATGTTTGGCTTCTTGGGAAAGAAAGGAGCCATGAAATTTCCCCCAAGCCATTATTCAACCATCAGTCTTGCTTCCTCACGAGTTTAGAGCTACCTGGGTGTTTTTCTCCAGGGTTTTGCTGTGTTTTCCTTCATTATCCTAGCTAGGAAGGGCGTTTTTGTGTTGTGTAATAGTGGGGAAGAAAGGGAAATCGATTTGGGGACCATAGAGGCTGTTTTGACTCACTGATTGCTTGTATATCTGTGGGAGAAATCACTTTCTTCCCTATGGTCGATTTTCCCTCTCACAAATCCGTTTTTGTTGTGCCTACGTTTTGTGGAAAACCCCTGTCCATCTAGTTCCTAAGCCCCATTACTGAAATTGTGTTTCCCATCCCATATCTGAGTTTTGGGTGCAAGAGAATGATGGGGTTGAGTTGGGTATCCATTGCTTTGGGTTGTGTTGTGCTTGAGGGTTCCCTTTTCCTTGTAGATATCATGCCCATCTCGGGGGTGGTATCTGAGTGCTGAAAGAATACAGGCTGGGCAGAGACCTATGGCTGGGAGGAACGTTGCAGTGACATAGCTAGTTGTTTGGGACAACATTGCATCAAGATGAGTATTTTATGGTGTTTACTTCTGCACTATTTTAATTAATTGATGGTTGTTAATGATATGCTGAATGCATATGATATGTGTGTGGATGATTTGTTTATTTTCGCTGTGCATGTTTGTTGAATGGCATCTGCACACATTGGTTTTAATTGTATGAACCTAATGAATTGGCTGAGTTTTATGAAAAGCCCCATAGAATGGCATCAGGTTCCCGTCCTTTCATTGGGTCCAAGGGTGGGGACGTTACAACCACACTTGGAAGATGACTCTCAGTTCTCCTGAGAGGTGGAAGATCCTATCACAGGTCCATCCATTCTTGATCTGCAAAACATTGGTAAGTAACGCTGCTATCATGACGTTATCAAGCCTTGGCAGTGCCTTGCATTCTATCCTGTCAATAAATCTGTATTTTTATTTTATAAAATACTTGTTGTGTATAAGGACAGGGGGGTCTTACTACGAGCCACCCCTGCCATGATCATGGGTCCAATTTGGACTGGAGCTATCATCATGTGGTCACCAAGCCACGATAGTTGCCTTCAATATCACAACCAAAGGACAAGGGGTCTCCTTACTAAGCCAGCTTGATCAATTTCTGGATTAGGTTTTTGAATGGCACTGTTGATATATGATTACCAAGTCAGGGCAGTGGTCTTGTATCAACAAGGTCTTATGTGCATCCCTTGAATTTTAAAAAAAAAAAAGGTGTATATAGCCAAAAGGGAATCGTTGTATATAAAATCAATTAATAAATGAAGGTGATATGTAATTTGGATATCCATGAGCAGTTTTGAGTGTGTCTGAGGTTTATCACAAGCTGATGTTCAATGATTGCATAATGGTAAAGGATCTATGTTGTCTCCCAATTCTCCTTATCAGATTTGCATTATTTTTAAAATGAACATTGATGGAAATATATCAATCTTATGTTTCCTGCTTGTCGGTTGTCCCCTTTACAAATTTTTTCTAACAATTTTAGGTTGGAAAGGCAGTTGACAGATATACTTTCTCTAACTAAAGTTTGTTGGCAGAGATAACGGGTTCTTCTCGGCCAGTCGCCATTTGTTGTGGTCACAACAGATCCCATGCTTCGGTTAAGCATGGGAACCCCATTTTTTTCAAAAAAAAATTAAACACAAAGGTATTTGGATAAGTGTTCTTGGTTTTGTGATCTTGTACCTGTACCTTTGTTTTGCTTGATTGTCATTCTTTTCCTCGGAAAAGAATCATTGTTTTGGTCTCAAAAATGTTCAATTTTAATTGTTTTATCATCTATTTTCTGCCAACCCGAAACCCCACATTCTAACACCCCGAGATCCCGAACCCAAAAGATGCGGGTTGCGGGGTGTAGCTTTTAGTCTTTTGGTTTTGGTGTTCCCGAAACCCACAACCCGAAAGGTTCGGTTTGCAGGAATCCTTTGTTAATAATTTTGGGAGATTTGTCTTCCTGAAACTCGCCAGTGCAGATTTTGGGTTTTCGGGAATGTGTTTACTGTTTAGTCATGTTGCGTGTTGCCGGAACCCGCAACCCAGGAAAATCTTTTGCGTTTTTTAATGATTGTTTCCTGTTCTGAACCCACAACCCGCAAGTTTCGGGTTGTGGCTTTCGGGAATCATGAATAAGTTTATGGATAGCCACCTACGAAACAAACCCGCATTCTCCATCGGTTGATCTCTTCCATCCATTCTTTTCGATCGCACGGTCACAACTTAATTTAACAAATCGATAAACAAGGGTTTTTCTTTATTTTCTTTTATCATTTTCACTGCAGGAAATTACCCAGTTGCGTCGATTTTTCTGCGGATTTCGTACCAGGAGACCATTTTTACTAGTTTTCAGTTACTCCTAGGTTGGCTTGCTATCACTCCTGCACTTGCGATTGATATGTTCATTATTTGGATTTTAGTTTTGATTTTTCTTTCTTTTATTTATCATATTTTTCAAAGCTCTACCACCATGTCGAAAAATACGGAGTCTAAGATGGCTAACAAAGATTCCCTGACCAGAGACCCCAATTTTGGTATTTTCTCTGATACAAGTGAAAGGGTTATAGAGACCTATTAGATGGATTGGTCAAACATATATTCCATATTTGACAATGACGACCTTTCCCACTTTGAAAATGATCGACCTGTGTATGAGAAAATTAGGGCTTCTCAGATACACGTCATTGTTGCTCGTCCCGCCATTTTACCTTACATTGATGTTGTCAAATGGATAATTGAGAATGAAAACCCAAAATATCGGTCGTTTAACGATAGCACAGGGGCTCAATTGACCCATTTCCGCCCCGAGGTCTCTATTCGAGCTTTCGATCTTAAACCGCATGTCCATACCCTTAGTCCTGAGTTCATACAGTCCTCAAAAACTTGGCATAACTTCAATGATGTTAAAATCATCAATGGTCAAAAATAATTCCTTTGTGCCTAAGGCCAACAACCTCTATCCTATTGTCTGGTTCAGAGAACCTTACTCTTTGTTAGCAGCTATGCTTTGTAGGATTTACAGTCTTCCTAACTGTTCTGTCTTCAAAGCTGAATGGGCACCCATAGCGCATCATGTGTTAACTACCGGTGAATATTTCCCATGGGATTCTATCATGTCCTTCAAATTGAAGACTGCCATTGAAGAGTATCAGAAAGCACCTTCCCTGAAGAAACCACATTTCTACCTCTCGGCATATGTAATTGATGTTTTCTGCTCATAATTCCAGTACCCAAACTTAGGTTGGAATTGGACCACTTCAGACCCACCTGTTCACATTTATCACTCAACATTATGGGATGGGAACGTTATCCCTTTACTCTATGACATTTGTGAAAAAAAAGTGGGCATTGTTTATTTCAATATTTTCAGGCAAGAAGCACCTGCATTTTCAGCCGATGCCAAGGCTTTCATCAATACCATTGGTGATTGGTATATTGGTGAATATTTCTCATACATCAAAGTTTATGGAAGTGACACAGTACACCTTCTACCCAGGATAGTTCCTGATAGGCTGGTTATACAAGAAGTCTCCTTTCAGACTGTAATCGATGGTATGTATAAGAAGCATACAGTTCCTAGAAATAAAGGATGGCCTAAGTTTGGTTTGAACCTTGGGCCACTAGTTATCCCAACCTCAAATTGGGGTACAGTGCTCGGTGACCAGTTGGATGCTCTAAAGTTGGGTCTTGCTCCCAAAAGGAAGCATGATCCCAAGAAACTTCTTGATGCACACCTCAAGCAGATCCATGTCAAAATAGACTATGTCCATGAGGTGATTCCAGATGAATTTATCTACCAAGGAATCAACACCTTTTCTGAAGTAATTGCTAGGGCCAATAATTCAGATGAGCAGCATAACATTATGCATCATCAGAAATACCTTAAAGCCAGGACCTTAAGCTACAGAACTATGCAGCTAAATTTGATTGAGCAAGTAAGAAGAGAAAAGGAAGAGAAGGAGGCTCAAAAAGCTAAAGCTCCTCTAATGCTTACTTGTTCAAATGGGGAAAAGGGTAAAACTCTATGGATCCTCCTCCTCAAACAAAGACTGCTGAAGAAGTCAAAGTTCTGTTGCAGACAGCTCATCATTTCAAACAAGGATTAGTACAAATCACATCAGTATTGGGTACTCAGGTAGTTGAATCTCCAAAGCTCACTGTGAACATCCCAGTGTCTACTGCAGCTACACAGGAAGAATATGATCTTATGATAATCAAAGCTAGCACAGCCAAGAGACAGAATATCATCTGCAATACAAATTCCCCCTGAGGATATAATTGATTATGACCCTGAGCTGAAACCTCATCCCCCAGTATCAGTGACAGAAGAGGTAACTGAGGATTCACAGACAACTGTTGATTTGTTGAACACCATTGAGATGGACCACTTTTTTTTTTTATCATCAGGACTCAAAGGTTACAACAACTCTTGATATCACAACTAGAGCACTTTTGTTGCCAGCTATCCAAGAACTTTCTGCCTTGAATTCGGGGGTGGTAATCCTACTTTCTTTATCACAGTTATATCTTAGCTTCACCACTACCACTATTCCTTTCCTAGACAACCCAACCTCACTTGCCATCCCATCATCAATCATTGCAGAGGTTCAACCTTTGACTGCCCCTCTACAATTACCCACCTCTACTTCATTATCCTTCACCACTAGTGAAGCACCTTTATTTTCTATTTCATTATCAACTTCCCATATGGATAATCAAGTTTCACTTTCTGAAGCCTTTGTCTCAATTCCTTCTCCAACTCAAGTTTTTTCAGTTACCCAAGTCATCTCTACATTTGTGATTACCCCTCAAGTCATTGTGCCTATACCCATTTCTGTTGTCACTCAAACACCCTCACTGATCTCAATAATAAGTGTTTCTTCTACTTACATAGCATTGGTGACTGAGTATGCAGATGATGACATAGTTCCTTTTGGGAACTACTTTTACAGCAAAGATGACAAAGCAGTAATCAAGAGGACTAGGAAAAGGGGTGAAGATCAAGCTGGGTTAGAGACACCTGTTCTCGACCGGGTAATATGGGCTCCCAGAACAAATAATCCTTGGATTGAAGCAATTGAAACAGATGCGGATTTAGGGGCCTTTGCAAATGCAAATTTAGATTCAGTCTATGTTCTGGATAGGGAATTTGATCTAAAGGAGGAGGAGATCAAGAAGCTTAAAGAGGAGCTAGCTCAGACCAAAGAGCAACATGTAGTTGAAGTTGTTGACCTTAGGAAGGTTTGGGAAGACAGTTTACAGGATTGGGAATAGAAGAATGCTACTCTCCAGAATGAACTTCGCATAGCACAAGCTCAGAATTATTCCAATGTTGAGAGGATAGCCATTCTGGAAAAGCAAGTTGTGGATGCAACTGCAAGTGCAACCTCCTCCAATTTTTCTAGGTTCACACCTCTTGAGTTCAAGAATTTGGCTCTCCAAGTTAATCAGGAACACCACAAGTTGCTAGAGAAGTTGTACATTGCCCTAGATGAAATCAGAGAAACCTTTATCAGTTTCTCTAAGATGTCTTCTACCCTTGAAGAACAGTAAGCCAAAATACTCCAAGCATCCATGGCACAGGAAAAAATTTCTGAATGGCAGGGATACATAAAGGACAGAGCAGAGTATATACCAGTGCTTAGAAGCTTCCAGATTAAGAAAATTAAAGCCTCACTGAACACTTGGCTCAATTTAAATGAGACAACTGAGGAAATCATTAGAAAATCGAAGGATATTTGCACTAGGCGTTGGTATGCAGTGGATAACATCATGTATGTTTTGCACCTCCCGCTCATGGATCCTATTCTAGATGCCTGACCACCTAAATTTCGACTTGAGGAATTTGAACGCAGATGTGAAGAAGTTGAACAGAATATTCGAGCCCTTAATGAAGTCAGCATTGATGACGTGGACATGTTGATCAGGAGGCCACTCATTATGGAGGGAAAAATTCACATCTACCTTCGTACTTGGCATAAGTTGGAAACACATGATATGGAAAACAACACGTGCAATGCCCAACTGGGATTAGAATCAGTCAATTATCCAAACATACATGAGTTGTTAGAGTTATGGGATAAGTGGCAGGAGTTTCTGGATCGATAGCCTAATCCAAGTTTTGTAATCCCTATTTTTGGGGAATTTCCATTTTGGACTCTTGTTGTAATTCTTATTTAAAGAGGAATGCCTCCCAATGTTAGGGGTTGATAATTTTTGGGTTAGAAATCAGCAGGAGACGACCGTAGATACTCTATATTTACAGAGCTTTGTAATTTTTTTTATAGACTTCTTTAATACAGTAAAGTAATCCCTTGAATCATCTCTTGTTTATTGTTCAAGTTTCTTTGACGATGCCTGATTTCTTAATTCAAATTGTCATCTACAGTGTGTGATATTTTGCAACGAATTAATTTACATAGAGATTTATTGTGCTTATTTCTCTTTATGGCTGATTTGTGTGTGAAAATACTTAATTGAATTTATGTTAATTAAGATATTTCCTTTATCGATTTCTGCAAGTGATCAACATTCAATATAATCATTGTTAATTTTTCAATTAACAAAGTGATTGCAGGTTTATCTTGAATAGGATTACATGCTTATATTGTTGTCATTTAATTTTCATTAATTGATTGTGATTTAAGTAAACAAGTAAATTCATCTTTTACATTTATGTTGAGGTTGGCAAGCATGCTTGTTCCTTTTACATCAAGATTGATCTTCACAACAACAAGCTTTTCCTTAGAATAGGTCTAACCTAGAATAGATCCTTTCGTTCTAAATAGGTTAAGTTAGAACATTTCTAAGTCTTTCATACTTTTTTTTTCCTTAAGTGGAAGACTGATCCTTTGATCGAAACATCAACTCATAGAGTGCCAGTGGAGGCCGAATATCCGTGGGAGATTTCCATACCAAACAGGTTGGGGATAGAACTATCCTTGCTTAGGGTCTTTTGAAGCCTTTCAGTATGGGTTTTCACCCTCTGTTGGGAGCCTTGGATCCATTCCAACACCTTGCAATTACCCTGCACCCCCGAGGCCTCAACAAATGGCACTAGAAGGAGGGCCATCTGACATGTAAGGTCATCTAAGCTATGTTAATCAGATTATTTTTATAATGGCTTCGACCCGAGAATCTGTATTTAGTTGTTTTCTAGACATATTAGTTTTCATGTTCAAACAGATTTGCTCAAACATTCGATAGAAGTAAAATTCTATGGTGAAGGAGAGATATTAGCACAAGAGCATGCTCTTCAGTTTGCTCGTAATTGTCTTGTTAACAAAATTTTGGATCAAGATGTTTTGTGCAGATTGCTAGTCTTCACATTTGAAGGACGAGTTAAAGAATGGTTTCTAACCTTACCTTTTGCTTCTATTCATTCTTTTAAGCAGTTTTTGGATCTGTTCATACTTTCCTTTGGACATTATGATTTTGTCAGGTTGTGTCATGAGTGGAGACAACTCGCGAGGAAAAAGGGTGAGACATTAGAAGATTTTGCAATCAGGAATTGCAACCTTTATTGTAGATTCCCTTTAATAGATCGTCCTTTAATATTTGAAAGGTTTCGACACATCAGTTCTATTTTTAATGAATCTTATCCATTGGTAGATGATAAATCAAAATTATACAATAATGATCATCCATATCATGTTTTAGATTTGCACGAAGAATCTGACGATTTAGAAATTATAGAAATGAATTCCTTCTCTTTCTTAGATATGGATCATAATCAATTTGTTGATTTGGCCAATTCGAATATTGATACACCCATGTCTGTTTCAGGTGAAAACCAGAGTTTACCAAGTCATGAAGGGGATCATTTTTCTATAGAAGACCTTTCTGCAGTGCAAGAGAATGATTCTGATCATAATATCAAACAATCTTCTTCTGGCATAATTAAAAAGCTTCAAGATTCTGATATTGATTATTCTGTTAAACCTTTGATAGATCTTGGATCAACTTGTTCTGAAATTTGTAATACATTTTCTCAATTACCTTTTTCTAACCTAAGTGATTCTTTAGGAGAACATATCTCACGAAAAGATGATACTACGTTAGAAGAAGGAGCAGATCCTGATTTGATACCTTTCATACATATTTCTTTTGAAAAGGAAAACCCTTTTCAGGAATCTCAGTCTAAAAATATTCTACAAAGAGATGAATTCTATGCACTTATGTCCTCTTCATATTTGTCTTTGTCTCCTGATCTATTTTATAACATTGGAATTCAATCATATATTCCATATTCTTACTCTCCATTGTTAAGTCTTAAAGGGGTACAAGTTAATCATGAAATGCATGAAGAAGACCAAGTAGATTCGTATCTTTGTCATCAATCTTTGTCCTCTTGTAATCCTTCTTTGCTCGAAATGAACACCATCCCTAAAGATTTTAAAAGTTCCTCTTTTATAAGTGGTATTTATCCTTCTTCATTTAATCAAACGATGGATATCAAAATAGAAATTTTTGGAGATGTTATCTACACTTCAGATTTCGAACAACATGTTGATTCTACTCATTTTTCTGAATCTGAAAATTCTTTATCTCCATCTTTTGATTCTGATTCTTATCAACAAAATGAAAATCACAAGTCTTTAGAGGATGAGTTGGCTGAAATCAAGATTGAATTTCAAAATATTTGTTCCAAATATACCTTTTCTATAAATCAAATTTCAAATGAAAAGTTATCTCGATCTAATAATTTGAAATTAAACAAATCTCATGCACCTGAAAAGAATGAACGTCTAAATAAAAAACAAGAAGACAAAGTTGATTTTTCACAACATTTCAATCCTGTCATTCAATGCAATAACGATGATACTCTTCCAAAAGATATATTCTTCACTCTCAATTTTGATGAAGCTCTGTTGAACCATGATCTTAATAATGTCCATCCGACTTTTTATGATCCAATTTACTTCTGGTTGGAATAATCATTTTTGAGCCACTTTTCATGTCATTTTCATTTCTTTTTAAATAAGGAGCTTAGTTTGGTTTTTCCAATGTTTGGATCTCCATTTTTAAGATGTTTATTGCTGAAGCATCATTTTTTTTTTGCAAGTTTAAATTTATTTGATTGGCTCCATTGGAAGTTCGATTATACTTAAGTTTTTCTTTACTTTTCAGAGTAATATAGGAGTAGGTGTATAATAGATTAGTTTTCATAATTCCTTTATTAATTAGATTAATGTTGTGGTTTTCTTCAATAAAGTATTTGTGACCGCAAGCCAAGTCAAAGTTGGAAGTAACCTTCTTCAGATGCATTCAGAGAAGTATTTTTCCTTTGTCATTTCCCACTTTATGTTCCTGGTATCGCTTATCATTTCGAGTTCAAGACATTCATATCTGAATTCTATCCTTTCTAAATTAAAATGACCATGGCATGAAAAGGTTTGAATTGATCATTTTTTAATCTTAAGAACAAGAATGTTTTGATGGGAGATAAAGTTATTAGAATTAGGATATCTTCATTTTCGGTGTTTCCTATTTTTGTTTTGATTGGTTTGTTTTCATTTTGCTGATAATAAATTCCACCCATTTGGCAATGGTTTGAAACCAATTTTACTTAAATATAATTTTTTAACTAAAGTGGTAGAACAATAAGTCAGTTTCAGCTTCTTTCAGCTGATACCAGAATGTGTTTTGCAAAGAGTGCACAGCCAAATTATGCAGGACCTTGATATTGATACCTTTTCACCTTGGTCATTATCTTTTAAATGTTTTATCTGTTTAATTGGGATGCAGGGAATGGTTGAAATATTCTTGTCTTATGTTTCATTGTCACAGCATATCATAATAACCTGGTCAACTTTATCTTCTCTGGATCCTTTTGTAGTCGCCATGATTATAATTTTCTTAAATAATTATAGACTGCAAGGAGGGGGATCTTATCACAATCCATCCCTTTATGTTCATACGTGTTTAGTGGAATGACATCTTCACATCAAGCCACCGCACTTGGAAGATGACTCTCAGTTCTCCCGAGAGGTGGAAGATCCTATCACAGGTCATTCCATTCATGATTTGCAAAACACTGGTGAGTAACACTGCTATCATGAGGTTACCAAGCCTTAGCAATGCCTTGCATTCTATCCTGTTAATAAATATGTATTTTTCTTTTTTAAGATACTTGTTGTGTATAAGGACAGGGGGGTCTTACTACGAGCCACCCCTGCCATGATCATGGGTCTAATTTGGACTGGAGCTATCATCATGTGGTCACCAAGCCACGATAGTTCCCTTCAGTATCACAGCTAAAGGACAAGGGGTCTCCTTACCGAGACAGCTTGATCAGTTTCTGGATTAGGTTTGTGAATGGCACTGTTGATATCTGATTACCAAGTCAGGGCAGTGGTCTTGTATCAACAAGGTCTTATGTGCATCCCTTGAATTCTATAAAAAAAAAAAATGTGTATATAGCCAAAAGGGAATCGTTGTATATAAAATCAATTAATAAACCAAGGTGATATGTAATTTGGATATCCATGAGCAGTTTTGAGTGTGTCCCAGGTTTTATCACAAGATGATGTTCAATGATTGCATAATGGTAAAGGATCTCTGTTGTCTCCCAATTCTCCTTATCAGATTTGCATTATTTTTAATATGATTATTGATGGAAATATATCAATCTTATGTTTCCTGCTTGTCGGTTGTCCCCTTTACAAATATTTTCTAACAATTTCAGGTTGGAAAGGCAGTTGACTGATATATTTTCTCTAACTAAAGTTTGTTTGCAGAGATAATTTGTTCTTCCCAGCTAGTCGCCATTTGTTGTGGTCACAACAAATCCCATGCTTCGGTTAAGCATGGGAGCCCCATTTTTTTCAAAAAAAAAATTAAACACAAAGGTATCTGTGTAAGTGTTCTTGGTTTTGTGATCGTGTACCTGTAGCTTTGTTTTGCTTGATTGTCATTCTTTTCCTCGGAAAAGAATCAGTCTTTTGGTCGCAGAAAGATTCAAATTTTAATTGTTTTATCATCTGTTTTCTGCCAACCCGAAACCCCACATTCAGACACCCCAAGATCCCGAACCCAAAAAATGCGGGCTGCGGGTTGTAGCTTTTCGTCTTTTGGTTTTGGTGTTGCCGAAACATGCAACCCGAAAGGTTCGGTTTGCGGGAATCCTTTGTTAATAATTTTGGGAGACTTTTCTTCCTGAAACCCGAAACCCACCAGTGCAGCTTTCAGGTTTTCGGGAATGTGTTTACCGTTTAGTCATGTTGAGTGTTCCCGAAACCCGCAACCCGCAAGTTCGAGTTGCGGGATGCGGGAAAATATTTTGCGTTTTTTAATGATTGTTTCTGGTTCCGAACCCGCAACCTGCAAGTTTCAGGTTGCAGCTTTCGGGAATCATGAATAAGTTTATGGATAGCCACCTACGACCCGAACCCGCATTCTCCATCGGCTGATCTCAGCCGTCCATTCTTTTTGATCCCATGGTTACGACTTAATTTACCAAATCAATAAATCAGGGTTTTTCTTTATTTTCTTTTATCATTTTCACTGCTGGAAATTACCCTACTGCGTCGATTTTACTATGGATTTCATACCAGGTGACCGTTTTTACTAGTTTTTAGTTACTCCCAAGTTGGCTTGCTGTAACTCTTGCACTTGCAATTGATATTTTCATTATTTGGATTTTAGTTTTGATTTTTCTTTGTTTTATTTATCATATTTTTCAAAGCTCTGCCACCATGTCGAAAAATACCCGGTCTAAGACGGCTAACAAAGATTCCCTGATCAAAGACCCCAATTTTGTTATTTTCTCTGATACAAGTGAAAGGGTTACAGAGACCTATCATATGGATTAGTCAAACATATATGCCATATTTGACAATGACGACCTTTCCCACTTTGAAAATGATCGACTTGTGTATGAGAAAATTAGGGCTTCTCAGATACACGCCATTGTTGCTCATCCCGCCATTTTACCTTACACTAATGTTGTCAAATGGATAATTGAGAATGAAAACCCCAAAGACCGGTCGTTTAACGATAGCACAAGGGCTCAATTGTCACATTTCCACCCCGAGGTCTTTATTCGAGCTTTTGCTCTTAAACCGCATGTCTAGACCCTTAGTCCCGAGTTCATACAGTCCTCAAAAACTAGGCATAACTTCAATGAGATGTTAAAATCATGGATGGTCAAACCTAATGCCTTTGTGCCTAAGTCTGAGAACCTTTATCCTATTGTCTGGTTCAGAGAACCCTACTCTTTGTTAGCAGCTATGCTTTGTAGGCTTTACGGTGTTCCTAACTGTTCTGTCTTCAAAGCTGAATGGGCACCCATAGCGCATCATGTGTTAAATACCGGTGAATCTTTCCCATTGGCTTCTATCTTGTCCTTCAAATTGAAGATCGCCATTGAAGAGTATCAGAAAGCACCATCCATGAATAAAGCACATTTCTACCTCTCGGCATATGTAATTGATATTTTCTACTCAGAATTCCAATACCCAAACTTAGGTTGGAATTGGACCACTTCAGACCCACGTGTTCACATTTATCACTCAGCATTATGGGATGGGAACTTTATCCCTTTACTCTATGACATCTGTGATCATTTTTTGGGCACTGTTTATTTCAAGATTTTCAGGCGAGAAGCACCTACATTTTCAGTCGATGTGAATGCTTTCATCAATACCATTGGTGATTGGTATGTTGGTGAATATTTCTCATACATAAGAGTTTATGGAAGTGACACAGTACACCTTATGCCCAGGATAGTTCCTGACAGGCTGGTTATACAAGAATTATCCTTTCATACTGTAATAGATGGTATGTATAAGAAGCATACAGTTCCTAGAAAGAAAGGATGGCCTAAGTTTAGTTTGAACCTTGGGCCACTAGTTATCCCAACCTCAAATTGGGATACAGTGCTCGGTGACCATTTGGATGCTCTTAAGTTGGGTCTTTCTCCCAAAAGGAAGCATGATCCCAAGAAACCTCTTGATGCACACAACAAGAAGATCCATGTCAAAATAGACTATGTCCATGAGGTGATTCCAGATGACTTTATCTACCAAGGAGTCAACACCTTTTCTGAAGTACTTGCTAGGGCCAATAAATCAGATGAGCAGCATAACATTTTGCATTATCAGAAAGACCTTAAATCCAGGACCTTAAGCTACAGAACTATGCAGCTAAATTTGATAGAGCAGGTAAGAAGAGAAAAGGAAGAGAAGGAGGCTCAGAAAGCTAAAGCTCCTCTAGTGCTTACTTGTTCAGATGGGGAAAAGGGTAAAGCTCCTATGGACCCTCCTCCTCAAACAAAGACTGTTGAAGAAGTCAAATTTCTACTGCAGATAGCTCATCAGTTCAAACAAAGATTAGTACAAATCACATCAGTATTGAGTACTCAGGTAGTTGAATCTCCAAATCTCACTGTGAACATCCTAGTGTCTATTGCAGCTACACAGGAAGAAGATGATCTTATGATAATCAAAGCTAGACCAGTGAAGAGACAGAATATCATTGCCCCTGCAATACAAATTCCTCCTGAGGATATAATTGATTGTGACCCTGAGGTGAAAGCTCATCCCCCAGTATCAGTGACAGAAGAGGTAACTGAGGATTCACAGACAGTTGATGATTTGCTAAACACCATTGAGATGGACCACTCTTTTGCTGATCAACAGGAGTCGGAGGTTACAGGATCTCTTGATATCACAACTAGAGAACTTTTGTTGCCAGCTATCCAAGAACTTTCTGCCTTGAATTCGGGGGTTGAAATCCCACTTTCTTTATCACATTTATATCGTACCTTCACCACTACCACTATTCCTTTCCCAGATAACCCAACCTCACTTGCCATCCCATCATCAATCATTGCAGAGGTTCAACCTTTGACTGCCCCTCTACAATTACCCACCTCTACTTCATTATCCTTCACCACTAATGAAGCACCTTTATTTTCTATTTCATTATCAACTTCCCATATGGATAATCAAGTTTCACTTTCTGAAGCCTTTGTCTCAATTGCTTCTCCAACTCAAGTTTTGTCAGTTACCCAAGTCATCTCTACACCTGTGATTACCCCTCAAGTCACTGTGCCTATAACCAATTCTGTTGTCACTCAAACACCCTCACTGATCTCAACAGTAAGTGTTTCTTCTACTTCCACAACATTGGTGACTGAGTATGCAAATGATTACATAGTTCCTATTGGGAACTACTTTTACAGCAAAGATGACAAAGCAGTAATCAAGAGGACTAGGAAAAGGGGTAAATATCAAGTTGGGTTAGAGACACATGTTCCCGACCAGGTAATATGGGCTCCCAGGACAAATAATCCTCGGATTGCAGCAGTTGAAACAGCTGCAGCTTTAGGGGATTTTGCAAATGCAAATTTAGATTCAGTCTATGTTTTGGATAGGGAAGTTGATCTTAAGGAGGAGGATATCATGAAGCTTAAAGAGGAGCTAGCTCAGACCAAAGAGCAACATGCAGTTGAAGTTGCTGACCTTAGGAAGGTTTGGGAAGACAAGTTACATGATTGGGAACAGAAGAATGCTACTCTCCAGAATGAACTTCGCATAGCACAGGCTCAGAATGATTCCAATGCTGAGAGGATATACATTGTGGAAAAGCAAGCTGTGGATGCAACTGCAAGTGCAGCCTCCTCCAATTTTTCTAGGTTCACACCTCTTGAGTTCAAGAATTTGGTTCTGCAAGTTAATCAAGAACACCACAAGTTGCTAGAGAAGTTCTACATTGTCCTAGATGAAATCAGAGAAACCTTTATCAATTTCTCTAAGATGTCTTCTACCCTTGAAGAACAGGAAGCCAAAAGAATCCAAGCATCCATGGCACAGGAAAATGTTTCTCAATGGCAGGGATACATAAAGGACAGACCAGAATATATACCAGTGCTTAGCAGCTTCCATATTAAGAAAATTAAAGCCTCATTGAACACTTGGCTCGATTTAAATGAGACAACTGAGGAAATCATTAGAAAATCGAAGGATATTTGCACTAGGCGTTGGTATGCAGTGGATAACATCACGGATGTTTTGCACCTCCCGCTCATGGATCCTATTCTAGATGCCTGCCCACCTAAATGTTTACTTGAGGAAATTGAACGCAGATGTGAAGAAGCTGAACAGAGGATTCGAGCCCTTAATGAAGTCAGCATTGATGACGTGGACATGTTGATGAAGGGGTCGCTCATTATGGAGTGAAAAATTCACATCTACCTTCGTACTTGGCATAAGCTGGCAAAACATGACATGGAAATCAACACATGTAATGCCCAGCTAGGCTTAGAATCTGTCAATTATCCAAACATAGATGAGTTGTTAGATTTATGGGATAAGTGGCAGTAATTTCTGGATCGATAGCCTGATCCAAGTTTTATAATCCCTATTTTTGGGGAATTTCCATTTTGGACTCTTTTTGTAATTCTTATTTAAAGAGGAATGCCTCTCGATGTTAGGGGTTGATAATTTTTGGGTTAGAAATCAGCAGGAGACGACCGTAGATACTCTTTCTTTACAAAGATTTGTAATTTTGTTTACAGACTTCTTTAATACAGTAAAGTAATCCCTTGAATCTTCTCTTGTTTATTGTTCAATTTTCTTTGATGATGCTTGATTTTTTACTTCAAATTGTTATCTACAGTGTGTGATCTTTTGCAAGGAATTAATTTACATAGATATTTGTTGAACTGATTTCTCTTTATGGTTGATCTGTGTGTGAAAATGCTTAATTGAATTTCTGTTAATTAAGATATTTTCTTTATCGATTTGTGCAAGTGATCAACATTCAATATAATCATTGTTAATTTTTCAATTAACAAAGTGATTACTGGTTTATCCTTAACAGGCTTACATGCTTATATTGTTGTCATTTAATTTTCATTAATTGATTGTGATTTAAGTAAACAAGTAAAAGCATCTTTTACATTTTTGTTGAGGTTGGAAAGCATGCTTGTTCCTTTTACATCAAGATTGATCTGCACAACAACAAGATTTTCCTTAGAATAGGTCTAACCTAGAATAGATCCTTTCGTTCTAAATAGGTTAAGTTAGAACATTTCTAAGTCTTTCATACTTTTGTTTTCCTTAAGTGGAAGACCGGTCCTTTGATCGAAACATCAACTCATAGAGTGCCAGCAGAGGCCGAATATCTGTGGGAGATTTCCATACCAAACAGGATGGGGATAGAACTGCCATGTTGGGAGCCTTGGACCCATTCCAGCACCTTGCAATTACCCTGTACCCCCGAGGCCTTAACACCCCCAGGGATAAATATAGGGACCATATGGACTCTAGTCATGGGGGTGGTCCCGCTACCATGGGTATGGACTGTAGTGGTGGAAGTAGGGCCGATGATATTGGATATATTGGTTCCCATGGGGTAATAGCCAAAGTGGTTGTCATAGTGTCTAGAGGGCCACTGTCGCGCCCACCACCAATGATCCCTCCATAAAATGGGTTAGGATTCCTTCCATTCATAGGTCTACATGTGGGTGAGTGCATGGGAGACTCTGACTGGGAAGAGTCAGAAGTGAACTTAGCCGGCTTGGGAAAAAGTTAGGAAGACAAGGAGGTGCATCGGAGGGAGGTCCGACGAGTGGGGTACATAGAACTATGCAGTGGTGATTGCCCCCGAATTCTATGAGAGAATCTCAGGGGAGCAATGGTGACAGGTCTGTGGATGCGAAATGGGTAGGGTTTGAAAATGCGCTAAAAAATACAAATGCAACCAAGTGTGCACAAGGAGATCTCTCAAGGAAAGGGGAACTCATGCCAAAGGGCTCAAAAATCATAATGAAACCGAGCATGCAAGAGGAGAGATTGCAACACAGAGGCACTTGGGCCAAAAAAAAGCTCAAAAAACTTGTTGTAACCATGTGCTACAGCAACTGAGTGGCAACAAAGTGGTCAGAAAACCAATAAGCAGCACTACCTATCAAAAGAAAAATGACCCACTAACCAATAGGGTATCAGTGCAAGCAACCACCTAACTAAAAGATGGAAGCCTTGACAAATCGTATCCCCTATAGGATGATGAAATCCGCAATCAGACAATACAAAATGGAAGACCAATATGGCCAATGGATATCCCCCTCCTGAGAGGGATCCCGGGTAAAAGATCCCTAAAAATAATGGCAACTAAGATACCTCCTTCAATGCACGTACAAAAAGGTTACTCACAGCTTCAGTCTATAGACAATGAGTAGGTGTCCTTCAATATAGACTGGAGAGAGGCATTCAACCAAGACCTATGGAACCAGTCTAGCCACTTTCCCTCCTAAAGGAGAGGCTCCCTAAAAAATCAGTCTCAACTGTTCCAATAAATACCAAAGGATTTTGGTAGCCTAGAGGACAATGACTATGTCTTAGATGTAAGTAGAAAAGGGGAGTTGTTTGGATGCATATCCCCAGTGCCCTACCTAGCTATCAAATTATTGTATTCCTCAACTGAGGTTAAATGTTGGTTGAATTATGGTAAATTTTAGGCTCAACTTGGGGTCATGAACCAATTGTTTAAATCTTAAGGTGTTCCTTGTGTCCTGGTGTCGTGTGTTACTGGAAAATAAATGTTGAAAGTGGGAACAAAAATACATAATGGAAATAAACTTGTATTTTCAATTTCTTTTCAATTGCAATCAAGCATCTAATTTCCAATGAAATGAAGCGCTAAAATAAGAAAGATGCAAATATACTATAACTATAAGGATTTTCATGAAATGTAGCAAACAGTTTGAAATAGAATTCTTTTGGCTACAAAATGGTCATAAAAAATTAGATCTGAAAAGTGCTACAGCAAGTAAACAAAGTTTGCATGCAGAACAGAAACGGTGTTGCAAACATAAATTTGCATAACAATAGAGTAGGATGCAATGGGGAGAGGCTGAATAGGGGACTCAAGGAATTGAAAATAGCTGAAAATGCAGAAAATAAATGCAAGTCACACCTTTCAAAGGTACAGTCACAACCTGGGAGACAAAAATCTGGAAAACAGACGCAACGATGAAAGGTAGACCCAGAATAGGACTGGGTCGTGCTTAGCAAGGAAAAAGGCACGATTAGGTCACGCTTATCTAGGAAAAATTTGTGACCTGGGTTGTGCTTTTCAGCTGAAAAGGCACGACCTGGTCTAGAAGAGGCAGGTCGCACTTCTTGGGCCTCTAGGGATGATTGGGTCGCACTCTCCATGCACAACTTGGCTACAGAAATGGGGCCAACAGGTGTGACATGGGCCGAAAAAAACAATTTTTTTTAAAAAAGACCACGTTGGCAGAGGCCAGACTAGTAGGCATAGGCCGGTTTCCTACGCCAGAGTTGACAAAAAGTGTCAAACAGATCTAACAACAAGCAAAATAGACCATGCAACTTGAAAAATTAAAATGTAAAAAACTTGAAAATAGCAACTAGTCTAACCAAACCATAGATCGATTGAGATCGACCCAGTTGGAGTCGCAAAAAATGTAGCTAGTGTTTTCACACTAGTTGATGCTAAAAAACACATACTAAGACTTATGTAAGTCTTAATAACAATTCAAGAGGGACTTCATTCACTTGTGAAAAGCAATAAATAATAGTAAATAAAAATTGAAACTACGTGAATCAAAAGTGAAGCAAATGCATGAACAAAAAATCTACTCTAATACATTTTTCTCTTTCACAAACAGAAGGAGTAAGGAAAGAATATTTTCTTTTTATTATGTAAAAAATGGTTTTTATAACATCTAGTTACCTAAGAGTAATGGAGGCAAATGGGCCCCTGTAGCCATGCGAAAGGGAATGCTCCAGGTCTCCGAAGTCTTTTCTTGTCCACCAACTACTCACAAGGTGCCAAAGTCAAATGGGAGTGAAGCATGAACACAAATGGATGACTCGGGGTTTCAGTAAAAAATTGGCAGAGTGTCGGTAAGGTAGCAAATGGAAAATTGTGTGTAAAATGGGGGCCTTCACCACTTATTTATAGAAATAATGCCCTGGGTTTTTTTCCCATGGTATTGGGCAGACCTTGGTATTGGCCACTGGTATTTGGGGTTTTCCCTCTCTTTTTAAATTTTTTAATTTTTTTCCCCTTTATATTTTCTTTTTGCATTTTTGGGGATTTTATCCCTATTTGGGGGGATTTTTTTTTTTAGGGAATATGCTTAATTTCCCTATTTTTGGAGAGGGAAATAATAATTGTGGGCCAATTTGGTCTTAAACTTTTGGATTTTGGGTTGGTAAAGGTAAAATGTGGGGGAAAAGGGGATAATTTGATTATGTAGCTAGTGAATGAGCATGGTGTGTAATTTTTGGGTGTTAACATATACTACAAAAATAAATTCAACATTAAAAATCCTAATCATCTCTAGAGGGAATATTGTTTGGATTAATTTATATTCTTGTAGTTGTTATCTAGTCGTATTTTTTTTTCCTAGGACTAAATCAGTCATTTTTAGTTGTCACTTAAATTTGGTAGTATTTAGCTTGAAAAAACTGTTGTGACTAAATTTTTTGGTTGCGTAGTCGTAAATTTGCCAAATTGTACTAGTGATTATTCCCTGTACTAACGCCTACCATAAACCAAATTGAAAGAGTGTGTTTTGTGAGATTTTTGTTGTAGTTCAATATCCCAAGAGTATTATAGTTATCCGCCCATATCAATCGTATCAATTGATAGCACATACCTTCATCAAACGTCATTCTAAATTTTTATTGAAGGCCTCGACAATCCCACTAGCTTGTGGATGATAGTGACTGCTAGAGTGGTGTTAAACCCTAAATTCTTGAGCCTAGGACCTGATAGTACTACTCATAAATTACATCTCCTAGTCAATTATCAAACTCCTTAGACACCTGAACCTGGCTATGATATTTTCAAATATAAATCTTGCGATCATGCATGTGCTACAATATCAAGTTTCCATTTCCTTTTCCCATTCAGTAAAATATTCTATGCTCATGATGATGTATCAAGCCCCTAAACGTCTAGTTGGTGAATAGGTGGGCCCAACATAATCCATGGTCTATTTCTTGAATGGTTGCACAACTACTAGGTGTATAGGCAGTTCATCCCTATGGGATGGTCATTTAATTATTTAGCCAAGGGACAAGATTGAGCATATTCCTTGGCATATTTTGATATTGCAAGCCACAATAGTCCTACTTGTAATACTTTTTGAGTCGTCACCTTACCATTGAAGTGGCCTCTTTCTGCTTTGTTATGGCCCTCCCATATAATTCCTTATCATTCATGGTCAATAACACAACACCTAATTATGCCTAACTTATATAGTTGGACTACAATTAATTCATAATTTGTTGCTTTAAATACTATATTCTTCTTTTGTGTCATTGAATAGCCATGTGGTGAGGAAGAATGCACTATCCTCCAGGAATTTAGTATTGTTTAAATCTTGAACAAATCAAAGTCAAAAATCTATTCATCCAACAATCCTCCATACTCTCTTATCTCTTCTTTGGACAAGCGGTCTTGTTTGACATTTTGTTTCCCCGACTTTATGATGACTTCAAAGTCAAATTCTTGGAACAACAGTAAACACCTATAGATCCTGCCTTCCAACACCACCTTATTCATCCATTATTTAAGTACATAATGGTCTATGAAAAAATTGAAATGTCCCCCCACAAGTTAGTGCTTAACTTTTTGCAATGAATGGACCATTGCTAGCCCCGCCTTATTAGTAGTGGTGTAGTTGCATTCTGATTATGATAATTTTATGTGGTTAAATTAAATTAGATGGTCCAATTTTCCATCCTTAGGTTGTGTCAAGATGGATCTTAGCACAACATTGGATGCATTGACATGTACATAGAACTCAGTGGCCTAATTTGGAAAAACTAGGATGGGTGCACTTACCAATTTCTCTTTTAGGGTGTTCAAGGATGTTTGGTGTTCCACTATCCAAATGAACTCCTATGTTTTCCTTAGCAACCACTCCATTGGGGTAGTGATGGATCTATACCCCGTGATGAACCTTTAGTAGTATCCTATATGGACTAGTTTCAATCGTAGGGTATCAATATTCATCAAGGATTCTATATTAATAATTGTTTTTATCTTAGTTGTATCCACTAGTACATCTTCTATGTAAACAATGTGACTTGATCGTATGCCAAAGGGCATGTACAAAAAGCATTTCTTTAAGTTGATGGATATTTTTAATTGTCAACACCCCTCAACATTAATCAAAACATCACAACATGATACTTAAATAAGCTATATAATGTCCAATCATTCAAATACACCTCCAAGAATTTGTGTATCTATTCTCTAAATTTGGCTATCACTAGCATGTTACATGAAGTGTCACCTAGGAGGTGTAGGCTTCAAGGGAATCCAACAATCGCCCTTAGGGAGGTCCTTTTTTTCCACACTAAATGCTAAATAACTTGAAAGAACAAATGAGAGAAACACTTGCCCCTTGGAGGAAGGTGGTAGGGGAACTTGAGAGATGCTAATAGGTATGGGAAGAGGTGGAAGAAGTTCCAACACAGTTCCAGCATCATAACGTTGCTCTAAATTTCTCTTACTAGATGCATTCCCATGTATTCCTTTTATAGGCCAAGATGTGTCCAAGAAATAACTAGATCTAAATGTTGACTCATTAACTCCATGATCTAGCTCCAAAGTACACAAAGAGGGGCCATTCAATGATCCCAAGTATATGAGGAGGCAAATTTGAATCCTTAGAGGTGATGGAGCTTTTATGATCCTTCAATGCGCCGTGGGTTTTTGTGGTCCCGCCGTTTTTTATAATCACACTGATTTCAAAGGAAAATCCATGCTAGTGTAGCACAGGCACAAAACTGATAATGCGTGATGTAGCGCATGCTATCACGGGAGTAACTATGTTGCCTCTTCTTTTGAGTGTTTTTGGCATTTTTGGACTCATGCTTCTTTCTGGATCTGATGAGGATGTCTTCGGTGGGATGCATGATGTATGTTGATGATGCCTTACTACAAGATTAGCCAAAATATCGCATGTGTAAGAAATTTAGGTGTTAACAGATGGCCCCTGATGTATGAGGTTCGGAGGGTACTATAGAGCCAATAATGCATCATTGTTTCTTTTAGTGTTTTCCCATGTTCTTGGAAGTTCTCAAGCAAGTGTGGATGGAAGGTTCCCTTAGGGGGAGATTGTTGGTGACAACCGGTGAAGCTGTAACAAATAATAGTGTTTTATACAAATGAAGCAGGCATACCCATGCTCGTGAAAATATGTCAAGATGACTATAATGAGAGGAGACCGAGGGGTCAACTCATAATACTACTGGTACATGAATGAAGGCGGATTCAATCCATGTTAAAGGTGTTGAAGTAGTGGAATTGTTGATGACCATGATAATCCCACGGGGACGGAGGACTGGAATACAGGTGAAGTTGTTGAATGGCCAACATCAATGTATTTTTGTTACCATGAATTTGAATCACACTCTTATTATAATGCCCCCTTCTCACTTTCCAATTTACCAAATAAAAAGGCGTCTAACTTATAACTTTCTGTAGTGGCTAAGTAAATTATGGATGTTTCTCTTTATTGAAAGGAAGGCATAAAAGCGAGGTAAATTCCTTCCTCGTAGACAAGGAAAGAAGCCTTATTGATAATGTGAACATTTCTACCTTTGAAACATACGACTCTCGTTGATGTGATAGAGGTGTTGACGTCGAGCATATGAGAGACTACTAAGTTAGTGAGCACTAATGACAATCCCTACTTAGTTCTAGGTGATCTCTTATGTTGATTGAAAGGGATCCCAAGGTACAAATGGAACTACTGCAACTCTCATAATATGGTGAGGTGATGTTGATGAGAGATGAAGTACATGATAAGATGAGGGTCTTATCCGATGAACCAAGGTCATTTTGAAACCAACTATAAGACTCATGGACCTAACACAAGACTAGATGATAAGCGTGGGGATCATAACTTCCTTTGATCGATGTAAACTTGGGGAGTAACTAACGGAAGCATTCTTCAAATAAAGGTACAGAGTGCAACAAAGGGAGACAAACCATAGATGAATGGTTTTGTTGGAGACATGACAGTGAGGGTGGTGGTGACTGAAAAAATTTGCAGTGCAGGGGGTATGAAGACTCAACGGTGTCGATCAAAGGAGACCAAGGGTTGTTTCCAAAATAATTGTGGTGTTCCCATGGTTTTGAGGGGAGTGTGGAATAGTTTGTACATAAAGAATCAATGGTGGGTCCCCACGATTTTTGGTGTGTCGAGGGACCAATTTGATGATGGGCGGGATTCCCATGGTTTTGGGTGAATTGAGGAATCAATTTTATGATGAGCAAAGTTCCCAGAGTTTTGAGTGGTTCAGGGAACCTTTTCCATGATAATGTGAGGAGTGTTTTTCAAATTCAAAGACAGGTGCCCCATGAAACAATGCCATGTAGAGTGATCCTACAGGAATAATTGAAGAGAATCAGTTGTTGCAGAGGGTGGGGGGGCCATTGTTGTCTTCACAGGGGTGATGATACGAAGAAGATTGCATATGGGGTATTTCTCATAGAGGTATGAGTGGTCAACTATGATGCTTGATAATAATAGGTGCCAAGGAATCTGACGGTAATGACTGCTGGAGGTGGGGGAGAAAATGCGCAACTATAAAATGATGAACTATGGGTTAATATTTTCAAGCTGGATCAGATTCCTCAGGCTTGCGAGGGTTTGACATCATGGGTATCAAATAGTGACAGGGATGCAAATGGTGCACACACCCATGGGGGGAACATGTTATCCTCAGAAATGACATTAATGGCATGTCATTGTTGGGAATTAGGACCCTATGGTTATCAGCGAGAAAACTGGTAAATGCAATGTAAACAGGGGGGAAATGCTTCCTATATGCCAGTTTCAAGATGGTACCTGTGAGGTGAGTCCTGCGCCATTTTTGAAAGCATTGAAGTATCTTTTTCTTGGTCATTCACCTGCACACATGGTGCAAGTACCCAAGTGTAGTAAAGAACATGATGAAGCTATTGAAAATGCAGAAATAGTAACCAAAAACATAGTGCGCCTATAGGGTGTGCCTGGGAAAGGGGTGTCAAGTGGAACTATTCGAACCAACGGGAGAATAATTCCATTGGGTAGATTGTGTGTGATGATCGTAGTGGTGTGGAAGGTTTTTCAAATGGACCTATGACTTGGCCATACTAAGAGTTTGAAGATCGGGTGAAATCTATATAAATAGGGATGGGTCCCATTTCTCAAGGTCATTTGTACTTGTTCATATTTTTATCATCCAGACCATTTTCGGGTGATTTCGGGTGATCCAAGCATCCGTGAGCTGCATGATCCAAGTAAGCCTGCACCTTATCCTAGTCATTTTTGTTGGGTTATTTTTGTAGAGTAGGGGGTTCCTAGGTTCGTACGGTCCCTTTTGTTCTTAAAAGGGTGACCACGCATGATTTTTGCTTTTCTTGTGCTATCACATGAGAAAATGCATTCTTTCGTGCTACAGACCACGCGCAAAATTGATTATCAGGCACGGAACTGGTGATTTTCATGCACCATGTGGGGAAACAATGTTTCAGCCATGCGTCGGTCTAGTTTGAATTATCTGTTGGAAAATTGCACAAATAGTGCAGTTGAAGCAAGTAATTCCTATGCGACTTTGGTTGCTTGGGATATCATCAAACAGATGCGCTACGCGCAGTGTTTGTACAAAGATGTCACATTGCTAGCGCTAAATTTTGAGGGAAACTTGAGCGATCTGAGAGTAAAGCTCATTTGGAATTTTGGATGCTAAGAGGAACCCTAATGTAGTGTTGTTTGTGCTTGCAGGTGTTTTTGAGTGACCAATATGGCGTACATCAAGTGGCGAGAATGCCACTACGATGCTCTCATTGGAGGAGGTGGATGACAACTTGGATTCCACCCAGTTTCTGAGGGATGCAGGGATACTGAAGTTCTTCAGGTGCCCCTTTCTGTGATCTGCAGACTTTCGACTGCAGAGGATCATTTTCATGTGGGACCCTGACAAAGGGGTCTTTCGAGTCGGAGAGAATGACCTGATTATTATGGCTCAGGATATCTATTTTCTGACTAGTTTGTCACCACAGGGAGTTCGCAAGTTGACCCAACCCCAAATAGTGGTTGATCAGAGTGTGAAGGGTTTAGTGGACTGATATTGTGGAGAAGATGCAGCAGTGGTGAGATCAGGGCATATCCTTATCATCCATATTCAGAGCCTTGTTGTCTGGGCAGTAGCGACTTTCATGGTTTGAGTGTTAGGGGTATCATCCCCTCACTGGGTTACAGGTGGGATACTGGCATTAGTAGAGCGGGTGATGGCAGGGAACCAGGTGGCCTGGGGGCCTATGTTGTTGACTGTATTGACGAGGCATTTGATGGCATTTGACAGATGTCAGCGCGGCATAGGCGAGAGGACCTTTCGCCACAGGACTATTTTATGCTTGTACTTATTTGAGTGCTTTCCTTATTTGAGACCACAGGTGGTGGTACCTGTGAGGGGGTCCCATGAGCCCTGGATGATGTGTTAGGGGTGAGTGATGCCCTGTGCTAGTGGAGGATAGATAGGCCATGTATTGAACCCACATTACTTGGATTTCTGGCGGCAACGGATTGATCGCATGGAGAGGTACCCCTAAAGTGTGAAGGACTACTAAGGGGACCTTCAATTACTGGTGCCTATCCACGGGTGGGATCTCACAGGTATGACATGTTTTACTTTTACACAATTTTATTTTTTGTACATAGATTTGATTATGCACATACTTATTTTTTATATCAGATGTTGACTGTGGATTCTCATCTATGATGCAGATGTTGAACCGGTGCACCCTCCACAAGTTGTGGGACGTCACTATGGGAATGATGAGGGGGGCATACTTGCAGGAGTTGCGGGATCAGTTGCCGGTGCTGCTGGGATAGCTACAGGTGGGGGTGCAACCTTAGGGGATGGTGCAGTGGCGATCTTAGTCGACCTAGAGAGGAGGCTAGGGTTGATGATAGAGGGCATTGATGACCATGATCTAGTTGATCTTGATGATGATGAGTTGGATCCTACACTTAAGTTTCCAACAGAGTTAGAGGCTGGATGGCGCTCATTGATGCATACGGTGGCCATCACAGGTCATCAGGTATGGTCAGCACAGGGAGGATAGGGTCCAGCTTCATTGGCTGTAGAGAGGCCATGTCAGAGATATAGAACTGTTGAGAGGGAACATCCAGGGGAGGTCACGGGAGCAGTAGAGTCGAGGCCAGAGATAGTGAGGCCGCTAGCTATCAGGGGGGGAAGACCAACCAGGGCCAGTGAGGTAGATGCAAGTTTCAAGCACTTAGTATTTTTATATAGGGCTTGGGTCTCCATTTTGTAAGTTTGTATAGATGGAGCCTATGGGAGGTTGATTTTTTTATGTGCCCCCATAAGGCATCCAATGTTCTGTATTGATCGCCCATGAGGCCACATGTTGTACAAAACATTTTTTGGAGAGATATATATATATTTATACCATTTTGGAGGCACGTGTATAAGATCGTTTATGTGTGTGATTATGATGTTTATATGTATGTTGGATGTTCTATATGTGTAGTTGTAGGTACTTGCAAATGATTTGTATGATGAACAATACACATATATACATGCTTTGTTTGTGTATGCAAGGTCAAACAGATGGTTAATGTATCAAATTCCAGTCCAACACCTCGTTTGCAATGTGGTCAATGAATGCATTGGTTTTTTCTGGGGACATGCGTGAATGTGATGGTTTCAAACTGTCGTACTAGGAAGCACACTCACAAAAAATTACGAAAGAGGAGTGGGTTGAGGGCACAGAATACTTTATTGAGCTGGGAGATAACTAATTGGGAATATAGGTGAATGTGTATATGGTGTATGCCAAGATGGATGGCATCAATTAAAATCCAAATGATTGCGTCGTACTCTACTTGGTTGTTGTCAGTGCCCGCAAGAAAACTCCTCCGGTGTGGTAGAGAGTTTGGGAGGGGGTATAAATGGCCCAAGTAGCTGACACTAGATTCTTTGACCAATGACTTGTGCCATCTGTGATAATATGCATGGATCTAGCAACTGTAACAAACTCACAATCTAACTCTCACGATTATTTGCAAAGAAGAAGAAGCATGCATTCAATAATCACTCATAAACACAGAATAATGGACAATGTCAATATCATACAATGAATAATGAATGTAGAGAATGTATTACAATAATCAATGATGAGGAATCATATAGGATTCGAATTATGAGCTCAAATTCTAGCATGAATAACTATGGAGACATCAACCAATCAGTAGTATCAGTCATAAGTGGTAAGAGTCAATCAAGTGTGTCTAACTGAGTCTAACAGAACTATCTAGCCATAAATCAAGGAATGGAGACTCTAAGTGGGGTGCATGAGGCTATCTAACTCAAATTCTAGCTTGGATAACAATGGAGACATCATCCAGTCAATAGTATCAGTCATAAATGGTAATAGTCAGTCAAGTGTGTCTAACTGAGTCTAACAGAACCATCTAGGCATAAATCAGGGAATGGAGACTCCAAGGGGGGCGCATGAGGCTGTCAAATAGTCAAGTGGAACTCCAGAACTAGCTAAATAGAAGCTATAAGTAGTCAGCATGAGCAATCAGTGGAAGAACTTCTCAATCAATGCACTAACTGAATGATAACTCCCGGTAGGTGAGATAAGGTGCCCTAACTGAGTGATAATTGGTGGTAGGTGGGCAAAGGCGACCAAACTGGCTGTGGTAGGTGGGAAAGGTGCACTTGTCAAGCAAAAAAGTCAAGGAGAGCACATTAGGTAGGTAGGAGGCCAATTGGGGGCTGAAGACAGGCTCTGGAGAGCTAGAATCAATCTCTAGGTGTTGGGGAGATAACCATGATGATGACTGGATGCATGCAGTGGCATGCAAAGCATGCATATTTGCATGCAGCATGCAAAATACAAAAATGATGGTGTGAATATTCCAACATCATCTACAAAGCTGATATAGCTATCTGAGCCAAAGACCATATACATTCCAAACTTATCCATCGACATGTATTCCTTCTAGAGCATCGTCCTCTTGGAATCCATGAAGTTTCGCGAGTAGAGTTCCCTTTCTGTGTCAATCTCGTTAAAAAATGAAACACGCCATCAGGAGTATAGTTTTTGTTCAGTTTTAAGCTCTTTAAAAAATGAAATCGATCCCTTCAAGCATAGTATACTTTTAGTTTCAAGATTGTGTAAAAATGAAACCATTCCCAAGCATTGTTTACCTTTGCTTTCAAGCTTGCGTAAAAATTAAACCAACTTTAAGAGCAAAGTTCTATTCTTGTTTCAAGCTCGTTAAAAAATGAAACAGATGACCACGAGCAGAGTTCTATTCCTGTGTCAAGCTCATTAAAAAATGAAACAGATGACCATGAGGAGAGTTCTATTCATGTGTCAAGCTCGTTAAAAAAATGAAATAGATGACCATGAGCATAGTTCTATTCCTATGTCAAGCTTGTTAAAAAATGAAACAATACCCCACAAGCATAGTTCTTTTCCTGTGTCAAGCTCATTAAAAAATTGAAACAAATCCCCTCCCCTTGAGTCGAATTTTTTGCCGGATTTAATATTTGAACCTTCATTTCATTCACCTATGCTATTTAATCCTCTTTTTTCTTCCTCCACTGGTGAAGGTATTCCTACTAGTAACCACAAGTTTGATTGGATGATGAAAAGAGTAGTGTTGGAGCATAGGCCGCAGCTATGGAAAAGCTGCCAATTTTGAGGAAAAAGCACTAAGTTTTGAAGGAAAAGTGCTAATTTTGGGGAAAAGCACCATTTTTTGCAGAAATGAACAGTGCGCGGTACAGCGCCAGATGGACGAGCTCACCGCAGATTACGGGCTGGAAATCTTGGAGCTTGCGCGCACAAGTCAAAGGAAAGAGTAAATAAGGTGGCCGAGTAGAAAGCTCAACCACCACAGTAAATGAAGCGGCGGAATAGAGGGCTCAGCTACCCTCATTAAGGCAAAGTACAGGAGTTATGGTTGCTCGGACCAAGGAAGAGCAACAGGCCGAAGCATTGAAGGCGAAGGACAAGGAGCAAAGAACGATGAAGAGGCGCCCATACCCGCGATCTGCGCCAGAAATTGTGGAGTCTGCTGGAAGCTATGACGTGACTGTAAGAGGCACCTACAGTACACCTAGCTGTGTCCACGGTTAGGGTTTTTGGGGATCACTGTTGGGAAAGGCCCACAGTTTTGTAAAGGTGTGACCCTCAGGGCCACCTATATATGTGTGTAATTGAAAAGGGAAACGGGTTAGAGAGTTAGATAGCTACTGAGTTACACGGACCGTCTAAGTTGAGGTCTGAGTCATTTGTATTGTTGTATCTGTTAAGCTGTTAATGATCATTTTTGTGCATGTAAGAAGGTCGCGATCTCGCAGGGAGACCGCTTGGCGTAAAGGCCATTGCATGTATCGACCAGTCGCAAGAGGACTGAGAGGGGAATGTAATTGTATGTCTTTGTTATAGTAATATCTGTAGAAGAAGAGAATAGATCTAAGAGAAGGGATCCCAGCTGTGTGCGTGGAGTTTCCCAGAAAGATCTAAGGCTGCAGCTGTGTGCGCAGTGAAACTGTGTTATCCCCATCTCAAGATAATATAAAACACAGTTCCTGTGGACGTAGCTTCCCTCCTGGATGTGAACCACGCAATTCTTGTTGTTGTGATGATGCTTTACGTGATTGCATTTCTTTTCTTTACTGTCTATGTTTCTATGAATGTTTCGCTATCTTTATGAATGATTATGTAAAGTAAATCCTGGAAACTCCCTTAGAAGTTGTACTTTTGCATTGTCGAAGGAGTTTGTAAGAACATTGTCGCCACGGCCCTAAAGGAGTGTGTTACTGCGCTGTGGTGCAAGGGCAGAGACAATACATAGTGTATCGGAGGTAGCGGGTAAAAGACCCGTGCGCAGGTGCGGAGCTACCGCGCAGCTTGGCTGAGGAGAGTGAGTTCCAGCGCTGTAGCGCTGGGAGACCTGTGGAAGAGTGAGACGCTCCGTTCTGGGGTTACCTCCAAGAAGGGAAGAGAGAAGGCTGTAGACTCCACACCACCTAGGTTAAGGAAACCTGATTCCTTATCCCCCCATAGCCACTTCGGGTGATACTTCAGGCTACTGCGCAGCTCGTTGCTGAGAGGGCCAGTGCGCCAAAGGGGTGTTTGTTGCTGCGCGTCCTGAAAACCCGGGTCTGTCCAGAAAGCAGCCAACAAATGGTTCCGTTGCCGGCTTTAACCCTATTATTTTGAAGGCAATGTGGTGCTGGAATCCTACAGCTAAAGAAATTCAAGAGTGGTTTGATTTAAAGGCTAGAGAGTTCGATGAGCGTGAAAATAAAATCCCTAGGCTTCAGACAGAGGACTGGTTGCAGAAGCATATTTATACTGAGCTTCATGAAATCTTCTTTGTAACATTTGCACTCGAGTTGCATGAGTGGGTATCCAAGCTAGCAGATACTAAACCCACTGTGCATGTGGATCAACCTATCGTTTGGACGCCTGAGCTAGTTAGCATTTTGAAGCGGGTAGATAATCCTGTGTCCCACGCAGTAGAATTTTGGTTGAATAGTCTGTTGGAAGGATTCATCACCGAGTTTGCAGTAGATATAAGAAAGAGCTTCAGCGAGGCTGAGAGGAGCTTCTTCAAAGCATACAGGGGTAAGTTCTTAAATTTTTTGAACTTGTGGATTAAAATGCTCTTATATGAAAAAGGAAAACTATGCATAGCTTCCGATGAATAGCATAGACAAGTAATGTCTGCAGATTCTGATAGTGATCTTGAAGTTATTGGTTGCACTTGTAGCGGAAGACGGTATAAAGTAGGCCTCGACCAGCATTCTTTTGAGTCTAGCCCAGAATATAGCCGAGCTCGTAGAGCGAGCCATATAGAGAGACAAGGGAGTGCTCATATCCCTTATCACCCTTTTACACCGCAAAATCCAGACGGGGCTCAGCATAACCCCGCAGTAACACCCTCTAGTAGCCCACACGGTACTTCTAGTACCTCAACCCCACCTTTGTTTAACCATCCTGGAGGCAGTGCCACAGCACCTCCACGTCAACCTAGCGCAAGAAGGATGGGTGATGACATGAAGCTACCAACCTTTAGAGGAACAGGGCTAGAAGACCTTGAGTAGCACTGGTTTCTATGTGAAGCCATTTGGACGATTAAGCAAATTAATGATGATGTTGTTAAGCTGGTTCAGTTAGCAACCACACTAAGAGAGAGAGCCTTAACCTGGTTTATGAAATACTCAGCATCACAAAATAGGACGCTTTCTGATGTAAGAAGTGCTATGATTAAAGAATTCAAGAAACCTAAATCAGAATCACAGTGCATAACAGAACTCAAAGACATAAAACAGTTACCTACAGAATCAGTATGGGACTTTGACCAGAATTTCAAAGCCTTGATAGATCAAGTAAGCTTTGAGTTTGCACCGCAGAAGCATAAGGAATGGTTCATTGCTGCGTTGCTTCCTCATATTAGACTTCCTCTTATGCAACAGAATCTCACTACTCAAGAACAAGCTCTAGAGATGGCTATGAAACTAGAAGCTTCACCAATTGCTGGAACAAGCAACGATGTTGCGCAATTGCAGAACCAAATAGCAAACCTAACTTTGCAAGTGCATGATATTAAGAAAGGAAAGGATGTTAAAGAATAAATTTGGTGTACAAAGTGTAGAGCACAAGGACATTCAAAGGACCATTGTCCTGTTTTCATAGAATATATTGCAACCGGAGCACCTAACCCTTTACCACAGGCTCAGGGGGCCTTGGTGTGAAATCTGTAGAACTAGAGGCCACAGACCACAAGAGTGTTACTTGTTACAGAAATATGTACAAACTCCAAAGAATCTATATTGCAATTTCTGTAAATCAGTAGGCCATGATGAGAACAATTGCAGAGCATATGACCTTATGATAGAAAGAAAACATGATGTTTATAGAGTACAGTCAAAACCACAAGGACCCACAGCAAGTCCGCAGTATGACCCAGCTCGCGAAGGCCGAGGAGGAAATTACAGGGGCCAAGGACGCGCAGGAGGTTTTGGTCATGGAAGAGGACAGATCACTTGCTATAACTGCGGAGATCAAGGCCATTATGCAAGGGATTGCCAAAACCCTACAACCACCTGCAGATACTGTAAATCTTATGATCATGTCATTGAAGAATGCCCTCAGTTGATGGCCAAGATGCAAGAAAAGAAGCCACAGGTTAACCAGAATATTCAGTTGATTGCAGCAGAAAAAAGAGAACCAGATCCCACAGTTAATTTAGTGACGCGCAGTGGTGCAACCACTGGTGCGCCAGAATTGGGAACTGGAAATCCAGCAACACAATGGGTGCACCGCGCTAATATTAAACCATCCCCGCTCGACCTACAGAAGCAAAAAGAAGCATTCAAGCAAGCTCAAGAGTATTTCTCAGATCCGCGAGCTTCAAGTTCTGTCGCATTACCGCACAATGATATCAGACCGCATGTGCCAAGTCAAGAGAACCTGGTACAAGAGCAGGCTACTACATCGGGAAGGCCTGATGAGGAGGATACACTAGGCATTGTTCATGCTTTCCTAAGAAGCTGCTTAAAGTTGTTATGCAATGAAAAAGCAACTATGGAACTCCAAGATATGTTGGATCAGTGTCAACAATCTGCTTCGATGAACATAGCACAGCGTGTTGTTCATCAGATCAGGAGTCATACTAGAACTGGAAGAGAGATGAGACTCACAGCGCAGATTGTAGCATTTGAAATGGACGAAGTCATTTTGGATTTAGGCTCAGAAGTTAATGTTCTCACCATGCAGACTTGGGAACAGATGGGTAGTCCTCAGCTTATTAGATCTCCTATCCATCTAAGACTAGAAAATCATCAACGAGTTTCTCCATTGGGCAGATTACCCAATGTACCCATTGATATTGAGGGAGTAAGAAGTTCTGCAGACTTTGAAGTAATCAAAATTATGGATGACAGTAGACCTTACCCAGCACTTTTAGGCATAGACTGGGCATTTGATAATCTGGCTGTCATTAATTTGAAGAAAAGACAGATGACCTTTGAGGATGACCAGATTAGGGTCATTGCACCACTTGATCCCCTTCAAGGACCACGGTATATTGAACCCATTCGAGCAGAAGAAGAAGTGCGCCACATGGAAAGTTTGTATCATATGACTGCTAGTCATAATGATTATGTCAATCCCACAGCGGACGGCCATATCAGCTGATAATGCGATAGCTCGTGCACATCAGATTCAGAAGCAGGACTGGAAAATTGGCAGAATCGCTTACATGAGGTTTCTGCAAGGCGTTGCGCCATGACGACTAAATCCATTCGATGGATTGGTACAGAATTGAATAACACTCCAATATTTGATGGTTTAACTGGAGTAAGTGAATTCATACATGCATATGAACAAGAAATCCCAGATGAGCAGCGCATACAAGCATTCGATGTAGCACTGCGCGCTACACCCGCAAGATGGTGGGGTGCGCATAAAGAAAATATTGACACATGGCAAGACTGTCGCAGGTTGATACTGCGCAGATTTCAAGAGACTACAGCAGGAGTTTTGCACAAATATGATGGACATAGTGACCCCAGGTCACACGTTGAAGCATGTATTTAGCAATGGTCAAATATTCCAGAGGATGAGTGGGTTCACCTATTCATCCACACGTTGGATATAGTTCCAAGGAACTGGTACACTGAAACAGAATTGCGCAGAGGCACTATCACTTGGCCTCTCATGATTGAAATTTTTCAACTCACTTTCAGCTTTGATTCAGAACATCCAAGCATCGATCAGGATTTAAAGTGTATTAGAAAGAAGATATTTGGACGATGTCCTTTACCAGAGTATTCTCAACCAGATTGGGCTTTCCAGATGGAACATGCCCTGGAATGCTATAATTTCACCACTGGAGAAGAGGATGATGATCCTCGCAACATCAATATTCCAGAGTCAGAAGGGATACGCAAAGTCGAAGGTCCTCAGCTTGATATCCCTGCCATTACAGAACACATCAAGCTTAAGAAGATTAACATTGGTACAGAAGCCGAACCCAAGTTTGCCTCTATAGGAGATTATTGGGATGATGAAACTGTTGGCCATATTGCAGATTTACTACATGAGTACCAGGATATCTTTCCTACCAAGTTTACAAAAATGAAAGGCATCCTAGGATATTTAGGAGTTATGCGCATACCTTTGAAAGCGGATGCTAAGCCAGTAAAACAGCGCCCATACAGGTTGAACCCGCGATATAAAGAAAAGGTCAAAGAATAAATTGATAAGATGCTCGCAGCTGGTATCATTGAGCCAATAGAGGAAAGTGATTGGATTAGTCCTATGGTGGTACAAGAGAAAAAGACAAAAGGTGAAATAAAAATATGTGTGGACCTGCGCAAGCTCAACGACGCATCAGCGCATGATCCATTTCCTACGCCCTTTACAGACGAAGTGCTTGACAATGTTGGAGGACAAGAGGCTTACTCCTTCACTGATGGCTTTTCAGGATACCATCGGATCAGAATCCATCCAGAGGACCGCCATAAGACCACTTTTGCGACTGAATGGGGCTCATTCTAGTGTACGGTAATGCCCTTTGGTCTTAAAAACGCTCTTGCTATTTTCTCTAGAGTCGTTGTTGCTGTTTTTAAAGAATTCATTCATAAGTTTCTAGAAGTCTATTTTGATGACTGGACTGTGTTTGGTTTACTAAAGAACCATATAGGGAATCTAAGTATGATGTTAGCAAAATGTAGACAGTATCAGATTTCCCTTAACTTGAAAAAATGTATCTTTTGTGCTCCTTTTGGTATTTTGTTGGGTCACATTGTGTGTAGACAAGGACTCATGATGGATCCTGCGAAGGTTGCCATCATTGCTAACTTGCCTGCGCCCAACTCAGTCAAATAATTGCGCACTACATTGGGACATACAGGATACTACAGGAAATTTATCAAGGGTTATGCAAAGATCACTGTGCCTATGGAAAGACTGCTGAAAAAGGATTCGAAATTCCAATGGACAGAAGAATGCCGACAGAGCTTGGACACACTTAAAGGAAAGATGGTCACAACACCTATTCTAGTTTTCCCAGACTGGAGAAAACCCTTTCATGTTCATGTAGATGCTTCTTCCATAGCATTGGGGGTTGTACTGACACAACTGGGAGAAGGAGGTATTGACCACCCCATTGCTTACTCTAGCAGAAAGCTGTCTACAGCTGAGAAGAACTACACCACTACAGAAAGAGAAGGACTCGCTATGGTGTATGCCTTACAGAAGTTCAGACACTATCTATTGGGTGCTCATTTTAAAATGTATACTAACCATTCTGCTTTGAAGTACTTGGTCAATAAGCCAGTGTTAGGGGGAATAATTTGCAGATGGCTACTCCTCTTCCAGGAGTATGATTTTGAGATTATTGTGAAGCCAGGTAGATTGAATGCAGGACCTGACCATTTATCTAGGATAGAGTCAGGGGAGGAACCTACAAATTTGGAGGACAATCTGCCTGATGCGCAGCTGTTTTCTGTTCAAGCAGCAGACGAGTATTATTCTGATATTCTTGAGTTTCTCACTACAGGGTAAGCGCCAGTTGAGTTCACAATGTAGCAGAAGAAACAACTTGTTGTCAAAGCCGCAGACTTCACTTTGATAGCAGGCTAGCTCTATAATTTGGGCCCTGATAAAGTCTTGCGCAGATGCATTTTACCGCATGAGAAGAATTCCATAATCGCATAAGCGCACTCAGGAACCACAGGAGGCCATTTCGCAGGAAAGCCGACTGCGCAGAAGATCTTAGCCACAAGTCTTTGGTGGCCAACATTTCACAAGGATACTAAGGAATTCTGCAAGTGTTGCAATGTGTGCCAGCGAACAGGAAAACCTTCAAGAAGAGATGAAATGCCGCTAAGACCCCATATAACAGTGCGTGCTTTTGATAAGTGGGCCATTGATTTTGTGGGACCTATCAACCCACCAGGAAAGAGAATCGGCGCAAGATACATCATCACAGCTACTGAATACCTCACCAGATGGGTTGAAGCGAAGCCAGTTAAGAATTGCGACGCTGTCACTGTCGCGCAGTTCATTTTTTAGAATATTGTCACTAGAATTGGATGTCCACTGATTCTAATGAGTGATCAGGGCACACATTTCCTGAACGAGACTATAGAGGCCCTTACTGAAGAATTCCACATTAGTCACCATAAGAGTACACCCTACCACCCTCAAGCTAATGGTACGGTGGAGGCATTCAATAAGATTCTAGAGAATGCCCTGACCAAGATCTGTAATCAACAAAGAGATGATTGGGACCTTAGAGTCACAGTTGTGTTATGGGCTTACAGAACCACATGCAAGAAATTAATAGGTCACACACCTTTCAGTTTCGTGTATGGACAAGAAGCAGTCATGCCCATGGAATACATTGTTCCCAGTCTCAGAATTGCTCAAATTACAGAAATCGCAGATACTGATACTATGAGTGAAAGGTTGTCACAATTGGTTTCCTTAGAAGAAGACAGGCTTTTAGCTGGATTCCATCAACAAGTGCAGAAGGCGAGACAGAAGGCTTGGCATGACAGGCATATTAAGAATAAAGTCTTTCAGGAAGGAGACTTGGTACTCCTCTATGATAGTAAATTCATCAAGTTTCCAGGCAAGTTTCGTGTACATTGGTTAGGCCCTTTTCAAGTGATGAAGATAATAGAAGGTGGAGCAGTTCAGCTTGCGAAGCTTAATGGAGAATTGTTGCCCACAATGATCAACGGGAGTCGGCTCAAGCTTTATCGCGACGGCCACTCCGCCCTGTTGACCTAATCAGTTGCTAAAGTCATGTAGATGTCCAGTGTAGTTGAAAGAGGCATCACATTTATCAGTCTACACGGAAGTCGCGAGACATTTTCAGTCTCTGGCTTCCTGCGCAGTTCCTCGAAACATCCACGCAGTCAATAAATCCTGTTCTGAGCGAGCCTATTTTTGCTCTTGCGGAGTTCCCCAGGTTGTCGAACTTTCGCTCTTGCGGAGTCCTTTGTTGTCGATTTGTCACTCTTGCGGAGTTCTCCTCGCCATGGAGCCCTCCATGTGCATAGTTACCCATGCTGAAGTTACCCACCAAAAATTTGAATTGCGGAAGTTCTGTAGCCGCGTCTGAGTCTTAATGAAGGATGAGACCACCATCTAATTGTACTTGCTCTGGCAGATTCGGCTTGATTTCCCTAATATTTGCATTTAATTAAGGAGCCGAAGGCCTTAGCACATCTCCCAAAGGCTGTCAAAGCCCATTCCTCGCATTTAATGCACCACAGAGGTGCGGGGGGGGGGTGGTTGTCAACTCATCCGCTTAGGCGCCAACGGTTATTAGCGCCACCTGTCTACACCTACTACTGCCCTCAGCTATAAATACTCCTCATTCGTCTATGCTTGGGTTACTTTCCCTGCTATTGAGTGGTATAGTTGTCCTGTTTGAGAGTCTAAGCCATTGTTTTCAGAGCTGTATCATGCAGTCTGCTTCCCTCTATTTTCAGAGTTTGCATCCTACGTTGTTCCACCCTTTTCTGTTCAGTGTTTGTCGTGTATGTAGGTTCATGACGAATAACCTGTCAACTGAAGAATTCGTCCGTCAATTCAAACGCAGAGGGTTAGACTTCGGTATGGCTACCCCGATCAAGATTGCCAAGCTTCCTATTTTCTCGGATCCCAGACAGTCCCCGGGCACAAGGGCGTCTCAACAACAGCCCCATCAGCAGCAGCAGCCGGAGGTACCCGTTCCAGAGCCCTTGGCCACTCTGGTTAACTACATTCCTCCGCGCCCAGATGATGCACCCAAGGTGCGTATTCCCAAGAACACCAAGTATTCGATTCCGCTGCCACCAATGGCGAAAATCGTGGAAGAAGAAGGATCCCTGCTTGGACATCTCCCGCTGGTTAAGTTCTCTGACTACAACTTGGGAGATTATAGAATGTATCCTCAGTTCGCGCCAGATCACTATATGACGGTGGTCCATAATCCTGTTAAGAATATTGATGAATTCATCCCGCAGGAATTTGCAGTAAATCTAGAAAAGCCTGGACTGTTGAACCTGTTGAAGCTACCGCACTTCGGGCGTAGCAATGAAGTTAATGCGGTTGTCAAGGTCCTGTTATCCTATGTTCACGGTGGTTATATTTGGCTATTGATCTGAATGTGGACCTGATTCATCGAATTATCGGCCTATCTAAGGTTGGTAAGGACCCTAGCGTCCATTTCGTTGGTAAAGAGAAGGACCGAAAGCTGGCTGCATAGGTGGTGCAGAAATACAAATTGTCGAGAGGAGGTCAGGCGTATGACCTCACTGTAGTTGAAGATGAAGCACTCAGATTCATAGGCAGTCTGCTCGCAGGCAGACTTTTAACGAAATGTCGACCTAAAGAAGTCCCTAGAGCTGTTGTAGAGCTCGCAATTGCAGCTGCAGAGGGAGAGCAGTATAACTGGTGTCTCTTCCTCCTGAATTTATTCTTGGAAGACTGCCGGAACGTTCAGGACACTGCCAATCAGTTGTTCCATTTCTCTTGGCTCCTGATTTTGTGTGCCTTTGTCGGGTGGAAGGAACCGCCAAACACTCAGTTTCTTCCGCGCCGCTCAGGAGAGGTTACAGGGATGCACTATGTCAACCTCTGGGACTCTAGTAATCCCGTGAAGTGCAAGATGAACCGCGCCATGTTCTTCGAGTATTATCATCTCCTCAGGGGTACAATCCTAGAGATGCCGAGGCTTACTGAGGAGACGGCAGAACTCTATGGAACGAAGTTGGTCTTTTCCGCCCTCACGGAATTCAGTCGGGATAATGGGCCGTAGGGCTCTACCGAATGACTACCCAGGACATGGAGGACACTGTGAATTCCTAGCCAGATGAATGGAGGCAGGCCGCTGAAGTCGCTGCCACGATGCCACCCCCCTGAGGCACTAGAGAAAGATAAGGGCAAGGAAAAGATCGGGCAAAAGAATAGTGAAGGTCCGTCAGGACCGGCTACCAAGAAGCAGAAGCTGTCGCACCTCGTAGAAGCGACTGGACATACCTATGAGACCCTTGCCGCGAGGCTCAACCAGTACTTGAAGGAGCCATTTCAGGAGCTGCGTGCCTCTCAGGACAATATCATAAGTGCTCTGGATCTGCAGCTCGTGGAGTTGAAAGGTCTCACAGGATGAGTTGCGCATACCCATGCGCCAGCATCCGGCTCGCAGATGCCGCAAGCATCTACAAGCACCGAGCGGGTTGAAGTACCTACAGAAAGGCGCACTGTCGTCCACATCCCGCCCGCAAGCATGACACTGTCGGATTCTCTGGCTGCACCACAGGTAAGCATGGTTGGCCCTGTTGAAATAAATTTGTCGCTAATTCCGTTGGAAACTCTATAGTTGGTTCACGAGCAGGTCTCTACTGAGCTGAGAACTAGAGAGCTCTCCACATTCCATGCCAATCAAAGATTGCAAACGCAGGAAGTAGAGCTAAGGGCAGGCTATAAGGAGATCTCTGCGCAGCTTGCACTTAACGAAGCGCGAGACACTAGGCTATGGAATGTCGTCGATGAAATCGCCCAGGAGTTGCCAGCCTACCAGATTCAACCAGACCTTCCTTTAGTTGAGAAAGTGCAACGCATTGGCAGTAGGGCGAAATCCCTAGAACAGCAAGTAGTTGCTATGGCTGAGGACCATAGAAAGAAGCTCGTCGAGTTGGAAGCTCTTGTCGTAGTGCCTCCCGCAGATGATAAGCAAGAACGCCTTGAAGCACTGCGCATAGCTTCTACCCAAATGAAGTGCAAAATAGAGGAAGCCCAGCAGTTAATGACACAAGCTATGCAGGCTTGGGCTGAGCTCGAGAGGCTCCCTTCTAAAGTTGCCCTTTTGGAACAGGTGAAAGCAGCAGAACAATACCTAACTGTTTTGAACGAAGAAGCTAAGCCCTTGGAAGGCTTAGCCAAAATGAGAAAGATGAGTGAAGTCCGCAAAGTCCAGCAAGAACTGCACAGGCTCAGAGACAAAGATGCTACTCTCGCCAACATCATTCAGCCGTTTATGGATGAGTATGCTGAACTTGCTGCCCAAGCAGAGGCCAAGTTCAAAGCATTTGCTGAGTCTCGAGTTGGTCGATGGCGCGGAAGGAGAAGAAGCTACTTCAGTCCTGGTGCAGACAGCCACGAAGTGCGTGCAAGACATGGACTCCGCTATTGCGCAGTGGAAGCAAGCCTTCACTACGACCCAAGCAAAGTCAGATGCACAGGTAAAACGACCGCAAGCTAGTACGAGTGGGTCGGGGACGAGCCACAAGTAAGTGTTAGGGGCCTGTTGGAGCATAGGCCGCAGCTATGGAAAAGCTACCAATTTTGAGGAAAAAGCACTAAGTTTTGAAGGAAAAGTGCTAATTTGGGGGAAAAGCACCATTTTTGGCAGAAATGAACAGTGCGCGGTACGGTGCCAGATGGACAAGCTCACCGCAGATTATGGGCCGGAAATCTTGGAACTCGCGTGCACAAGTCAAAGGAAAGAGTAAATAAGGTGGTCGAGTAGAAAGCTCAACCACCACAGTAAATGAAGCGGCGGAATAGAGGGCTCAGCTACCCTCATTAAGGCAAAGTACAGGAGTTATGGTTGCTCGGACCAAGGAGAGCAACGGGACGAAGCATTGAAGGCGAAGGACAAGGAGCAAAGAATGATGAAGCGGCGCCCATACCCGTGACCTGCGCCAGAAATCGCGGAGTCTGTAGGAAGCTGTGACGTGACTGTAAGAGGTGCCTACAGTACACCTAGCCGTGTCCGCGGTTAGGGTTTTTGGGGATCACTATTGGGAAAGGCCCACAGTTTTGTAAAGGTGCGACCCTCAGGGCCACCTATATATATGTGTAATTGAAAAGGGAAATGGGTTAGAGAGTTAGATAGCTACTGAGTTACACGGACCGTCTAAGCTGAGGTCTGAGTCGTTTGTATTGTTGTATATGTTAAGCTGTTAATGATCATTTTTGTGCATGTAAGAAGACCGCGATCTCACAGGGAGACCGCTTGGCGTAAAGGCCATTGCATGTATCGACCAGTCGCAAGAGGACTGAGAGGGGAATGTAATTGTATGTCTTTGTTATAGTAATATCTGTAGAAGAAGAGAATAGATCTAAGAGAATGGCTCCCAGCTGTGTGCGTGGAGTTTCCCAGAAAGATCTAAGGCTGCAGCTGTGTGCGCAGCGGAACTGTGTTATCCCCATCTCAAGATAATATAAAGCACAGTTCCTGTGGACGTAGCTTCGCTCCTGGATGTGAACCACGTAATTCTTGTTGTTGTGATGATGCTTTACGTGATTGCATTTCTTTGCTTTATTGTCTATGTTTCTATGAATGTTTCATTATCTTTATGAATGATTATGTAAAGTAAATCCTGGAAGCTCCCTTAGAAGTTGTACTTGTGCATTGTCGAAGGAGTCTGTAAGAACAATGTCGCCACGGCCCTAAAGGAGTGTGTTACTGCGTTGTGGCGCAAGGGAAAAGATGATACATAGTGTATCGGAGGTAGCGGGTAAAAGACCCGTGCGCAGGTGCGGAGCTGCCGCGCAGCTTGGGTGAGGAGAGAGAGTTCCAGCGCTGTAGCGCTGGGAGACCTGTGGAAGAGTGAGACGCTCCGTTCCGGGGTTACCTCCAAGAAGGGAAGAGAGAAGGCTGTAGACTCCACACCACCTAGGTTAAGGAAACCTGATTCCTTATCCCCCCATAGCCACTTCGGGTGAGACTTCGGGCTGCTGCGCAGCTCGTTGCCGAGAGGGCCAGTGTGCCAAAGGGGTGTTTGTTGCTGTGCGTCCTGAAAACCCGGGTCTGTCCAGAAAGCATCCAACAAGTAGGCAAATGAAACAAAGCTTGGGGTGCATGTCTCCAACCTCTGGACATCATATTGGAGGTAATATGTCCACTTCTTATGCTAGGGGAAAACTTCCAACCTCTAGATATCATGTTGGGAAGAAACCTGCCAATGGGCATTATACCAAGCATAGTTTATTTTCTGTTACAAGATCCTTAAACAATGAAGCAGACATCATGAGCATTTTTTTCACCTGTCTTCGAGCTCATTAAAAACATTAAGATAGTATTGAGTTTACTTTTAACTTTTTTCATGCTCTATTTGAAACATGACAAGTGGTTTGAGCTTACTTTTTATTTTTTCGTGCTCTGGTCCAAACATGAAAAAGATTCTGAGTGCTTTTGATACCATTTCCGTGCTCGTTAAAAAATTGAGTAAAAAGGTGTGCCTAAGGAGTATAGGTTTATCACTTTATCGGCCTCGCTAGACTACTTATGGAAAAGGAACTGTGCCAAGTTTACTTTTTCTTTATCGTACTCGATCATCAACCATGACAAAGTTGTACATGGAGTTCCCTTTAAGTTATGTTCAAACTCCTTAAATATGAAAAGATTGTTGAGCGAACTTGTTTCTTTCATGCTCGTAAAAGGATTTGAAAGGACATCTATCTGGTGATAATTTATCCCTTTTTTCGGACCAGTTAGACTATTTATGAAAAAGGAATACTCTAGTCAATCATGATTAGAAGAGTTCTCTCTCACGTTGTTTTATCCTTTTTCAAGTGAGGAGACTAACTTTTACGAAAAAGAACCATTAGGAGTCTTTCTTTGACCGTTTTAGACTCTAAATGTGAAACGTCCTCGATTTTACCTTCTTTGAACTCATAAAATTATACATGGAAGGACCCTTTTTGGGACCGAACCCCTCATTTCTCAGGTTCGTAAAACATGTGAGATTGGACTCATCATATGATGAGGTACATCAGACATTTTTTACTCTCTTCCATCTCATTAAAAAGAAAAGAGGCACTCATCCATCATAATGGGGAAATTAAGGGAATAGGAAGATGTATTTGAGTCAGTATTAATGGTAGCTTAAAGTAACCTTTGAACATGGCACCTGTTTGCATTCTAGGAAAACAGTTGGGTAGTCAGCTTGTCTTCAATTCATACCAATTCCATGAGTCATTCTACTCCTTTGGGTACTCTGAATAATGCTCCAATCATTTTTTGCATTGTGTCTTGGTCTCTGCTATGTTGAGTCAATGTTGACGAGTCACTTGTCGTACCATTAAATGTTCAAAGGAAGTCTTTGGCCGGAATCAACCTTCGCAATCATTAAACCTTTTGTTGTGTCAGTCGTCCTTGTCTACCATTACACCTTTATGTCAAATCACACTCATTTGGTCTACCATATTATATCACTTCATGCATTAGTTTCATGTCGATGATGTGTGATACATTATGGCCCTCCTTCAACGAGTCTATTCCTGTCAACATCATCTCATCATCCAAGAATTAGACTTAGAAACTAGTCGATACCTTGGATCCTGCATGCCTCAATGGAAGGTTTCCTCACTTTCGACGGTAGGTTTGTATCATTAATCTTTGATCGAATGATTCCGCGGATGTTTGACTCCAACTCAATCATTCGCATTCGTCAGTATGTACTAGTGATACCTTGGGAATCATTGTCATCATTGGTGATTTCCCTCGCACTTATTAACGATTCACATCATTGACCGGTAATCAAGTGGTTTCTACCATGTTTGACTCCAATGGTTTTTAATCACATGGTTAGATTCGTATCATTTCAGGAACGGGTAGAAGACCTTGGGTTTTTTCGATGTCTTATTATTACACCCAGGTTGCGATGGATATTTTTTAGTAGGTTACCACACAGATGTTATGGTAGAAACCTCATTGATGTGTTGTCACAAAAATCCACTCGTGTATTGGTCGTGGATGTGTTATTATCTCATCATGGATCTACGCTTGTATTTTAGTAGCCATGATTGTGTTCAGTCATTTAGATATGGATCTACGCTGTATTTTGGTGGCCATATCATTGGTCAATATCAACATGGATATGCAATGTATTGGTCAGCAGCCATGTTGTGAGTCATTGGGATGATAAAATTATTGTACTGCAAAATATCCTTGGTTATTGTTGACAGATTTCCAACCGATGATTCCTTGCCTCGATCCTTTATACTTTATCCATCAAAGTATTTCACCTATCTTGTTACTCTAGCTTCATACTTTGGGGGGCATTCTATTACACAAAAATTTTGTACTCATCATGATTATGAACCATGTACACTTATCCTTGCCTAAATACCTGAAGTACTTGACCAAAATCCTTGGAATATGATTCATGAGGTTTTTCCCCTATAAAAACCATGTTTAGAGAGGTCGACGCACCTTGCTTTATAGCAGAGAGCGTCTTTCCTGATCGACGCACCTTGCTCCACTACAGACTGCGTCGTTGGTGCATGTTGCTAGTGTCTAGGGTACATCGATGCCTGTACGAAGCGAAAATAAATAAATAAAATAAAATAAAAATAAAAATAAATAAATAAATAAATAAAAATAAATAAATAATAAAAATAAATAAATAAAATAATAATAATAATATTTCGAGAAGTCTCTCGAAGGAGACCCTCGTGGAGGCTTATCCCTTCCATATAGGGTGGATCTTACTCGCCTCCCATATTAGTAGGATCCCACCTCCTCCTTCTCCATAATCCTCTCCTCTCCTCCTCATCTCTTTTGGCCTATAAATGAAGCTCCTCTTCATGGGATAGGGGGGTTGAAATGGGGGCAGCCAAATGCTGGATAATTAAGCCATAAATCCATTCTTCCATGATTGGAAAATTGAGGCAAGGTTCCATTGGAAAGGATCTTCAACACGAAGGCTTCATTGGTTGTAATTCTTTCCTCTATTTTACATCAATGTCTTCCTTTCCCATAAATGATGTGTAATTTCATTTATAGTAGTTATGCTTGTTCAATTGCTTAGATGTATCATGTTATCTTGTAGTCTCTTGTCTTTGTCCTTTTGAGTCTTTTGCGGGGAATCTCTTCATCAACAAGCAGGATTGTGAAAGCTTCAAGGCACAAGGACAACCTTCGTAAATAAGGTATGGACTGGACTCTTTGTATTCAAGTACTTTTATAGATCTAGGGAAAGGTTTTCATTCTTTTTTTTTATTTTTTCTAGATCCGAACCATTCGGACTAGGGAGATCGGTTAGTGTCTGCACTGATGGATTGTCCGTAAACAGTCATAGTCTCAGCGTTTGGTACAGGTGGTGTAACCGATCAATATAGCATAACTACTGAGATGAAGATAAACACATAGTGGGCCACAGGATTTGAGGCCATTTCTGGGTAGGGTGGAGTGAGGTACCACATAGGTATACCCAAAGTGAACCCAGGAAGAGTCAGCTAAGCCATAACAGATGTCCCTTGCACTCCCATGGGGGGGTACTAGAATGGTATTTGGAATATGGGAGGTAGTGAGGCACTCAATGTCTGCTCAACACCATGACTCATCGGAGGTGGTGATGATGATGTTGAGGGGGTGGTGGCTAGATTTTTAGAGGTGAAAATGGTGCACATAAGGCCATTGGTCAATGCAGGGATTTCAAGTGAAGGACCTGAATATACCCCTAGTAAGTTGGATTCCTTGTACACTCCTAGGAATATGTCAACGTAAAGGGTTGACTGGTTTCGGAGACAATGTGTAGCACGTTGTCGGGGTTATTGTTGGTATTGGGGTCATAGTAATTGATTTGGTCAAGGGTGACTATCTTCCCATTAAATGGAAACATCACGATGTGGAAGACTGAAGAGGAAACCACTTTCATGGCATACATAAAACTATGACCTAAAATTATATTGTAGTCGAGTTGTGCATAGACTACTTCAATCTCGATCATGACCATTTTTCCCCCTAGCTCGATGGGGACATTCTGGTACAATCCCCTAGGTTTTGATGGTCTTCCATCATATGCATGAAGGGAGATAGATAAGGGGAATAACTCAAGTGAACCCAATAGTTTCCAAACATTAGAGGACATGACGCATGTGGATGTGCCTTCATCGATGATGAATCGCTGAATCATAATGTTTTTAACCATAATAGGGACTTGGAATGTGACTGACCAGGGTAGTTGTGATTCACCTTTATCGAGATCAAAGGTCATCCGATGCGAGTCTGAAGGGTCGACGGCGCCAAGTGCATTGAGTAATGCCTTTCTTTGGGTTGGGAAAGATTGTAGCACTTCTAACATGGACATGGAAATGGGTGACTAAGCCAACTCATCCACAATACTGTAATTCTGGGCGATTTTCATATGAGGGTTATGGGGAGTGTGCCTAAGTGGTACCTTTGGGATCCGTGGGATTTATTCACCACTTGGGAGTGGTATTTGCAAAGGGACCCCAAAAGGGGTGGGTAAATACTCCACTTGTGGGGGATCAGGTGCGCCATAGCCTTTGGCTCTAGTCTGGATATTGACATCTGTCATGTTCATGTAGTTGTTTTGAAAAGAGCCATCACTGGGGAGGAGGGGCTCTAGTTGCTGAGTAACAAGCCCTTGAATGGAAAAGGGTCGTTGTAAGATAGTGGTTTATGGTTTTGGAATATTAGGTTCCTAAAGAGATTCATGGTTGTCTTTTTCTTGGCTTCAACTAACTGTTGACAGTCGGGGATGAGGGGACAATGGTGAGTGTAGTGACTATACTCTTGCAAATCGCGTAAGAATAATTTCTCTTCAGGTTAGCGTTCTTCCCTTGCTTGGGGGGATTATTATTCCCTACACTCCGGTTACCCTAGTTTTGTTTCTGCAGGGGAGGGGGGTTTCCCCCTTTCCCTTGTTGTTGGTCCTTTTTTTTCTTACCTTTCTTCTTCCCTTGATTGGGGGGATTATGGGGATTTGCGGTGTTTAACTACTCAAATTGTTGAGCTTATTGTGAGAAAGAAGGTTGAACTAAATTGAACCCTGTGTGTGGTATGGGGGCGGCACTAAGAGGACACGGAAACAGGTAATAAGGGTTATACCCTGGAGGTGGGATAGATGTGGTATGCACTCCATATGATGTGGATGTAGGAGTGGCTTATGCCATTTGTGGTGGGGGTATCTTTGATGCTTAGCTTGCATTGGGATAGGTAGAATTGTAAGGTCTATATTGTAGCTGACTAAACTGAGGATTTGGTGATGGTTCAGGGGGTGTCAACACGAGAGGGATGGGTGGGCATTGTGGTGACATGTTGAATGGCATAGGAGTATGAGGAGGAAACTTTCCTTGTTAGGAAATGGACCTAATAAGCCTATACATTGAATGTGACGAACCCGCGGGAGAGGGATCTAAATATCAATGTTGAGGGCCATCGGGTAGGATGGTGTATAAATAATCGGATTGTGCATAGATAAGGTCGAATGTTGGGCCTTTAGGATGGCCTCTTCCTTAGATTGGGGCATTGAGGTTGCCACATCCTTTGCAATTGTGGGTTGGAGTGACTTGATGAACCAATTCAACAGGAACTGAGGTTGTATGTCTGTTTTGCACAATATTTGGAATCTACGCCAATCATGGATGTGGACTACTACGCCAGGGTAGAGGTATTCTGTCAAAATTCTGTGAGAATTTTGAGACCAAGGTCATGGTGAATGGGAAGCTGAAAGTATGTGAGAAATGTGATGGCCAATGTTCCAAAGGTGGCATAGGTCGTTCCCGGTAATTTCACATACTATTTTATTATTGTTCTGGTAAGGGTTCGTTGAAAGAGGAAGAACCTCACTAAGTCTTACACTATGCTATTAGAGGAACACCATAAGTGGAATGACATGACGTGGTTGGTTGGGTCATCTCCTTATTTCCCTTCAGAATTAGGGATATCTGATGGGAGCTTATCAGGAAAAGCTGGCCATACTTGATCATGTGCTATAGCGTGATTTATTAGTTTGGTGAGATCAGGGAGATTTAGGCTAGCCATGAAAGGTAAGTTGGGTCCCTCCATTGTATGTTGTGTAGTTTTCCCTCAAGGGGGGGAATGGGGTATATGTGGCAGTGATCTCTGTCTTTGATGGGAATATGAGGATGATGTATTCCCTCCTCTCGAAGAGGGAGAAGAAAAATGTGGATTTCCTCGGAGGGGAGGGGATAAAGGGGTGCCTCTTCCTTGAGAGGGTGAACTAAAGGGGACTAAAGTATCTCTGGGGGGGAGAATATGAAGGGTTTCCCATTCCATCATAGGATGAAGGAAAAGGATCTAAGTTTTCTTTGAGAGGAGAAAATGAATCAAGAAAGAAGCGGCCTCACCTTGAGGATCCTATCAAAGTGGCCTGGGAGCAGCCCCGGCTAGAATCTCCTTCATGAACCACGGGGAGAAAGTGGGAAAACACGCCTAGAGAGAGGGGAAAGGCCTTGCAATCTATGGGACTTCCTTACGAGGTTTTTTTCCTTAATGGTGGAAGTTTAGTGACAAGTGAGAGTGATGATGGAAATAAACACAATTGAACAAATGCAAAAATATGCCAACCACAACAGATGCAAACTGGTGCAAACTGAGTGATATGTGCTATGTGGGTTTCAGTGCAAGTGCTCCCACATGTAGGTTATTTTTAATTACGAGTTAGTCAACTTGTATTTAAAATTAAATAAATGTAAATTCCCTAAATACCTAGCGTCCTTCCTCTCAAATGTAACTGCGCCTTCCAAAAGAAAAACCATTGGTGATAATGGGATCCAAACAACGATTGGCTAGTGAAGGTAACAAAGAGTCAGTTAAACCAATGATGGGGATATGTCTCGAAAGAGATTGGAAACATTTCCCAATGAAAATATCTAACTTCATGAGTCATTTTCACTCACAATTTCTCCTTGGTGGTATCCTGATTTTGGCCACTAAGATACCTGCATCAAGTGTGGATAAGTGGTTATGCCTGGGTGGTATAGTGTTGCCTCCCCAAAAGGTTGAGTGACTCTTTGAGGAGGGTAGGGCAGATATACCTCATATTTGACCTCCTTGGGAAAGGTGCACTTCTTATTCGGGTTGTATTTTGACACTTGTTGATAGGAGGATTTAAAAGTACCCTATGATTCAACAATGATATGTTTCAAAAACTTAATGAAACTAGATTGGTGGGAATTAATGGATGCCTAACCCAATCAATCCTACCTAACCAAAATATTAATTTGTCACCTCCTGTGGAGGAATTTATTTGGTTGGCAATTACAAGTGTTGATTTTAGGGGTCCAAATTTGTTAAAGTTACAACATCATGAGTCATTTTCCAAGTCAATTGTGTGTGTCGATATTGAGCCTCGTGTGTCAAGGTGGTGCCTTATAGGATCCTGAGTTGGACTCGAGAAACTTGGAGAATAATCTTGGGTTGGACTCAAGAATGCATAAGCTTCATCTGTTGAGGCAAGTTCTTTGTATGTCAAAGTGATGATGTTGTACAGTCTTGCTAGTCAAGGCTAAGGTCTTGTGTGTCAAGACAGATCCTCATGTGTTGAGGTGATGCTTTGCATGTTGAATAATGAATGGTGTGTGATGTACTACTAACCATGGTTGAGCTATTAAGTCTCCTCTAGATACTGGCCACCTCTAGAGTGAATTACTTTAGCATATAACCACTTGGAACAATAGTACAACAATATGATCAAATCATTGGGAAAATCTCCTTAGTATATTTGATATGGTAATTAATTAAGCTGGAACATGTGGACCATGCGGATAATATGAGATAAGATATGGTAGAATTCAAATTGCACATAACGACTTAAATTAATTAAGAGAGAATTCAAATTGTTAAACTTCAGTGTTATTAACAAAGAATACTTCAGTCAATCAAAGGAGAACTCGAATTGTTCACTACAGTGATGTTAACAAGAAAGACTTCAGTTAAGAGAGTTAACTAAGTGATAACAAAGAAGATCTAGTTAACTAAGTGTTTTGCGTGGCGACACTTATGTTAAAATAAAAGACAACACTTGTGTTTAACTAAAAGATGACACTTGAGTTTCCACACTTACATGAGGACACTTAAGTTCGCCACCTAACTAAGATTTCATTTAAGGGGCGAGTTTATCTGAAGTCAATACTGTGAGTTAAAGCCATTGCATGAGAAGTGGGGCACACTTATCCATGCAAGATTGATGTATCCAAGGTTGGAGCGAATTCCTATGAAGTAAATTTGTGCATGTGATCAATATTAGCGAATTGGTTGATTGGAAAATTATTATTCTGAGTCTCTCTTTCTTTATCAATTGCATCGGGGTGCTTGATGTAAAAGACATTCTCTGCTATCTATCAATATACGAAGGAAGGTTTTGATGGGTTTTCTCCCTCAAGTCATAGAGGGTTTCCCTGGGGTAAATTCATGTGTCGAATGTGATTGCTTATGTTTATGATTGTTATTTGATTTCAAGTACTATTTTATTTATGGATTAAAGTTCAAAAATGAACATGGTATCGGAGCTCGGGGCATGAAAGAGCTAAGTTCAGCAATCAAGATTGATCCTACATAGATCCTGAGTGAGAAAAGTACTTGAATAATTATGGATTCAATCTCAGTAAGACCGGAAGACTGTCTTAAAGGAACTTTGAACTTCAATACTTAGAAGGCCAATATCTTGAATATCTTGGAAGAGCATGATCTAGATGGATACATATCCAGTGTTATTAAAGAGCCTACTTCTAATGCAGGGTGAATTACCTTCAAGAAGAATCAAGCCAAAGCAAAGAGAATCATTTATGATTCCGTGAAAGACAATTTGATGCACGTTATTACTCCATTGAAGACTACAAAGGAATGCTTCGACACTTTGACAAATATTTATGAGAAGAAGGAGCCCAGTCAAAAGAGAGCATTGAAGAACAAGATTTGAAATCTGAAGATGGAGAAGGATGAAGTTGTTGTTTCCTTCTTCAAAAATATCTCTCAAGTAAGAGATCAACTCATGAGCATTGGTGTGACGGTCGATGATGATGATATCATACATACTGTTTTCGATGGCCTTCCATCTTCATGGGAGACATTTTGGATGTAGTAAATGGTCTAGAAGTGCAAGCAAACTTTGAGAGACTATGGCATGATTTCCTATAAGAAGTGTTAAATTTTCAAAATTTACTTCAATCTGATCTAGGATCTTAACTGAGAGAACAACATGTACAGCATATCAATCATGGAGACAATAATGCAAGCACACAAGAGACACAAAGATTTACTTGGGGAAAACCATAAAGGTGAAAAACCCCAATAACTTCCTCAGAGATAGATAGAGCAATGATACAACCCAAACATAAGAGATAGACATATCCTAGCAGCAGATCCTCCTCCTCCATAAGTGCGCCACTCCTCCTTGAGTGCATGAGTGAGAAGTGAGTGATCAAATAGAGTGCCTCCTGCACTCTATTTATACTTGACTTGACTTGCCTTTTACATAAATCATGTAGGCTCGAACTTAACCACATAACATAATGCTGACTGGGCCGACCCCCAATAGGGTGGTCTAATAACCCTTCGACCCACATGGCTGACCCCCAATAGGTTGGTCTAATAACCCTTCAACCTACATGACTTATACAGGGCCGACCCCAACAAGATGGTCTAATAACCCATCAAGTATAAGTTACGACATTTACAATATAAATGACGACACTTCCGTATAGAGGAATAATACCATCTCTATAGGAGTACATACAACATACATATATGAAATACATTCCGAAGTTACATATACATCAACACTCCCTCTTAACTAGGAAGGTATTTCTCAGCACAGGTCTTCTAGCACAAGTCTTCTTCTCTGGATCATCGTCACTGGATAATTGTCATCGAGTCGTCATCATCGTCACTACTGCTGCTATCTCAATCAATCTCTGAATCTACTCGTCATAGGAAGTTCTACAAAGCCAGTCCTTTTTCATACTGGATGTAGGCCCACCACCTGCAGGTCTTCATCATCACTGGCCATACTGTGGAATCCTCGGGACTGATTACGTGCGTCACAAAACTGGCTGCAGCATCCCAAGCTATTACGAGCACACAGCTCTACCTGTAGGATCACCCAGGAGCACATTACATGTGACCCATCACAAAACCTGGCTGAAGCATCCCAGGTTGTTACGAGCACACGGCTCTACCTATCGGATCTCCCAGGAGCACATTACATGTGATCTCACCACAAAACCTGGCTGAAGCATCCCAGGCTGTTACGAGCACACAGCTCTACCTGTCAGATCTCCCAGGAGCACATTACATGTGGTCCACCAAAAAACCTGGCTGAAGCATCTGAGGCCTTTTTCATCCTGTCCAGATCTCCCAAGAGCAAATTACATGTGGTCATGGCAAAACTTGGCTGAAGCATCTGAGGCCTTTTTCATCCTGTCCAGATCTCCCAGGAGAAAATTACATGCCATAGGACAAAACCTCGCAAGAGCATCTGCCAGATATCCTAGGGCACCGAATTACATGCCATAGGCAAAACCTCTAAAGACTATCTGCAGATCTCCCAGGGCACAAATTACATGTCCTCCCAAGCAAAACCTCGAAAGAGCATTTACCAGATGTCCCAGGGCACCGAATTACATGCCATAGGAAAAACCTCGAAAGACCATCTACAAATCTCCCAGGGCACAAATTGCATGCTTACCTGCACAACCTGATCCACGGCCACAAAGTATCATCTAATACTCATCAAACATCATCCTGATGTACACATGATCATCCTGATCATCATCACTGCAACATCCTGCTGCATGTCATCTGGAGAAGCTCGTCATCCTGATCATACAATGCATCCATCTAATGCACACCAAGTATCCACCCGATACATACATAGATACATGATCCACACAATGTATCCATCAGCATACATGATCTACCTCATCATACAAAGATACATGATCCACACAATGTATCCATCAATCATACATGATCTACCTGATCATACAAAGATACATGATCCACACAATGTATCCATCAATCATACATGATCTACCTAATCATATCCAGCATCCAACATGATGCATACATACATAAATGATCCAACTGATCATATCCAGCATCCAACATGATGCGTAAACAAAATACATACACATCATCCAACCGATCATATCTAGTAGAAACCAGAACATCATCTTGATGCTCATCATCCAGCGCTTACATCCACAGCCATGTGAAGGATCCCCCTTCAACATGCTTGGAATGGCTTCAGCAAATGTGTCCATCACTTCTTCCTCGAAGTTTCCTCAATCTGAAGAACGCCAAGCCTCTCTCTGAAGTACTCGAACTTCACCCTGGCTAGTGGCTTCGTCAGCAAATCTGCAATCTGCTCGTCTGTCGCAACATACAGGAGCTTCACGGCTCCTCTCTACACCATATCCCTGATATAGTGATATTTGATCTCTATGTGTTTCGACCTGTCATGAAACACTGGGTTCTCGGACAGCTTCACACAACTCTGGTTATCACAGAAGATACCAGTAGCCTCCAACGGGAGATCAAATAACTCAGACAGTAGCTTTCGTAGCCATACTGCCTCACAACTAGCTGAATAGGCTGCAACATACTCTGTCTCAGCTGTACTCAGTGCTACGCAGGACTGCTTCCTGCTAAACCAAGAGATCACACCTAATCCCATACTGAAGCAGCATCCAGATGTGCTCTTCCTATCTGCAGCACTGCCAGCCCAATCTGAATCAACATAACCCTGCAGGTTAAACTTTTGATTCTCTTCATACTTGAGCCCATAATCCACTGTACCCTTCAGGTACCTCAGAACATGCTTTATAGCAACCAGGTGAACACTCCTCGGATCTGTCAGGAACTGTCTCAATGTGTTCACAGCAAAGCAAATGTCTGGTCTCATGTTCATCAGGTACATCAATGACCCAATCATCTGACGATACATAGAGACATTAACCGGCTCAGATGAAGCATCACATAGAAGCTTCAGATTCGATGCCATAGGTGTGGCCATGGCCTTGCAATCCATCATCCCGAACCTCTTCAGGATCTCTACTGCATACTTCCCTTGTCCAAGGAAGATTCCATCTACACTCTGCCACACCGCCATGCCAAAAACAAATAGTGCATCATCCCCAAGTTCTTCATCTCGAACTCGGCAGCAAGCTTCCGTTGCGTGTCGGCAATCAATCTATCTTCACCTGTAACAAACAGGTTATCCGCATACAAAAGTAGTATCACTGGATTGCCTTCCTCAACCTTGTAGAAAAGGTTGGAATCCGCTTTATTCTTAGTAAAGCCCAAATTGGATAGAAAGCTGTCTATCATATCATACCAAGTTCTGCACACATATATGACTGCACCATGCTGTCTTGAAATCCATCTGGTGCATCTTCTATTTCATCACTTTTATATTTCTCAATGCTGCCATCTGCAACATGCTTGATCTGATAGTTCCATTTGGAAGTCATAACAGAATTCCCTTCAACTCTTGGGACCGCATCCCAAACATCGTTCTTCATGATCGACGGATCATGGCATTCTTCCCGTATCCTGGGAACTTCAATATCTTCAATAGATAATTTTGTTGTTGAACAAATGTTGTAGTTCTTCTTTTGTAGGAGATGGCATACGATCTTTCCTACACAACAAATTAAATTGCACGATTAGAAAACATCTCACAGTTTTCAGAACAAATTCTTACACATAAAGAAATATGTCATACAGTCATACAATTATCTTAGCCAATGCTTCAATACAACATTTATCCATATCCCGTAACTTTCTAGATGCCTTCCAATCTCTACCAGAACATTGTTAAGAGTGTGCACAACTCCCAACATGTCAACAAAGAGGTTTCATTCTAGATAAGTAGCAATGGAATGTTGTACAGTGCCATAGGCCACTTACCCATGTATATTAGTAGTATAATGTTCATTAATGCAACTATTCTAATATGCACAATACATATCCTAAGTCTAGGAACATGAGCATATACATCATTGAACAATTTTATTTAAACAAACAAATATGCAAGAAATGATAATTAAAATACGTATCTTTGTTTGTTCGTTGGGTGGACTCCCTCTGAGTCTTCGCTTCCTTGCAGGAGCTGCTGGAGTCCTAATCTGAAGTAGCTTCTTCTACACCTTTCTGTTGTGGAATGTAGAGAGATGGTCAACTCCCTCTAAATATCTGCATCCTTGCATAAACCACTGGAGTGTACTCCCTCTTGATCTTTGCTTCCTGGATTACTTGTTCTTGAATTCATATTCATCCTTGGTCCCTATGCATGCTTATTAGTATCATGATTGTGTTATCCTTGTGATCTCATATAAAATCATACATTCATTAGTATACTATTAAAACACAATAATCTCAAGCATGTATAGTCATGATCATTTCAAACAGAAATAATAAGCATTAGCATTCAAGGTTTATGTAGGATTCTTATGGTTAGTCAAATCATAAGAAACATAACATATCTAAACCTATAATTACTCAAACCTATGACTCTTCGAGTTAGTCATATCATTAATTAAGGTAAGACACATAATATGCATATACCCATGATTATTCAAACTTATGACTTCATGAATAATCATTATCAACAACACAACAGTATAATATCCTAACCCAAGGTAGGATTCTAGCTTTATATAGGAAAAACATACCTGGATTAGCATGCTAGCTAGTTATGTCTAACATACCCGTATAATGTCTTTTGGTTCTCTTCAGTGACTTGTGCTAGTAACCTGCATGTCTCATAAGTTAACCATTGTAGAAACAAGTTATACATACCTCGAGAGTAGATCTTCTATGTGATCCATGACAATGGATGAATCCTTGTCTTCATGTCACCATGATCATACGTTCTTGAAGTAGAACATGATTTGTCTTTCTTGGTGTACCTTTTTGTGTTAGTAGACAACATAAACCTCATACAACACCATAATGCATTAGTATAATCATAAGTGTCAACACCCTAACCAATGAATATCTTCTATCATGCATTCATAATTTTGTTAAGGTGATACGACAAATCTAAAATCAAGATTGTACTAACCGTAATAACATGAAGACAAACATACCATAAACGTAATCATGAAAAAATATCGAAACATACCTCTATGATTCATACCTATCGAGATCGCTTGTAATATTCTTATGTAAGGCCTTAGCCTCATCTCCCTCTGAAATAGGAACTTCTTCACTTATGCAGGTGACCGATCCATCTTCTTCTAGGATTAACCCAATCCACTTGATTTGCAAGAACTGGACCTAGAGCTGGATATGGGTTTGTTAGAGAAACCCCAAAAATTCAAACTTTTAATTTCAAACTTCTGAAAGAATAGAAATATGCGCCTTGATGAGTTGATCAAGCTGGTATATTCAGAATTTGAAAACTGCAAAGTTTCACTCCTCAAATTTGCCTTTGAAACTTTCGGATTCACTAGACGTGACCCTGAACTGGGATTTGATGAAGCCCACTCTTCTTCCCCATCAAAATTTTTGATCCAAATCTCTAAGCTTCTATTTTTCTGAGGAGCTTCCAAACGTGGTCACAGATTTCAAAAATTCCCATTTTTACAGAAGCCCTAATTTTCCACTTTTCTGATCAAAGTCCCGAACTAGGGTCTGATCAAGCCCGGCCTTCTGCCCAACCAAAAATTCTGATCTTGGTCTCTAAATTTATATTTTGATGAGTAGCATCCATCCGTGGTTTCCTATTACAAAAATTCCAACTTTCTCCGAAGCCCTAAATTTCTGAAGCCATGAATGAAGGTACTCAAAAAATAATTTTGTTTTGAAGAAATATGTACCTAATGGTGTAAGTCCAAACTTTTCGATCCATAGGGTCTGAAAATGTTTCTTGAGATAGCCTAACCTGTTATCTTTCCATCCTGACAGGTCTCACCTTAATTGGATTCTCTGAGAGAGAGTTATGCCAAGTGTCGCAACGTGACCTGTTTATGGGATAATATAGGAGAGCGAACTTGTACGGCATGCCACATGTCATTGTTTCAACTTCGGCCTCTGAAAACTTTTCCTGAGATATCTCACCCTGTTATCTTTCCATCCTGAAAGGTATGACCTCAATTGGACTCTCTGAGAGAGAGTTATTCCAAGTGTCGCAACGTGACCTGTTTATGGGATAATACAGAAGAGCGAGATTGTACAGCGTGCCACGTGTCACTAGTTCAACTTCGGCATCTGCAAAATTTTCTTGAGATAGTAAAGTCTGTGTACTACCTGTCACTTTTTACGAAATTTCATTTGGAGCTTCCTAGCCCAAGTTATGACCTTTTTCCCAAGGTCACCTGATTTTAACTCATATCTGGAAGAGGCAGAAACCCTATATTGTACAGATCGTAAATCAAAAATTACAACTAATTAGATGTTATCCTTTGGACACAAGGTACATGGGGATTTGATATTCGACCTGTAAAGATTTCAGATCCAAAAACTTCTCCAAAACGGATTTATAGCGAAAGTGCTACGACAACTGGTTTTTGCTATATTAAGCCCTAGCATCGTAAGTGCAACAAGTGTCATACATGCCATATCATGCCTCCTTTCAGGCTAGCTCTGATACCATGTTAAATTTTCAGAATTTACTTCAATCTGATCTAGGATCTTAACTGAGAGAACAACATGTACAGCATATCTACAACATATCAATCATGGAGACAATAATGCAAGCACACAAGAGACACAAAGATTTACTTGGGGAAAACCATAAAGGTGAAAAACCCCAATAACTTCCTTAGAGATAGATAGAGCAATGATACAACCCAAACATAAGAGATAGACATATCCTAGAAGCAGATCCTCCTCCTCCATAAGTGCGCCACTCCTCCTTGAGTGCATGAGTGAGAAGTGAGTGATCAAATAGAGTGCCTCCCGCACTCTATTTATACTTGACTTGACTTGCCTTTTACATAAATCATGTAGGCTCGAACTTAACCACATAACATAATGCTGACTGGGCCGACCCCCAATAGGGTGGTCTAATAACCCTTCGACCCACATGGTCGACCCCCAATAGGGTGGTCTAATAACCCTTCGACCCACATGACTTATACAGGGCCGACCCCAACAAGGTGGTCTAATAACCCATCAAGTATAAGTTACGACATTTACAATATAAATGACGACACTTCCGTATAGAGGAATAATACCATCTCTATAGGAGTACATACAACATACATATATGAAATACATTCCGAAGTTACATATACATCAACAAGAAGAAGGGCGAATCCATACCAAATATGGTTCCTCCAAAGAAGAGAACCTTTCCCTTACGGCATGAATGAAAAGAGGAAAGAAATATTTTTCTCACAATAAGTTTTCTCATCAAAAGGAAAATGATCACATCAAGAACTTTGATAAGTCTAAAGTTAAATGCTTCAATTGCAACAAGAAGGGTCACTATGCAAGAGAATGTTGTGCAAAGCAAAGAGGAAAGTTTAAGGGTAGGTTTCATGCTTCTAATACTACAGAAGATGAACATACAAGAAAGAATTATTCCGATGATCAAGAGACGAGGAAGGAGTACTATCTTGTCTCAGCCCTATCTGGATCCATTACCATGACTAGTGTTGAGACATGGTTGGTGGACAATGGCGCATCCAAGCACATGACTGGATATAGGAGTGCTATCACAGATCTAAGGAAAATAAGTTCTCTTGTAAGGTGGAGCTTGGAGATAATACCACCTATTCTATCTGAGGATTTGGATCCACTTCTTTTTAGTTGGATTTAGGATATGTATTGCATGTGGATGAAATTACGTTTGTCCCCAGATTGAAGAAGAACCTCCTGTCTGTTTCATTTCTAGGAGATAAAGGATCCATAGTAATCTTTATGGACAACAAATCACTCATATGGCCTAAGCATGAAGACTTGAACTCTACATATGTAATTAGAGTTAGAGAGGGAGGCCTCTATAACATTCCTGGAAATCTCATTCAAGGCATGATCCATGACATTGTGAGTCCTTGTGAGATGTGGCATAGAAGGCTTGGTGATCTCCATTTCAAAGCGCTACTTGGATTGCAAAAGATGGTAAAAGGTATGCCTACATTTAAATCTGATTTTGACAGTGTGTGTGTGTAGAGGTTGCACTCTTGGCAAGAACATCAAGAAGAGTTTTCCTAGCAGTACCAAAATATCCAAAGGGATCCTTGAATTAATTCATTCTAATATATGTGGTCCTATGTCAGCACCTTCTTTGAGTGGTTATTTGTACTATGTACTTTTCATATATGACTTCTCTCGCAAGTCTTGCATCTATTTTCTGGAGGAAAAGAGTGAAACTTTCAACAAGTTTCAAGAGTTTAAAGCACTAGTTGAGAATCAGTCTGAAAAGCACATTTGTGATTTGAGATATGATAATGGAGGAGAGTTTGAGTCTCATGAATTTAATGACTTCTCTTGAGATGCGGGAATAAGACGACAGTTGACTATACCATACAACCCCGGCAGAATGGGCTTGCTAAAAGAAAGAACAGAACAATATGTGAGGTTCCAAAATCCATGATGTGCGATCAAGATTTTCCCACTTCCTTATGGGAAGAAGCCTCCAGTACTGTTGTTTATATACAAAACAGAATTGCTCATGCTATCCTAGGAGAAAAGTCTCCTGGAGAGGTTTTCACTGGTGCCAAAAGAGAAGAGGACAAATATGGAGCCATCCAGAAAGAAAGGAACATTTGTTGGAAATAGTGAGTCCTCCAAAGCTTACATAATCTATGTTCTAGGACAAAGAAACATTGAATTCAGCAGAGATGTAACATTTCATGAAGAGGCTGCCTTTAAGCGCTCCAAATAAATTCAGTGTGATTCATTTATGGGGAAGCATGATATTCCCTTAATGGAGGATCTAGTTTATGATTCTCCCCTTTCAGATGTTGATAGGGAGAATCCAGAAGAGTCCGTAGATCCGCTTGATCCTAAAGAGCCAGCAGATCTGATAGAAATATCTCTTGATGAACCTCATATTAAGAGGAGATCTGCATGGTGTCAATACATTCTACAAGAATCAAAAAGAATAGTGCACCACCAGGCTCATCCAGAGAGCTAAAGAGACCTGAAATATTTTCAGGATATGTAGCAGAGTTGAGTCACATCAGTGATTCAGAACCCTCTACCTATGAGGAATCCTCTAAGAAGCAAGTATGGAAATATGCCATGGTCGAAGAATACAAATCTATCATGAAGAATGATGTGTGGGAAGTGGTTCCTAAACCTGACAGAAAGTCAATAGTAACTTCCATATGGCTTTATAAAATCAAGCATGCAGTTGATGGAAGTATTTAAAAGTATAAAGCAAGATTTGTGGCATGTGGTTTCTCACAGAAATAAGGGATATACTATAGTGAGATATTCACTCTTGTGGCCAAGTACACTAATATTCAAACCATAATTTCCCTTGCTTAAGTTCTGGGTTGGAAACTTCACCAGATGGATGTCAAGACTACCTTTCTCAATGGTGAAGTTGAGAAAGATGTTTACATACAGCAACCTGAGGGGTTTGTAGACCATGGGAAGGAATCACATGTCTGCAAACTTAAGAAAGACTTGTATGGGCTTAAGCAGGCCCCAAGGGATTGGTATTCGAAGATTGACAACTATATTTAGATCTTGGTATTTTCCAAAAGTGAAGCTGACCCCAAGCTATACTTCAAGGTTGTGAAGAATCAACCATTGATCTTGGTTCTCTATGTTGATGACTCGTTCCTTACTCAAGAGGAGAAACAGATAGGTCGGTGCAAGAGGGAGCTCACTTATAAGTTTGAAATCAAAGACTTAGGTCGTATGCACTATTTTCTTGGTCTATAAGTTTGGAAAAGGAAATATGAGATCTTTCTTTCACGAGGAAAGTACACAGTTGATGTGTTGTGGAGATTTGGTATAATGGCATGTACGTCCATTTCTACTCCAATGGTGTATAATCTAAAGAAGCTACATGAGTTAGATTGCGGATTGGATCTAGTGGATCCTACCATGTATAGATAGCTCACTAGTTCCTTGATGTATATGATGCATAATAGACCAAACATATGTTATGCAGTGAGTATCTTGAGTCATTTCATGTCTAACCCAAGACATAGACATTGGGTTGTTTCCAAGCATGTGCTTAGATACCTTCGAGGTACTATTGCTTATGGAATCTTATATACTTCCAATGGTGGAGTGATGTTACTCGGGTGGTAGTATAATGGATTGAAAGAGTACATATAGATTTTGTTCTAGTTTGGGATCAGCTATGATCCCTTGGTCTAGTAGGAAGCAGGGATTCGTAGCCCAGAGTATTAAATAAGCAGAGTATATTGCAGCTAGTATCGCCTGCCAAGAATTTGTGTGGCATGGGAATCTATTTGTTAGGTTGTTCGGTGAGAATCTTGAGACTATTGTCATTCGCTCTGACAATCAGAGCTGTATTAAGCTCTTATAAAACCCTGTGTTTCAAGACATATTGAAACACATTGAGATGAATTATCACTACATCATAGACATGGTCCAGAGAGGTTCCATAATACTTCAGTACATTACTATTGGTGAGAAGATAGCAGATATGTTGACTAAGCCTCTATCCGTGACGAAGTATAGGTACTTCCGAGACAAGCTTGGCATGGCAAAAAATGTCTCCCTCGCTGAGAGGGATTGTTAAAGTTACAGCATCATGAGTCATTCTCCAAGTCAATCTTGTGTGTCAAGATTGAGCCTCGTGTGTCGAGGTAGTGCCTTATAGGATCCTGAGTTGGACTCAGGAAACTTGGAGAAGAATCTTGAGTTGGACTCAAGGATGGATAAGCTTCATGTGTTGAGGTGATGCTTTACATGTAGAAGCATGAATTGTGTGTGATGTACTACTAACCATGGTTGAGCTATTAAGTCTCCTCTAGAGACTGGCCACCTCTAGAGTGAATTACTTTAGCATATAACCACTTGGAACAATAGTAGAACAATATGATCACATTATTGGGAAAATATTCTTAGTATATTTGATATGATAATTAATTAAGCTGTCACATGTGGACCATGTAGATAAGATGAGATAAGATATGAGAGAATTTGAATTGCACATAAAGACTTAAATTAATTAAGAGAGAATTTGAATTGTTAAATTTCAGTGTTATTAACAAACAAGACTTCAGTGAATCAAAGGATAACTCAAATTGTTCACTGCGGTGATGTTAACAAGAAAGACTTCAGTTAAGAGAGTTGACTAATTGATAACAAAGAATATCTAGTTAACTAATTTTTTTGCATGATGACATTGATGTTAAACTAAAATATGACACTTATGTTAAACTAAAAGACGACACTTGTGTTTAACTAAAAAATGACACTTGAGTTGCGACACTTGCATGACGACACTTAAGTTATCCACCTAACTAAGTGGGCGAGTTCATCCCAAAGTCAGTATTGTGAGTTAAATCCATTGCATGAGAAGTGGGGTGCACTTCTCCATGCAAGATTGATGTCTCTAAGGTTGGAGTGATTTCCTATGAAGTAAATGTGTGCATGTGACCAATATTAGCGAATTGGTTGATTGAAGAATTATTATTCTAAGTCTCTCTTCTTTATCTATCTCTCTTGATCTGTAAATTGCACCGGGGGTGTTTGATGTAAAAGGCATTCTTTGTTATCTATCAATATACTAAGGAAGGCTTTGCTGGGGTTTTCTCCCTCAAGTCATAGAGGATTTCCCCAAGGTAAATTCATGTGTCGAATGTGATTGCTTATGTTTATGCTTGTTATTTGATTTCAAGAATTACTGTATTTCGTAATTAAAGTTCAAAAATTAACAAAAATCACTTAAGGAGTGTAAGTGAGGTATTTCATAATTCCCTTCCCTTTTGATTCACTAAGATCACAAGTAATGCAAGGTGAAGAGCATACTCAAATGGGAAGAGATTTTAGGTCCCTTAGTGTGTGCTAGTGATGCAAACACATGTTAGATAAGCAAATTGATTGTTGCAATTAACTAAAGAGCTTAAAGTAAATGCAAATGGAGATTTAACTTCAACTCTAAAATATGCTAATGGTGCTTTCTAGCAAAATGCTAATGAAATAAAAGTGTGCAATGGAGGTATTTCACACTTCTCACCCTTTTCTAATTTTCCAAGCTCACAAGAAGTGCGAGGTGAAGACAATACTTTCGTAGATTAGAGTCTTTATGTCCTTGCTTGTGTGCAACAAGTGAGATACACTACTTTGCCTAAAAAAATATAAAGTAAACAAAGAACATGAGATGTATTGAATACTAGTGACAACAATGAGGCTTGTTGAAAGCCCCACAGTTGGTTACCTAAGTATTTTTTGAGAGAGAAGGACTCTTACTTCCTAATCTTGGTCTAACTAGGTTAATTAGTAAAGAAAAACTAACTATTGCAAGTTAATTTAATTTTGGTTCATTAGTGAGCAATCATTGGGACTACAAGATTGTATGCAGAACTAATAAAAAGAAAAAAAATGAAAGTAAACACAGAAATAGATGCACAGTAGCGCGGAAAATGCAAACACGGAAGCATTGTAGCGTGATTACAATACAGCGAGGCCACGTGAATGGAAAGCAAATTACCGCGTAGGTGAAGATCTATTAAACTGCACGTGTATCGCAACTATCAAAGGAAAATCTGCACGGGTATCACACTTAGGGCACTGAGATCCGCACGACTATGTAAACAACAAATCCAGCCAAGACGAGGCCGGATTCTAGGATTGAAAGCTAAGGACCTATTCACCTGCACAAGACAAGCACCCTGAATTAGTTATTTATCAAATAACAACCTAGTGAAAGATAAATGAACAAAAATATAGTGGAGTCGCCATAAATATTGTTGTGGGAAAATTTGCACAAAAATGTGCAACCCTTCCCACTTTGGGGTAAATCCTTTGAGGTTGTCAACAAGGCCCAATATTGTGTTACAAAAAGCAAATGTGAATGACTCCAAATTGAACATGTGTAGTTCTTGTTAGAAAAATAAAACAAAAACTTGAAAATGACTTGAAACAAAGCAAAGGGGGTGAGAATATGCAAACCACAACAAGAGACAAATGCTAGAACAAATTTAGATTTCCCAATGGTCAAGCTTGTTACATGAAGTGTCACCTAGGAGGTGTAGGATTCAAGGGAAGCCAACAATATCCCTTAGTGAGGTCCTTTTTATCCACACTAAATGCTAAATAACTTGAAAGAACAAATGGGAGAAACACTTGCCCCTTGGAGGAAGGTGGCAAGGGATCTTGAGAGATGCTAATAGGTATGGGAAGAGGTGGAAGATGTTCCAACACAATTCCAGCAGCATAACATTGCTCTAAATTTCTCTTACTAGATGCATGCTCATCGCTTCCTTTTGATAGGCCAAGAGGTGGCCAAGAAATAACTAGATCCAAATGTGGATTCATTAACTCCATGATCTAGCTCCAAAGTACAAAAGGGGGGGTCATTCAATGATCCCAAGCACATGAGGAGACAAATTCGAATCCTTGGAAGTGATGGAGCTTTGATGAGCCTTCAATGTGTCGTGGGTGGTTTTGGTCCTCATGTTTTTTATAGTTACATGGATTTTGAAGGAAAATTCGCGCTAGTGTAGCAAGGGCACATAACTAATAATACGTGTTGTAGCGCGGGCTATCACGAGAATAACAACGCTACCTCTTCTTTTGATTTTTTTGTCTTTTTTGGACACATGTTGCTTTCCGGATCTAATGAGGATGTCTTCAATGGGCCGCATGTTGTATGTTGATGACGCCTTACTGCAATATTATCCAAAATGCCGCATGTGTGTGAAATTTAAGCGTTAACACTTGGTTGTTAGGAGGAAAGGGGGTTCCATTTTTTATGATGTTATTATATTGTTCCATAGCTTAGCAATGATAAGGAAGTGGATATTAGAGCATAATAGGGGAAGTAGGAGACCATGTAGTAGCCGTGCAGGCCATAGTGTCAGAGGTATCTCCATAGTGAGTACCACTTTCTTGTATTTTCATTGCATTTCGGAGAAGAAAAGAGCAAGACATAGTCCTCACTTTTGGCTATGTTTTTCCCCATAGTGGATTTTCCCAGGGTATATCTTGTGTTATTCATGTGGATGTGTTGGTTTGCTCTAGTTATTTTCATTGTTCCATTTTATTTATCATTCTGTGGAACTAAGCTAACATGATGAATTATGGTGTAAGATCTAATGTCACGAATTGCTATAGTGTAATATCCACGATATTTTATAGTTCAGTAAGTCTCCTTTCCTGTCACCTGATCCAGCACTTTGTCACTTAAAGGTGTAGGGAATGGATCATGGATGTAAGTTGTGTTTAGAACTTGGAAGTGTATGTATATTTTCTTTCCCTCTCCTACCTTCTTATCTTGAATGATTATTAAGTTGATCCAATCTATCTTTTCTGCTAAGAATGTCAAGTCGACTGCCATCATCTTATCAATTTCATCTTGCATCATTTACTTTATCCTAGGGTTCATCCTGTAAGGCCTCTTCTTACTAGGTAAGGCATTTGGTTTGATCTCTATCCTCATTTATCCTAGTTCTCCATTAATCCATTTCCTTTCAATGAAAATTTGTGGGAATAGGTTTGCATATTGTCAGAGTAAGGCCACAAATTTAGACATGGTAGGATCATCCCAATAGTACCCAATGGATGCTAGTCAAGGCTGATCTTATGTATCATTGTTGATATGTTTTACCTTTAATGATTTTTTGTATATTTTCATTGTGGGATCCTTCGATATTTCCTTCACTATTCTCTCACCCTCATATTCTTGGAAGGAAAAGTGTCATAAAATCTCAGGCTCATATTCTTCTAATTATGGTTATTTAGTTACTTTAATGCAACATTTAAATGTTAAATATTCATCTACTCACTTACGAGTTGGTTCTTCTTATGGTTGTTTGCATTAGAGGGATCTACATACATAGTTCGATGGTTTATCTATTTTAGTATCAACTATAAATGACTTTATTGTCTTCAAGGGGAAAGTAATATTGAAGGTCTTAACTATGTAGGAAAATGTTAAGCAAAATCCCTCCCTAAGAGTTTTCATGTGTCCTCAAGAATGGGTCCCAAGGTGTGAATGAAGTTGTGAACCCAAAATTTCCCTAGAAAGCCTTCTCGGTTCCAATTTTGGATACACCCATCTACATGTAGGATAGTCTTATTCCTTCCTTCATAAACCTCTATGAAGTTAATTGGATATGTATTTGTTCCTAGGATGTCAATAACTTGGTATTTGGGAGGTGGGGAAAATCAATATTTCAAGTCTAGTTGGACCTCGTCCCATCCTTTAAGGTCATTTATGTATGCCACCCACCATAAGGATAATGTGAATCTTAATGTGTCTTCCAAGGCAAGTAATCTTTGTTCTTCTAAGATTGTCAAGCACAAATATTCCAATAATTCCTCTTCATCCCTTGTCCCATACAAGATAGAGTGGTGTCTCAACTCCATACCAACTCATAAGACAATATTCATCATGACACAATGATGATATGGCATCTCATAGTTACACTCTTGCTAGTCTTGGAATGCCTCCTAGTTGTCAAAGTCTTAGGAACAAATAGTCCTATAGATGATTGCTCCACATGTAGTGGGTTTGGTATAATCGTCCTTCATGCTTGTGATCAAGTTATATAGATGGTCCACTTCAATAACATCCATTGCATCATCCATAAGATGTGTGTTTCTTGTTTAACCCTTTATAGGATCAATGTGTTGCATGACCCTAGTCCCATTTGCTTCAAATGACATCTCCCCCCTTTTCAAATTGATTATCGATTGATGGTTGTTGGCCCACTCAAAGCCCAACAAGGTGAGGTAGGTTTCCTTCTCATCAATGATTTCACTGACCTTGAAATTTTCCACTATCCTCATGTTGCCCAATTTTTACTTCAATGTTATCCAGGTGGCTAATATGATATATCTTGTATTGATTCTCCAACCAAAATTGAATAGGTGAATACACTAATCATGGTCTCCCCGTCATTTCCCACAATTTCTTCAAGAGGATATTCGTGTTAGATCCCAAATACAACATGATATCTCGTTCTTCATATCCATCGATTTGGACATCCATATTAAACCCTTAGTTATTCCAAGGATTCTTTTTATGATCGACCTGTCAAAATTAATTTTCTGGTAAGGGAGCACATATGGGTTATTCTTCCACCCCCTTGATCATCTTGTCAAAATTCAATCACAACCTCCTCCTTGATCTTCGTCATCCAAAATCCTAATGAAAGTTTGAAATAATTTGTGAATCCATTTTATTGTGGTTATCCCTACCTTTGTTTTACTCTTGATTGCATTCCTACCATGAACAATAAAGAGGGTTCCAAGATATAGAATTATTGTTAGCATTTTGGCATATTGTCGCAACTTCTTCTTAGGGATTCTATATCTTCCTTCTTCCTTGTATAAAGTCTTCTACTTTTTTGCATCAAACTTAGGCTTTGTAGGGGTTGTCTTGTTTATATAAGGGAGTTATGGTTGTGAGTCATTGGCTCTTGGGTGTTCCCCACAGTGGGACACCACATTAACCTATGGATCCTTAGGCTCTACAATGTCTCCGGGATTTGAATTCACCAAGTTCACATTTCTTTGTCTTGCTCTCATTTCCCATTTAGATATTAAGTTTTGGTAGTCATTAATTGTATGGCCTATGGTACTATAATGGTCACATCTTACCCTCTTTGGCTTCAAGAAATCTCAGGATATGTGCCTAATTTAATCACAATCAAAGCATCTTATGGGGCATGTGAAACCACCATTACGTCCACCTCTATATCCTCCTCTGTAACCTTTTTTGTAACCTACTCAACCCCCTCCCTTAGTTGCTATAGAAATTGTCTCCTTTACTTAAAAATAGCTTCTCTCAAACTGCCTTGTTAATGTTTGGTGGGCATGACAGTCCTTTGTGGAGTGAGTGTTTTCCCTACATAAATTACAAAGTATGTAATATATTTAAACCCATAAATCCAAAGAAAACATATAAAAACATGAAAGAGAATAGATAGAACCAGAAAAATTTCTCTTGTATGAAAAATATTCAAAATAGAGAGTTGTGTTCACTTGCCTCTTCAAGGGGGCAACCTCCAAGAGAAAATTTCCAAATATAATAACAATTCTTGACAACACATTACATATATTTTTACTTTAAATATAGCTTGGCCCTAACTACTTGTGGTCCCACTATTAATGAGGGTCAACCACCTACGGGCCTTTATTTAATAAAGAGGACCCTTTTTCATTAAGTCGCTACCCACTAACTATATAATGGACCTTATATCCTTGCACATGAATAAAGTAGGGGGGTTAATGTAGGACCTTAACATGCCCTCTCCCTTCAAAAGTAGCATTGTCCTCAATGATGGAGATGGGGCAACTGTTACAAAATTGTTGATGGTTCCCAAGTAGCATCTTTTGGTGAGGTATCCTTCCACTGAATAAAAACTTCATGGATAGTGCGGTGGCATAGATGATGCTCCCTGGTGTCAAAAAAAGTGATTCTAGTTCGAGCCAAATGGATCCGTATTCATCTAGTTTTTGTAATGTAGTTTTGAAGTTGACAATTCTAACCCACAACCTTCTTCAAACAACAGGCATGAAATAATGTGTGAATCTTGGACTCTGTTGGGAACGCTAATTTTTAGGCCACCTGAAAAATGCATTAAACAATCTGATATGGGTTGTAAAACTTTAGTGTGAGGTTTTGATGGCCTTTAAGTTGGAGATAGGTTTTCTTATAAGGTTGGAGGCAAAGGAACACCTAGTCGCCTACTACAAATGAGCACTCTGAGTAGCGCTAGTCTGCTTGTTGCTTCACACAACTTTGAGCCATTGCCAAATTTTCCTTAAGTGTGAAAAGAGTGATGAAGTAGACTATTGATTGCTTTTACTTTGGAAGTATCTGGTAGATAATAAACCATAGAGAGTGCTTGTTGGCCATAGACTACTTCATATGGTGTCTTTTTTGTAGCCTCATGATAAGTGGTAGTATACCACCATTTTGCCGAAGATAACCACTGTACCCATTGGTCTACTTTTTTCAGATGCAGAAATTTGCAAATAGGTTTTAATACACTTGTTGATTACTTTTGTTTGACCATCGATTTGGGGATGATAAGATATGCTCATTTGCAACTAGGTGCCTTGTAGTTTAAATAGTTCTTGCTCAAATCTTCTAGTGAATGCGGGATGACAATTTGACACAATGGAGGTAAGCATGCCATTAAGTTTGAAAATCTAGTCTAGAAAATTTTGGGCAACCATTGCCAGTGCAAATGGGTGTTGGAGAGCATAAAAATGAGCATATTTTGAAAGTTGATCACCTACCACCATGGTTACTGATTTGTTACCTACTTTTGGAATACCAAAAATAAAATCCATGGAAATGTTGGTCCAAATAGTGGTTGGTATTGGCAATGGTTGCAATTCCCCAAGAGTCTTCATTGTCTCACGTTTTTTTCCTTTGGAAAGTGTCACGTCCCACTACAAAAGTAAGTATATCCTTTTTGTTGTCATCCCAAAAGAAGGAGCACCTAGCGCGTGGATAATTTTTATGAAAGCCTGACCAGTGAAAGGAGATGAATGCAATTATGTTAATATTGTCTGCTTTAAAGCAGAGTTAGGTACCAGAAAAAAAGATGATCTCTATACTGCAATGTATCTTGTTTCCAAGTGTAATAATAGGGGACGTGGGATCCTCTTGGTCTCACTTGATGAGTTGAGATGCAGTATCATTGGTTAGCCATTATTGTCTAGATTCCTCTGACGATTCAACTTCTAGAGAGGATAAGGCAAAGAAGGATCCCTCTTCCTCATGTTTCCTTGATAATGCATTTGACACAATAATGTATTTTTTATTTTTTGTAGATGATATCCTAATCATATCCCAGCATATTGTTAGAAAAACAGGATCGCATAGCAATAGCAATAAACAGAAATGCAAACATAATCACGCAGACACATTACAAGAGAGACACCAATATATCGTGGTTCACCCAAGATGGGCTACGTCCACACTGAAATTGCCAGTCCTTATTATTATACCATCCAGCAAATGAAGGGATACAACCTGCAGCACACCTGCTGCACTTCCTCTTCACTGTCTCACAGTCTCTCTTCACGATCTCAGAGATCTTTACAATGCATAATGCCTAATACATCAACCCTAACTGTATTACAATGTATTTCTTATAAAGGGGAAATACAAAGGAAAAATACCACGAGTTACCCAAAACCATGGGCCCGTAATCTATTGGTGAAACAACCCAAAAATTTCCTGCGAACCCCTGACATGGGCCCGCTGGCCCCCCACGCCCCCCAACCAGGGGAGTGAAACCACTCCCTCAGACCCCCTGGGGCGCGTGCCGGTATCATAACCAAACCTAGGGTACAACACGCTGAAACAACATCATCTATGAGACTGGAAGATCAGGCTCCACAACCAACAATCTCCCACTTGGAGACTGATCACAGCAACTCCACCGTTGTTGTACTTGTTGGACTTGGACTTAGAAAATTTCTCATCTTCTCTTTCACGCTAGAAGGCCAACTGAAACCGAGCAAAAACTCAGTTTCTCTCTGGTAATTACCTTTGTGAACATGTCTACAGGATTCTAGCTAGTATATATTTTTTCCAGCTTCAACAGTTCATCTTCCAGAACAAAGCGTATGAAATGGTACTTGAGTTGTATATGTTTAGTCCTGGAATGGAATGCTAAGTTCTTTGCAAGATGAATGGCACTCTGGCTGTCACTATACAACCTGTTATCCTTCTGCTTCTTACCCAATTCCTCCATAAACCTCTGCAACCAAATCATCTCTTTACTAGCCTTTGTAATAGCAACATACTCTGCTTCCATTGTTGAAAGTGCAAAGACCTTTGCAGTTTAGAAATCCAACTTACTATTGTTCCACCTACAGTAAACACATACCATGTGGTGCTCCTCCTACTATCCTTATCACCTGCCATATCTACATCAATGTATCCCTATAGAACAGTGTCTCAACCTCCAAAACATAATGCCTGAGTGGTTGTACCTATCAAATACCTGAGAATCCACTGTACTTTCTTCCAATGTTCTTTACCTGGATTGTTCATATATCTGCTCATAACTCCCACTGCATGTGCAATATCTGGTCTTGTGCACACCATGGCATACATCAAGCTGCCAACTGCTGATGAGTAGGGAATCTTGGACATGTAATCTGGCTCTTCCTGTGTCTTGGGACACATTTCCTTACTTAGATTGAAATGGCTGGCCAAAGGTGTAATAACTGGTTTTTCATTCTGCATTCTGAACCTCTCCAACACCTTTTGTATGTACTCACCCTAAGACAATGTCAATTTGTGATTTTTCCTGTCTCTTGTTATTCTCATACCAAGGATTTTCTTTGCAGCACCCAAATACTTCATCGCAAATGAATTTGCTAACTTCCTTTTGAGCACATTTATTTCCTGCATGTTAGACCTTGCAACAAGCATGTCATCCACATACAATAACAAGATAATATAACTTCCATTATCTAGCCTCTTGAAATAAACACAGTGGTCAGAATGACATCTACTATAACCTTGTTCTGTCATAAACCTGTCAAATTTTAAAATACCACTGCCTTGGAGCTTGCTTCAAACCATACAAGCTCTTCTTCAACCTACATACCAAATTTTCCTTCCCTTTGACCTCATACCCTTGTGGCTACTGCATATATATCTTTTCCTCCAAATCCCCATGGAGAAAGGTTCTTTTTACATCTAACTGCTCAAGATGCAAATCTTCTAATGCCACTAGACTAAAGATAGTCCTAATTGAAGTCATCTTAACAACATGAGAAAATATTTCATCAAAATCAATACCTTTTTTCTGTGCAAACCCCTTTACAACAAGTTTGGCCTTGTACCGCTTCTTACCTCCTTCTTCTTCCTTCAACCTATAAATCCATTTGTTCTGCAATGCTCTTTTACCAGCAGGAAACTGAACCAAATCCCAAGTCTGGTTTCCTACCAATGAGTCCATCTCCTCATTCATGCCTTGCTCCCACTTCTTTCTAGTTTCCACCTGCATTGCTTCTTCATAACATTCTGGTTCACCAACATCAGTCATCAATAAATAATACATTGAAGGAGAGCATTATTCAGGGAGTCTACTTAACCTGGTAGATCTTCTTACACTTGCAGGAGTTTCAGGTACTTGTTGTTGTTCTTCATTTTCTGGCACCTTTGGAACTTCATTTTCTTCAATTTCATCAAGTACTGTGTACTTTTTGTTTTCCTTTTCCTATTTCTTTCCCTTCAAATCATCTTTATACATGACCTTTTCATTGAATATCACATCTCTACTCCTAATGATTTTGTTATTTTCATAATCCCATAAGCGATAACCAAAATCATCAACCCCATATCCAATAAAGGTAAATTTCTTGGATTTAGCTTCAAGCTTTGTTCTATTTTCTTTATCAATATGGACAAATGCTTCACAACCAAACGTTCTCAAAAATTAGTAGTTTACCTTTTTACCTGTCCATGCCTCCTCTGGAATACCACCATCCAAAGCACTAAAAGGCCCTCTGTTTATTAAATAAACAGCAGTATTTACAGTATCTTCCCAAAATTGTAAGGGCAACCCTGCATGCAATCGCATACACCTTGTATGCTCCATGATTGTTCTATTCATCCTTTCTGACACACCACTTTATTGTGGTGTTCCTGGGACTGTCTTCTCTCTATGAATACCATGGTATGAACAGTAACTATCAAACTCCTTGCCGCAGTACTCACCTTCAACCTTTTTCCTGTCTCATTCTCAACCAAAGCTTTCCACTTCTTGAAAGTAGAAAACATGTCATATTTATGTCTAATGCAATAAACCCAAGTTTTTCTAGTTGCATCATCAATAAATGTAACACAATAATGAGAGCCACCAAGAGATTGTACCTGAGCCGGACCCCATACATTTGTATGCACAAGCTCTAACTTTTCATTCTTCTTCTGTTTCCCAACCCTGAGAAATCTGACTCTCTTTTGTTTTCCATAAACACAATTCTCACATAATTCCAAACTTACCTGCTTCAAATCTGGCAGCAACTTCCTTGAGTGGAGAATCTGCATCCCCTTCTCACTCATGTGGCCAATCCTATGATGCCACAATGTTGTACCTGTTGTTGTGGAAGCTGTTATAGCTTGAAATGACACCTCTCCGTCCGTGACGACACTTCCTTCCCTTGGTCGCATGACGACACTTCTTGAGATCAAGTTCAGTCACACAACAGGACATTTGTGGATGGAGGAGTCATTTGGTACACTAAAAATGGTTGAAATTACCTCATTCTTGACCCATTTGATGTATATGACCCTTAGGAACATTTTTCCAGACCAAACCATCTCCTGAAAATTAGCAGAAAAGCCTGTTTTTGGCCATTTTTCAATATGAGCGCGACTCCACTATTGAAATAGTAGCGTGTGTACGCGACTTTGTCTCATTTAAAGTAGCTCCCATTGCCATGTGTACGCGACTTTGTCTACTATAGAGTAGCGTACACCCTTGTTTTGGTCAAAATCTCGAAATTCGAGTAAGTTAAGTTGATTGGGAAACCTCTTGAGCGGTTATAACTTCTTTTCCTCTTCCTCATTGACTATATAAGGAGGGTAGAAGGGTCATGTGAGGGGATTAAGCCCAATTACAAAGTTATGTTGGAGGAATGGAGACCCTCATCCCCCTCTCTTGTGCTTCAGTTTTGGTAAACCCTAGTACAATTGCTTAGAAGCTGGGATCCTTGGAGAACAGAAGCAGGAGACCTTGAATCTAGGTTTCGTGAAGTGCCAAGCTTGAAGGAAGGTATAACTTTATGTACTTGCTTTCATTCATCAATAAAGATCAGACGTTCTTCTCTTTCCAAATATGACCTATTAATGTGTCTTAGATTTGATTACAGTTTGTTTATAATCTGATGTCTTCTTCTATTATGAATGTCAGTCTTATATATGTAGTCAAATGTATTTGAGAAAGGTATCAAGTTGTTTTGCAGGTCTGGGCATTACGACACTGGATAAGCATTGAAGAGCAAGGGAAGCAAAACTAGGATCAACCTTCTGAATAAGGTGCCTACATCTCTAAACCCTAATCTCTTCATTTATTTGTTGTACTTGTAGAATGCTTGTAAGTCTATCTTTATCACCGTAAGTTGGTAGTTTCTCCCCTGAACTATAGGTGCATTTTCCCCCCAACAGAATGGCGACTCCACTGGGGACAGCCTAACTGCTTAGGGGTATCCAAGGTCATTTCTTCAGTCTTGTTTGATGGTCTTTGTTCATTTTATTGATTAGGATCAGTTAGTAGGCTCTATTTTACCCTCCTTGGCTCTTACAGACCCTTCCCAACCCTTGCAAACCCTTGTGGACCCAGGTGTGGTGGTTTTAACCCCATTTTTTCAACTTTTTCCACATGTACGCTACTGTTTGTACCACACCGTAGCGCCTATACGCTACTTTTCCTCTGCACAGTAGCGCTCATACTGCTATGGGTGCTAGTTTCCTTCATACACAGTAGCGCTCAAAATCTGGGTTTGATTTTTTTGAGTTTTTGGGTTGTGGACCCAAATCTGGGGGCTGTGGCTGCATTTTTTGGGGTCCCTGATGACCCTAGGTTTGATTTAAACCCTTGTAAGTGGTCTCCCATCCTTGTACTGATCCTACATTCATGATTTGAACCTCTTTTGATCAATTTGGGCTTGTTTGGAAAGTTTTGGGGTTTCTTGACCCAAGTTGGGGGGTTGTGGACCTGTTTGGTGTTTTGTACCCTAATTTGAGTCTGACTGAACTTGCTTGCCCCATTTCCACTGGATTTGAAACCTCTTGAGTCTTCTTGACCCTGTTTGTATCTATTTGAGTGAAATTTCTCTTTTAGATTGGTTTCTTATCCTCCCTTATGCTTTTAGTTTTTCTTTTGTAGTGAAAGCTCAAGTGTTTTGGCTGTTGTTCAAGACCTTGTTTGCATTGTTTATGTGCAGACATGACTTTACCAAATCATACTTCTTCGTAGGTCATTTGCTTCGTTTGGGTCTAAAAGCAGTTTTTGTACTCTTTTCCCAATGGCTGGCATGCTTACATCAATAAGAATTTGAAAGTCATATTTGGTAGCTTTTACTGTTTCATAAAGAGAACCTGAAAGTTTCTTTGCTTTGCTTTGATAATAGGTTAGTTTCATTTTTGTTTCTTACCTTTGAAAAGCATAAAGAATTTTGATTCATTTTTCTGAATAGAGTACCTTGCAAGTGGCTTAAAAGATTTTAGAGTGCTTTGCATCAAAAAGAACAAGTTTTCTTTTGCATACTTATTGGTTTGAATAGCTGCATTCTTAGGTTTTTAGTTTAATTTTTTACATTTAGACTTTATTTTTACCTTTTTTGCATTCGAAAGATTAAAAAATTGCATTTGCACATGCATTCTAGATCAAAATTTTAAGACTTGCATTGAAAAGAAAAAGATTTGTTTGGTGGTAAATTTTTCATTTTCAGTACTCTATCTCTAATATAACCACTCTCACACACCCACTACCTTTTTGAGTAAGTAAGTAACCTTTAAAATGAACTCTAATAAAATGAACTAGTAACATTTTCTTTTCTAGGTTACACTACACCAACTAGTTTTGGTTAGGATCTTGGGTTTAAAACACCTTAAACCACCCAAGATCACACATTACGCAAAAATCGTAGTGAGACTATCACAGGTAAACCCACCTCACTCAAAACTTGCCTGGGATCTATACAGTAGGTCATTGCGAGATCAGATTGTTGGGAATACTCCTCCTACTTTCTGTTCGAGCATACGCCAGGATTGGATTGCGTATTGGGGACTCTTTCGAGTTTCGGGCTTAGTTACCCTGCCCACGCTTTCTGATTCGACCGGTGACTGTTCCCCCAGGAGTTTTCGGTGTTGTGGTATCCTTAGTATCTGACTCTAGGTTCATACACAGGTGACAGCAGAGGGTATATCTGTTGTACCTAAGACAGACGTGGGAGGAAATCCCTTGCAGGTCTTTGGGAGGGCGGTTGGGTGATTCCAGCGCTTGCACCCTTAGTCATTGTATTGTGGACCCCGGGTAACTGTCTTTCTTCCTTTGTTGATCTGTTATGGGCCCTCATCATCCCAGACTCTTCTCCGGAAGGCATCTGTTTTCCTGGTTTGATTTACCTAGGACCTTTTTAGTGGTGTGCTCTTTGTGCTACTTGTTTTAGTTTGCCTTAGATAACTTCTTGTTCATTTGAGCAGGAAACTATGTCTAGCATTCTGGTGAGTGCCAATCAAGGTACCCCTGTTCCGGGGGATCCTTGTGTTGTTCCATTCATTGGAAACATTGGTGCTCCATTAATGGCTACTCAGAATCTTCCTGGATTCACTATTGGGCTGCTAGTTTGGTTGTTTTCCACTCCGAATGCCTTGCATGGTCCTAACGCTTCTTTTGTGAGCACCTCAAATCAAGAGCATCAGAACCATGTGCCTCCCTTGCCAGTAACATATTCTCCTCCTCCTTCTACCTCATGTGGCGAAAGTAGCAATACTAGTAACCAGCAGTCTAAAAGGAATAGACGGAGGAAGAATGGGAAGAGGATGCCAAAACAAGGGGGCAGCAACCCAGCCTCTGTGAGTCATGCTGGGGGCAAGCACTCTGCCTCTGCAAGTCATGCAGGGGGCACCTACTCAGCCTCTGGAGCTCATGCTAGGAGAAAACTTTTAGTCGCTGAAAATCATACTGAAAGTTTGTCTTCAACAACTGTTAGTCATGTTAAGGACACGTCATTAATCACTGCTAGTCATATTAATGACAAGTCACCAGTTCCTATGAGTCATACTAGAGACACCAGATCAGCCACTGCAAGTCATGCTGAGGGAGTTGACATTGTCGACAAACCAAACAAACAGAAGCTTAAGTTCCCTTGTAAGTTTTGCGAGGGATATCACCTTACTTACTTGTGCCCTGTACTTCCAGAAGTGCAAAAAGTGTGGTCCTTAGTTCAAAAGTCTTCTGCTTCTGAGCAACCAGCCTCTGTGAATCATGCTGGGGGCAAGCTGTCAGCCAATGCTAGTCATGCTGAGAGTACTGACATTGTAAAGGAGTCTAAACCTATAGGACGGAAACCAAAGTTCCCTTGTAAACTTTGTAAGGGAGATCACCTTACTCACAGATGCCCTGCCATTCCAGAGGCACGAAGAGTGTGGTCCATGTCTGAAGGAACCTCTGTTCCTGAGTTGTCTATAGATTCCCTACAGCCAGATCAACCTTTGGTTGATAAAGTGGTTGAACCAATGCAATCTTTGGTCCACCCCACTCTTCCTTCGGAGAGTGAAGTGATCGAATCGATGCAATCTTCGACAGATCCCATCAGTCCTTCGGAAATTGATGCGCCTACTGCTGAAGTCTTATGCATTACCAGTTTGGATATTCCTAAAAAAGGGGGCACTTCATCTGTGCCATGTGAACCCCTACCAAACCCTAGGATTGTTTCCTTTGATTGGAATAGTCTAGTCGAGCCTCGTCTTCCTTCTTCGACACCTTTCCAGACAAAGGTTGATATCGGGAACCATACGGTTGATCGATGCATTGTTGATGAAGGTGCTTCTGTTAGTATCTTATCCGCTTATGCTTGGAGAGATTTGGGTTTCCCTAATATTATTCCAGTTGCTAATTGGTCGTTGACCTTCGATAAAAGACCTAGTGAACCGTTTGGATTCCTCCGTCAGGCACCTGTTACTTTGGGTGGAAAAACAATCTTAGTTGATTTTATGGTTTTAAAGGACCCTATGGACTTTGATATGATCCTCGGGCGTGATTACATTTATGCTATGCATGCTGCGGTGTCTACGCTTTTTCGTGTGATGCATTTCCCTCATAACAAAAACATTGTCACCATCGACCAGCTTGCATTCATTGATCCTCCTTATTACCCAACTGTAGACCAGTCCGATCCCTTGTCATTAGGCACTACTATGTCACATGGGAATGTTGTGGCATATTGTTCCTTGAGTTCAAATGCTACTGAGAAGAAGTCTCTGAATTCATGCTTACCTTCTTGGGACTTGGTCCCGGCTTTTGACCAAGTGACACCTCCATCTGAATGTCTAGATATGTGTTCTATCTGGGATGATATACTTCCTTCCGATGAAGTTTTCCTAGAGTCCATAGTACAGTATGCCATTCACTTGGATGTTGATCCACTCGCAGTCATGTCCAGCCCCGGTTTGACCTTAAAGTCTGATCTTCCTACTGTTGAGTCTTTGGACTCTCCTATAGATCCGCAAATCGGTGTTCCTGCTGAGTTTGATTCTGTTTCTAGAATTTTCAACTCCCGTGATGATGAATTTGTTTCTGCAGATTCCATCATGTCCTTCAACTTTGATCTTCATCCTGAAGTTGATCTTGTTGATTGTAAGTCTTCGGGCTTGGGTACCATAGATTCTTCATTTGAAAACTCTGCCTTGTTTATGTTTGTTGTTGATGATAGTGAAGTTGAAAGTATTTCTACCACAGTGACTTGTATCGGGTCTTTCCTTACATATGTTTTAGATATGATCCTGGTACTAATGTTTCTTGGAGACAGGATTCTTAGCTGGATGTATACTTGCTTACTGGTCCTTTTTGACACCTTGTGCGACCATGTCAGGTATATTCGGAACCTTGCATATAGGTTTAGGCTGCCCTTCTGATATGTTTCATTTGAACCTTTTGCCATCCGAATTCGCCATAGGGTCGAACCTGTTGGATATTGGTGTGTTAGCCATCTCTTTATGCATTTTGCACCAGTCCAACAGCAAAGCCTACCTAACATGGGTCACCCTAGTCAGCACCCTTATGCCATTCTGGTGCCCATGCTGAGTTTTTCTCATAGGCCTGGGAGCCTTTTTAGATTTACCATGACTTTGAGAAGAAGCCTCATATATTTCTGGCCATCCCTGATAAGGCTCCCATCTTTGTGTTCAAGTTGCATATGCATCTGTTATGATCCTGCTTGCGCTAATGAGCCTGAATCCGGCTTCCACGCTTTTAGCCCCTTATATAAGCCTCCATCTCTGATCTCATTTCCGCTAAGCCCTGTATCATTTTGCCTTTGCAATTTGACACCTTTTACCTGGAGGAGACACACCCTGAGTGTCCTTATCTTGCTCATGTTTCTTGCATTAGGCATAGCTTTGTTCCATGCGCTTGGAGCTCGTTTTGCATGTCCCTGACACTCGTCTCCTTCCATGCCGAGCATTCTTCTTTTACTTCGAGCTCGTTAAAAACAGTAAGTAGGTTGCGAGCATTCTTCTTTTACTTCGAGCTCGTTAAAAATAGTAAGTAGGTTGCGAGCATTCTTCTTTTACTTCGAGCTCGTTAAAAACAGTAAGTAGGTTACGAGCATTCTTCTGCCTTCACTTCGAGCTCGTTAAAAATAGTAAGTAGGTTACGAGCATTTCTTCCACCTTTCCTTCGAGCTCGTTAAAAACAGTAAGGAAGTTATGAGCATTTTCTGTATCTCCTTTGAGCTCGTTAAAAACAGTAAGGAGGTCATGAGTTTACTTTTCCGGACTCGTTAAACCTTTACGGAAAAGATCCCTATGGAGTTCTTTTAAGCCCTTTTCAGACTCCTTAAATAAGAAAAGTTTGCCGAGAATAGTTGTCTTTTCGGGCTCGTTAAAATAACTGAAACGACATCCACTTAGGTATAGAATTACCCCTTTTCCGGGCCTTGGTGGATAATTTACGGAAAAGGTATACTCTAGGTATACTCTTGTATGCGCTAGAAGAGTTCTTCTTCCATCATTTTACACTTTTTCGGGGAAGGAGACTAACTTTACGAAAAAGGACCTTTGGAGTCGTCTTTAGGGTTTTCAAAGTCTCGAAATATGAAAACACCAAGCGAGCATTCACCTACTTGGGCTCGATATAAAATCCACGGATAGGTGTATAGAGGACTGTTTAAGTTTTTCAACTCTATAAGCAAGAAAACACCGCCGAGTGCAGACCAATCCGGGCTCGATATAAAATCCACGGATAGGTGTATGGAGTTTTCTTCTAAGTTTTTCAGACTCCTTAAATATTAAAATAGCGTCGAGCATGCTTTAGTTCTTTGTCAAACTCGTTAAAAAATGAAAAAGGAAAGGGAAGGGAAGAATGTTAAAATATCTTTCAATATGATGGCAGCAAGTCAACTATATCCTTGAACAAAGCACTTGTTTTGAGTCTATCAAACAAGTTGGGTTCTAGCATTGGCCTTAGGGTAAACCTGATCTCAGAGTTCCTACTCCTCCGTTTGGTTAGTCTTCCAATCATATGGAGAATCTGTTAATGTATCCTACATTGCAGACTTCCGTCGTGGTTCCTGTGTGTTCAAAGCTTCCTAAGTCACTCTTGTGTTGTGCTCACTGTTCAAGGATATAACCTGTGTCGACCATTCTGCAGTTTCCTTGACCTCATGTGTCGGCCATTCCTTGGTGTCAGTATGTTTCATCATGTGTTTAGTCCTACTCCAAATCAACTCATACCTTTTGAGTGTCCCTCATGTTGGATGATGGAGGATGCATTAAGGCCTCCCTTCCAACGGACTTCTTCCCATCGACTTCAGCTCATTGTGCTCTTGGAATGAAGTTTAGAGTTTCGGTTAGTACCTTGGGGATTGCAGTCATTAGTGGCAGTTTCCCTCGCTATTGGATAGATGGGAATACATCAATGTCTCCTATCCGATGGATTCTTCAAGTGTTCGACGGCAAGACCACTTATTCGCACTTGTTTGAATGTACTAGGTACCTTGGGTTCCATTTTCATTATTGGTGGACACCCTCGCGTTTGTTAACGGTATACATCAATGACCGGTAATCAAACGATACCTCCCATGTTCGACATCAACTCATTTATTCGCATGGATAGGTTTGTACCTTGGGTTGTTTTTGGATGAAGACCTTGGGATCCTCGATAGCATCACCTTATTTATGTTATCGCCCAAGTTGCACAAGACTGAGCCACACTCTTTTTGGCTCTTGATGAGACATAGATCCAGCTTGTTCTCTATGGCTATGTTCTCCAGTTTTGACATTGATCCACCTTGTATTTCTGTGGCTATGTTTACACTTATGTTCCTCATGGATCCACGCTGTATTTTAGTGGCCATGATATATGCATCAGTATTTTGGATCATTATTGTATCCTCTTGTAGGTCATCTTCCACCATTTGAACATGGACAGTTACCCCAAGGATAAGTTTGTCTGACATTGCCTTTGCTTTCAGGTACTTCATTTGAGCCTATGATTCTTGGTTTCTCCGTTCTTCCACGATTCAACTCTTTTTTATTTATAATGTATTTCGTCCATCGTTTCCCACACTCCCTCTGACCTCATACATTAGGGGGCATCTGTTATAGCTTGAAATGACACCTCTCCGTCCGTGACGACACTTGCTTCCCTTGGTCACATGACGACACTTCTTGAGATCAAGTTCAGTGACACAACAGGACATTTGTGGATGGAGGAGTCATTTGGGACACTAAAAATGGTTGAAATTACCTCATTCTTGACCCATTTGATGTATATGACCCTTAGGAACATTTTTCCAGACCAAACCATCTCCTGAAAATTAGCAGAAAAGCCTGTTTTTGGCCATTTTTCAATATGAGCGCGACTCCACTGTTGAAATAGTAGCGTGTGTACACGACTTTGTCTCATTTAAAGTAGCGCCCATTGCCATGTGTACGCGACTTTGTCTACTATAGAGTAGCGTACACCCCTGTTTTGGTCAAAATCTTGAAATTCGAGTAAGTTAAGTTGGTTGGGAAACCTCTTGAGCGGTTATAACTTCTTTTCCTCTTCCTCATTGACTATATAAGGAGGGTAGAAGGGTCATGTGAGGGGACTAAGCCCAATTACAAAGTTATGCTGGAGGAATGGAGACCCTCATCCCCCTCTCTTATGCTTCAGTTTTGGTAAACCCTAGTACAATTGCTTAGAGGCTGGGATCCTTGGAGAACAGAAGCAGGAGACCTTGAATCTAGGTTTCATGAAATGCCAAGCTTGAAGGAAGGTATAACTTTATGTACTTGCTTTCATTCATCAATAAAGATCAGACGTTCTTCTCTTTCCAAATATGACCTATTAATGTGTCTTAGATTTGATTACAGTTTGTTTATAATCTGATGTCTTATTCTATTATGAATGTCAGTCTTATATATGTAGTCAAATGTATTTGAGAAAGGTATCAAGTTGTTTTGCAGGTCTGGGCATTGCGACACTGGATAAGCATTGAAGAGCAAGGGAAGCAAAGCTAGGATCAACCTTCTGAATAAGGTGCCTACATCTCTAAACCCTAATCTCTTCATTTATTTGTTGTACTTGCAGAATGCTTGTAAGTCTATCTTTATCACCGTAAGTTGGTAGTTTCTCCCCTGAACTATAGGTGCATTTTCCCCCCAACAGAATGGCGACTCCACTGGGGACAGCCTAACTGCTTAGGGGTATCCAAGGTCATTTCTTCAGTCTTGTTTGATGGTCTTTGTTCATTTTATTGATTAGGATCAGTTAGTAGGCTCTATTTTACCCTCCTTGGCTCTTACAGACCCTTCCCAGCCCTTGCAAACCCTTGTGGACCCAGGTGTGGTGGTTTTAACCCCATTTTTCCAACTTTTTCCACATGCACGCTACTGTTTGTACCAGACAGTAGCGCCTATACGCTACTTTTCCTCTGCACAGTAGCGCTCATACTGCTATGGGCGCTAGTTTCCTTCATACACAGTAGCGCTCAAAATCTGGGTTTGATTTTTTTGAGTTTTTGGTTTGTGGACCCAAATCTGGGGGTTGTGGCTGCATTTTTTGGGGTCCCTTATGACGCTAGGTCTGATTTAAACCCTTGTAAGTGGTCTCCCATCCTTGTACTGATCCTACATTCATGATTTGAACCTCTTTTGATCAATTTGGGCTTGTTTGGAAAGTTTTGGGGTTTCTTGACCCAAGTTGGGGGGTTGTGGACCTGTTTGGTGTTTTGTACCCTAATTTGAGTCTGACTGAACTTGCTTGCCCCATTTCCACTGGATTTGAAACCTCTTGAGTCTTCTTGACCCTGTTTGTATCTATTTGAGTGAAATTTCTCTTTTAGATTGGTTTCTTATCCTCCCTTATGCTTTTAGTTTTTCTTTTGTAGTGAAAGCTCAAGTGTTTTGGCTGTTGTTCAAGACCTTGTTTGCATTGTTTATGTGCAGACATGACTTTACCAAATCATACTTCTTCGTAGGTCATTTGCTTCGTTTGGGTCTAAAAGCAGTTTTTGTACTCTTTTCCCAATGGCTGGCATGCTTACATCAATAAGAATTTGAAAGTCATATTTGGTAGCTTTTACTGTTTCATAAAGAGAACCTGAAAGTTTCTTTGCTTTGCTTTGATAATAGGTTAGTTTCATTTTGGTTTCTTACCTTTGAAAAGCATAAACAATTTTGATTCATTTTTCTGAATAGAGTACCTTGCAAGTGGCTTAAAAGATTTTAGAGTGCTTTGCATCAAAAAGAACAAGTTTTCTTTTGCATACTTATTGGTTTGAATAGCTGCATTCTTAGGTTTTTAGTTTAATTTTTTACATTTAGACTTTATTTTTACCTTTTTTGCATTCGAAAGATTAAAAAATTGCATTTGCACATGCATTCTAGATCAAAATTTTAAGACTTGCATTGAAAAGAAAAAGATTTGTTTGGTGGTAATTTTTTCATTTTCAGTACTCTATCTCTAATATAACCACTCTCACACACCCACTACCTTTTTGAGTAAGTAAGTAACCTTTAAAACGAACTCTAATAAAATGAACTAGTAACATTTTCTTTTCTAGGTTACACTACACCAACTAGTTTTGGTTAGGATCTTGGGTTTAAAACACCTTAAACCACCCAAGATCACACATTATGCAAAAATCGTAGTGAGACTATCACAGGTAAACCCACCTCACTCAAAACTTTCCTGGGATCTATACAGTAGGTCATTGCGAGATCAGATTGTTGGGAATACTCCTCCTACTTTTTGTTCGAGCATACGCCAGGATTGGATTGTGTATTGGGGACTCTTTCGAGTTTCGGGCTTAGTTACCCTGCCCACGCTTTCTGATTCGACCGGTGACTGTTCCCCCAGGAGTTTTCGGTGTTGTGGTATCCTTAGTATCTGACTCTAGGTTCATACACAGGTGACAGCAGAGGGTATATCTCTTGTACCTAAGACAGACGTGGGAGGAAATCCCTTGCAGGTCTTTGGGAGGGCGGTTGGGTGATTCCAGCGCTTGCACCCTTAGTCATTGTATTGTGGACCCCGGGTAACTGTCTTTCTTCCTTCGTTGATCTGTTCTGGGCCCTCATCATCCCAGACTCTTCTCCAGAAGGCATCTGTTTTCCTGGTTTGATTTACCTAGGACCTTTTTAGTGGTGTGCTCTTTGTGCTACTTGTTTTAGTTTTCCTTAGATAACTTCTTGTTCATTTGAGCAGGAAACTATGTCTAGCATTCCGGCGAGTGCCAATCAAGGTACCCCTGTTTCGGGGGATCCTTGTGTTGTTCCATTCATTGGAAACATTGGTGCTCCATTAATGGCTACTCAGAATCTTCCTGGATTCACTATTGGGCTGCCAATTTGGTTGTTTTCCACTCCGAATGCCTTGCATGGTCCTAACGCTTCTTTTGTGAGCACCTCAAATCAAGAGCATCAGAACCATGTGCCTCCCTTGCCAGTAACATCTTCTCCTCCTCCTTCTACCTCATGTGGCGAAAGTAGCAATACTAGTAACCAGCAGTCTAAAAGGAATAGACGGAGGAAGAATGGGAAGAGGATGCCAAAACAAGGGGGCAGCAACCCAGCCTCTGTGAGTCATGCAGGGGGCAAGCACTCTGCCTCTGCAAGTCATGCAGGGGGCACCTACTCAGCCTCTGGAGGTCATGCTAGGAGAAAACTTTTAGTCGCTGAAAATCATACTGAAAGTTTGTCTTCAACAACTATTAGTCATGTTGAGGACACATCATTGATCACTGCTAGTCATATTAATGACAAGTCACCAGTTCCTGTGAGTCATACTAGAGACACCGATCAGCCACTGCAAGTCATGCTGAGGGAGTTGACATTGTCGACAACAAACAGAAGCTTAAGTTCCCTTGTAAGTTTTGCGAGGGATATCACCTTACTTACTTGTGCCCTGTACTTCCAAAAGTGCAAAAAGTGTGGTCCTTAGTTCAAAAGTCTTCTGCTTCTGAGCAACCAGCCTCTGTCAATCATGTTGGGGGCAAGCTGTCAGCCAATGCTAGTCATGCTGAGAGTACTGACATTGTAAAGGAGTCTAAACCTATAGGACGGAAACCAAAGTTCCCTTGTAAACTTTGTAAGGGAGATCACCTTACTCACCGATGCCCTGCCATTCCAGAGGCACGAAGAGTGTGGTCCATGTCTGAAGGAACCTCTGTTCCTGAGTTGCCTATAGATTCCCTACAGCCAGATCAACCTTTGGTTGATAAAGTGGTTGAACCAATGCAATCTTTGGTCCACCCCACTCTTCCTTCGGAGAGTGAAGTGATCGAATCGGTGCAATCTTCGACCGATCCCATCATTCCTTCGGAAATTGATGCGCCTACTGCTGAAGTCTTATGCATTACCAGTTTGGATATTCCTGAAAAAGGGGGCACTTCATCTGTGCCATGTGAACCCCTACCAAACCCTAGGATTGTTTCCTTTGATTGGAATAGTCTAGTCGAGCCTCGTCTTCCTTCTTCGACACCTTTCCAGATAAACGTTGATATCGGGAACCATACGGTTGATCGATGCATTGTTGATGAAGGTGCTTCTGTTAGTATCTTATCCGCTTATGCTTGGAGAGATTTGGGTTTCCCTAATGTTATTCCAGCTGCTAATTGGCCGTTGACCTTCGATAAAAGACCTAGTGAACCGTTTGGATTCCTCCGTCAGGCACCTGTTACTTTGGGTGGAAAAACAGTCTTAGTTGATTTTATGGTTTTAAAGGACCCTATGGACTTTGATATGATCCTCGGGCGTGATTACATTTATGCTATGCATGCTGTGGTGTATACGCTTTTTCGTGTGATGCATTTCCCTCATAACGAAAACATTGTCACCATCGACCAGCTTGCATTCGTTGATCCTCCTTATTACCCAACTGTAGACCAGTCTGATCCCTTGTCATTAGGCACTACTATGTCACATGGGAATGTTGTGGCATATTTTTCCTTGAGTTCAAATGCTACTGAGAAGAAGTCTCTGAATTCATGCTTACCTTCTCGGGACTTGGTCCCAGCTTTTGACCAAGTGACACCTCCATCTGAATGTCTAGATATGTGTTCTATCTGGGATGATATACTTCCTTCCGATGAAGTTTTCCTAGAGTCCATAATACAGTATGCCATTCACTTGGATGTTGATCCACTCGCAGTCATGTCCAGCCCCGGTTTGACCTTAAAGTCTGATCTTCCTACTGTTGAGTCTTTGGACTCTCCTATAGATCCGCAAATCGGTGTTCCTGCTGAGTTTGATTCTGTTTCTAGAATTTTCAACTCCCGTGATGATGAATTTGTTTCTGCAGATTCTATCATGTCCTTCAACTTTGATCTTCATCCTGAAGTTGATCTTGTTGATTGTAATTCTTCGGGCTTGGGTACCATAGATTCTTCATTTGAAAACTCTGCCTTGTTTATGTTTGTTGTTGATGATAGTGAAGTTGAAAGTATTTCTACCACAGTGACTTGTATCGGGTCTTTCCTTACATATGTTTTAGATATGATCCTGGTACTAATGTTTTTTGGAGACAGGATTCTTAGCTGGATGTATACTTGCTTACTGGTCCTTTTTGACACCTTGTGCGACCATGTCAGGTATATTCGGAACCTTGCATATAGTTTTAGGCTGCCCTTCTGTTATGTTTCATTTGAACCTTTTGCCATCCGAATTCGCCATAGGGTCGAACCTGTTGGATATTGGTGTGTTAGCCATATCTTTATTCATTTTGCACCAGTCCAATAGTAGAGCCTACCTAACATGGGTCACCCTAGTCAGCACCCTTATGCCATTCTGGTGCCCATGCTGAGTTTTTCTCATAGGCTTGGGAGCCTTTTTAGATTTACCATGACTTTGAGAAGAAGCCTCATATCTTTCTTCCTCATATATTTCTGGCCATCCCTGATAAGGCTCCCATCTTTATGTTCAAGTTGCATATGAATCTGTTATGATCCCGCTTGCGCTAATGAGCCTGAATCCGGCTTCCACGCTTTTAGCCCATTATATAAGCCTCCATCTCTGATCTCATTTCCGCTAAGCCCTGTATCATTTTGCCTTTGCAATTTGACACCTTTTACCTGGAGGAGACACACCCTGAGTGTCCTTATCTTGCCCATGTTCCTTGCATTAGGCATAGCTTTGTTCCATGCGCTTGGAGCTCGTTTTGCATGTCCCTGACACTCGTCTCCTCCCATGCCGAGCATTCTTCTTTTACTTCGAGCTCGTTAAAAACAGTAAGTAGGTTGCGAGCATTCTTCTTTTACTTCGAGCTCGTTAAAAACAGTAAGTAGGTTGCGAGCATTCTTCTTTTACTTCGAGCTCGTTAAAAACAGTAAGTAGGTTACGAGCATTCTTCTGCCTTCACTTCGAGCTCGTTAAAAATAGTAAGTAGGTTATGAGCATTTCTTCCACCTTTCCTTCGAGCTCGTTAAAAATAGTAAGGAAGTTATGAGCATTTTCTGTATCTCCTTTGAGCTCATTAAAAACAGTAAGGAGGTCATGAGTTTACTTTTCCGGACTCGTTAAACCTTTACGGAAAAGATCCCTATGGAGTTCTTTTAATCCCTTTTCATACTCCTTAAATAAGAAAAGTTTGCCGAGCATAGTTGTCTTTTCGGGCTCGTTAAAATAACTGAAACGACATCCACTTAGGTATAGAATTACCCCTTTTCCGGGCCTTGGTGGATAATTTACGGAAAAGGTATACTCTAGGTATACTCTTGTATGCGCTAGAAGAGTTCTTCTTCCATCATTTTACACTTTTTCGGGGAAGGAGACAAACTTTACGAAAAAGGACCTTTGGAGTCGTCTTTAGGGTTTTCAGAGTCTCGAAATATGAAAACACCAAGCGAGCATTCACCTACTTGGTCTCGATATAAAATCCACGGATAGGTGTATAGAGGACTGTTTAAGTTTTTCAACTCTATAAGCAAGAAAACACCGCCGAGCGCAGACCAATACGGGCTCGATATAAAATCCATGGATAGGTGTATGGAGTTTTCTTCTACGTTTTTTAGACTCCTTAAATATGAAAATACCGTCGAGCATGCTTTAGTTCTTTGTCAAACTCGTTAAAAAATGAAAAAGGAAAGGGAAGGGAAGAATGTTAAAATATCTTTCAATATGATGGCAGCAAGTCAACTATATCCTTGAACAAAGCACTTGTTTTGAGTCTATCAAACAAGTTGGGTTATAGCATTGGCCTTAGGGTAAACCTAATCTCAGAGTTCCTACTCCTCCGTTTGGTTAGTCTTCCAATCATATGGAGAATCTGTTAATGTATCCTACATTGCAGACTTGCGTCGTGGTTCCTGTGTGTTCAAAGCTGCCTAAGTCACTCTTGTGTCGTGCTCACTTTTCAAGGATATAACCTGTGTCGGCCATTCTGCAGTTTCCTTGACCTCATGTGTCGGCCATTCCTTGGTGTCAGTATGTTTCATCATGTGTTTAGTCCTACTCCAAATCAGCTCATACCTTTTGAGTGTCCCTCATGTTGGATGATGGAGGATGCATTAAGGCCTCCCTTCCAACGGACTTCTTTCCATCGACTTCAGCTCATTCTGATCTGGGAATGAAGTTTAGAGTTTCGGTTAGTACCTTGGGGATTGCAGTCATTAGTGGCAGTTTCCCTCGCTATTGGATAGATGGGAATACATCAATGTCTCCTATCCGATGGATTCTTCAAGTGTTCGACGGCAAGACCACTTATTCGCACTTGTTTGAATGTACTAGGTACCTTGGGTTCCATTTTCATTATTGGTGGACACCCTCACATTTGTTAACGGTATACATCAATGACCGGTAATCAAACGATACCTCCCATGTTCGACATCAACTCATTTATTCGCGTGGATAGGTTTGTACCTTGGGTTGTTTTTGGATGAAGACCTTGGGATCCTCGATAGAATCACCTTATTTATGTTATCGCCCAAGTTGCGCAAGACTGAGCCACACTCTTTTTGGCTCTTGATGAGACATAGATCCAGCTTGTTCTCTATGGCTATGTTCTCCAATTTTGACATCGATCCACCTTGTATTTCTGTGGCTATGTTTACACTTATGTTCCTCATGGATCCACGCTGTATTTTAGTGGCCATGATATATGCATCAGTATTTTGGATCATTATTGTATCCTCTTGGAGGTCATCTTCCACCATTTGAACATGGACAGTTACCCCAAGGATAAGTTTGTCTGACATTGCCTTTGCTTTCAGGTACTTCATTTGAGCCTATGATTCTTGGTTTCTCCCTTCTTCCATGATTCAACTCTTTTTTATTTATAATGTATTTCGGCCATCGTTTCCCACACTCCCTCTGACCTCATACATTAGGGGGCATCTGTTATAGCTTGAAATGACACCTCTCCGTCCGTGACGACACTTGCTTCCCTTGGTCGCATGACGACACTTCTTGAGATCAAGTTCAGTCACACAACAGGACATTTGTGGATGGAGGTGTCATTTGGGACACTAAAAATGGTTGAAATTACCTCATTCTTGACCCATTTGATGTATATGACCCTTAGGAACATTTTTCCAGACCAAACCATCTCCTGAAAATTAGCAGAAAAGCCTGTTTTTGGCCATTTTTCAATATGAGCGCGACTCCACTGTTGAAATAGTAGCGTGTGTACACGACTTTGTCTCATTTAAAGTAGCGCCCATTGCCATGTGTACGCGACTTTGTCTACTATAGAGTAGCGTACACCCCTGTTTTGGTCAAAATCTCGAAATTCGAGTAAGTTAAGTTGGTTGGGAAACCTCTTGAGCGGTTATAACTTCTTTTCCTCTTCCTCATTGACTATATAAGGAGGGTAGAAGGGTCATGTGAGGGGACTAAGCCCAATTACAAAGTTATGCTGGAGGAATGGAGACCCTCATCCCCCTCTCTTGTGCTTCAGTTTTGATAAACCCTAGTACAATTGCTTAGAGGCTGGGATCCTTGGAGAACAGAAGCAGGAGACCTTGAATCTAGGTTTCGTGAAGTGCCAAGCTTGAAGGAAGGTATAACTTTATGTACTTGCTTTCATTCATCAATAAAGATCAGACGTTCTTCTCTTTCCAAATATGACCTATTAATGTGTCTTAGATTTGATTACAGTTTGTTTATAATCTAATGTCTTCTTCTATTATGAATGTCAGTCTTATATATGTAGTCAAATGTATTTGAGAAAGGTATCAAGTTATTTTGCAGGTCTGGGCATTGCGACACTGGATAAGCATTGAAGAGCAAGGGAAGCAAAGCTAGGATCAACCTTCTGAATAAGGTGCCTACATCTCTAAACCCTAATCTCTTCATTTATTTGTTGTACTTGCAGAATGCTTGTAAGTCTATCTTTATCACTGTAAGTTGGTAGTTTCGCCCTTGAACTATAGGTGCATTTTCCCCCCAACAGAAGCTAAAGAGATAGAATGGTCAGTATTATGAGGACATAAATACAACATACCTACCTTGTCTCCTTTTGCTATCACCATTGATCCTTTAGTGATCTTCCACCACGTTTCTCCAAACGTAGATAGACAGCCGCCATCTCCCAACTTCCCTGTTGAGATCAGATTTCTTTTTATAGCAGGAATATGCCTAACATGTTTTAGCAGCCATTCAGTTCCATTCTTAAATTTTATTCATGCCTTACCCATTCCAACAATTTTACATGGCTCATCATCACCCAATAAGACATGTCCAAAATCACTTGGAATATAATCATGAAAATATTTCCTATGGGGTGTAGCATGACATGAAGCCCCTGAATCTACTACCCAATAATCACTAGTATTATCTAATGCAAGAATCAAAGCATCTTGTAACACATCACCTGCTACATTTGCTTTCTAGGTAGTTTCTTGTTGTCCATCTCCTTTCTTCTTTAGAGATCTGCAATCTTTCTTCATATTACCTTTCTTTCCACAGTTCCAGCACTCTATTTTTCCCAGTCTGGACTTGGATCTGCCCGTTTTAGACTTGCCACGATTACCTTGGATCTTTTCTTTCTCCCTTTTTCTTCCCCTGCTCTCCATGGTCAATGCATTACCTAATCTCTCACCTGTCCTTTTTCTTCACATTTCCTCGCTAAGAATAACACCAATAACATCATCAAATTTCAAGGTGTTTGAACCAGAGACGGAGTTACTTACAGCCATGACCAAGATATTCCATCTTTCTGGCAATGAACACAAGATTAGAAGAGCCCTAACCTCATCATCAAATTTCACACTTACAGAACTTAGTTGATTTGTAACCGTATTAAATTCATTTAAATTATCAACAACAGATCCACCTTCAGACATCTTCATATTAAATCAACGCTTCATTAGAGATACCTTGTTGGAGGCCGAGGGTTTTTCATATAGCTTACCCAATGCGCTCATCAAACCCTCCGTTGTCTTTTCTTTTGAGATATTGAAAGCCACTGACGAAGCCAAGGACAGTTGTATTTTTCCCCGTACCTTTCTGTCAAGAACCTCCCATTCTTCATCCTTCATAGTCGCCGGTTGCTTTGCTCTTCCTCCCAATGGTAGGAATAGATCCTTCTGGTACAAATAGTCCTCCATTTGCATCTTCCATAACTGGTAGTTTTGGCCATTAAATGTATCAACCTTAAATTTTCCTTCTTCCGCCATTGCTCCCACTCGAACCAGAAACCCTAGTTTCCTGTGGGTTTATCTGCCAAATAGACCTTTGGCTCTAATACCAATTGTTAGAAAAACAGGATCGCATAGCAATAACAATAAATATAAATGAAAATATAATCACACAGACACATTACAAGAGAGACACCAATGTATCGTGGTTCACCTAAGATGGGCTACGTCCACACTGAAATTACCAATCCTTATTATTATACCATCCAGCAAATGAAGGGATACAACCTGCAGCACATCCGCTACACTTCCTCTTCACTGTCTCACAGTCTCTCTTCACGATCTCAAATATATTTACAATGCATAATACCTAATACATCAACCCTAACCATATTACAATGTATTTCTTATAAAGGGGAAATACAAAGGGAAAATACCACGAGTTACCCAAAACCATGGGCCCGTAATCTGTTGGCGAAACAACCCAAAAATTTCTTTCGGGGGAGCTGCCCGCGAACCCCCGACGGGGGCCCACTGGCCCCCGCATCCCCCAGCTGGGGGAGTGCAACGACTCCCCCGGACCCCCTGGGGCGCATGTCAGGATCATAACCAAACCTGGGGTACAACACGGCTGAAACAACATCATCTATGAGACTGGAAGATCAGGCTCCACAACCAACACATATCGGTAACCCATTTATTTTTCTCTGAGGATGAAAACCTTTGTTCCAAAAAAGACTTCAAGTTGTGGTGATCTAAATTGATCTTGAAGCGTCTCCTTATGGGATACAATCGCCATGTGCCAACTGCATGTAGAATGGCCATCATTTCTTTCTCATAGGTAGACTTGCCCAAATTCCTATCACACAACTGCTTACTAGTGAATGCTAAGGGTCTTCCATATTGCATTAAGACTGCACCTAAACCTTTTTTAAAGCATCACATTCCAATACAAAAGTTTTAGTAAAATCATGCATAACTAATACTGGTGTGGTGCACATGTCTTGCTTTAAAACTGAGAATCATTGTTATGTCGCTTCACTCCATGCAAAGACATTTTTCTTGAGTAGGGTTATCAATGAGGCTCAAATTTTACCATAGTTCTTCACAAACTTACTATAGTACCTCGTAAGGCCTAAAACTCCATGTAATATTTTCAAGGTTTGAGGGTGGGGCAATTCTTGCATTATTGTGATCTTCTTGGAGTCGACTTTCACGCCATCTTGTCCCAAAATGCGACCCAAGTATTCGACCTCTAAGGCACCAAAAGCACATTTGAAGCATTTAATGAATAATTGATTGTCCCAAAGGAATTGCAAGGCTTTATCAAAATGTTGTACATAGGCATCCCAAGTTTTATTGTAATTCAAGATACCATCAAAGAAAACCAGCACAAAATCATGAAGATATGGCCTCACAATTCTATTCATTAGGATATTAAAGGTAGAAAGACCGGCATTACAAAATACAAAGGGAATTACCAAAAACTCATAATGGCCTCCATGTGTGCATAAGACTATCTTCGAAATATTAGCCTATTTCTTCATGATTTTGTGGCCCTTTTGTGGTATCCTAAATGAAGGTCGAGTTTGGTGAAAAAATTGGCACCATGGAGTTCATCCAGAAGATCATCAATGACATGGATGGGAAATCTATCTTTGATGTTCAACTTATTGAAAGTAAAAAAATATAGACACATATTCCAAGTGCCTTCTTTTTATAAAACCATGAATGTTGGGAATGAATACGGGCTAGTGTTGGGATGAATGACTCCTGCCTCCATTAGCTCTTGAATGATCTTTTCAATTCCATTATTTTGTGCAAATGGGTGCCTATGTAGTCATACATCCGGTGGTTGAATTCCCATAATTAAGGGAATACCATGATCATGCTTGCCTCAATATGGGGGTAAACATTTCAATGTCTTAAAGGCTTGTAATGTTTGTCCAAAACCACCTGCTGTTGGCTTGGTTTTGCAACCAAGCTTGAGTGCTATGGGCACCTATCAACAAGTGATAGCAGTTTCAAAGGTTGAAAGAAAAAAACAATTATAAATCTGAATCTAAAACTAAACTAGCGTGTGCATATCATAATAAACTTGAAAATATTTAAGAACAAGAACAAGAAATAAAATAAAAAATAACTTTTGTATTATGATACCTCAAATGGTGAGGATGTTGTGGTGTTGAGCATCTCCAAGGTGAGTAGCTCCAAGCTCCAATGGTCTCTTCTCCAAGATTGCTACAATGGTCAAGAACTCATGAGAGATTTTGACAGCATGAGGATAGGATGATGGATGGATGGAAAGTGAGGAGCCCCTACCACCTTTTTATAGTTTTTGGTGGTGGGGAATACCATTATGGTTTTGAGGAAACCAATGGTATTGACCAACATGGTTTAGGTACCTTTTCCCTCCTTTTTCCTTTTTTGAATATTTTTAATATTTGTATTCCCTTTTTAATATTTTTGGGAATTCTGGACCCTTTTTTAGGGTTTTTTATGCTTTTTGAGAAAAAAATATTCATTTTGAGGGGGAAAAGGGGTGTATTATGGTCTTTTGGTGACCTTTTGGTGGCTTTAGAGGCTCAAATGGTGGAAAAGTGGACAAATGGGTCATGTGAATAAGGAAATGAGCTAGTGAGCACTTTTTGGGTGTTAACACTTGCAAGTCAGGTTGGATTTCTGGTGTAGTGCTATCTAGAGCCTAGATGGCATGGAAATTAGCAATAATTCCCGATTGGACTTTCTTCAATAATTTTTCCATCCGATGAGAACTTATGATTTAAGGGGATCCTACTTGGATCCCTTTGGCGGTGTGAGTATTAAATTCCTAAGTAGAACTCAAGTATAATTCTTTGAAGTCCATTGTAATTGGCCCCAATTTTCATAGTCATGACGCCCCTAAAACAATATCTCAACCACCCATATCTATGGACAACATATGAGTTTTGAGATTATAGTCGAATTGGAGTATCGCATTTTCACAACATCCCCGACATTTCATCATCCCACCATTGGCTATCATAATTTGAAAATTAGGCACCTTGTGAACATAATAATGGATTTCTTTTGCCACTTGTCGATAGATAAAGTTGTGGGTGCTTACACTATGAACCAAAACTACCACTTTGCAGTGCTTGATGTAACCCAAAAATTTCAAGGTTTGTGAGGCTGAAATAGTAGACAAAGCATGAAGAGAGATGAGGGGTTCTTGTTAACACCTAAAAAGTGCTCACTAGCTCATTCCCTTACTCACATGACCCATTTGTCCACTTTTCCACCATCTGAGCCTCTGAAACCAACAAAAGGTCACCAAAAGACCTTAGTACACCCCTTTTTTCCATTAAAAAAGATTATTTTTCCAAGAAAATCATAAAAAACCCTCAAAAAGGGTCCAAATTCCCAAAAATATTAAAAAGGGAATTAAAATATTATTTTTATTCAAAAAAGGAAAAAGGAGGGAAAAGTACCTAAACCATGTTGGTCAATACCATTTGGTTTCCACAAAACCACAAATGGTATTTCCCACCACCAAAACCTATAAAAAGGTGGTAGGGGCTCCTCATTTCACCATCCTTCCATTATCTCATCCTTATGCTGCTGAAATCTCCCCTGAGCACTTTTAGCCATTGAAGCAAACTTGGAGAAGGAGACCTCTTGGAGTTTGGAGCTACTCATCTTGGAAGTTGCTCAACATCAACCTTCACCATTGAAGGTAATATCGCAAGCACTTGCTTGCCCCCCCATTTTTCAATACAAAAAATTATTTCTTATGTTTCTTGTTCTTGATTTTGAAATGATTACATTATTTGCTTAGATTCTTGCTTAGATCCATAAATCAGTATTGTTTATTTAGTTTATTGTTTTTATTTCTATTGAAACTGCTGCTACTAGTTAGCAGGTGCCCATAGCACTAAGCCTGGTTGCAAAACCGGGCCAACAGTTTTTGGCGACTCCGCTGGGGATTGAACTTTAGATCTCTAGTTTTACCTTTAAATCTTAGTTTTTATGAGTTTTTAACCTTTAGATCCATAGATCTGCCATCTTAGACAGCAGATCCATTGCTGTTCTGAGATTTGGCCCCATAAACAGCCCGAAATTTTCAATTTTCGGGTTCGTTTCTCGGTTTCCGTGCACGGCTTCCGCCTCGCGGTTTTTTGCCAGACAGTCGCGCGGTCCATCGCGACTTTTCTGCGTTTTTCCGCGCGGCCCATCGCGGCCTTTTTCCAGACAGTCGCGCGGTCCATCGCGACCTTTCTGCGTTTTTCCGCGCGGCCCATCGCGGCCTTTTTTCAGACAATCGCGCGGTCCATCGCGACTTGTCTGCGTTTTTCCGCGCTGCACACCGCGGCTTCGCGGCCGTTTTCCGCGCTGTCCATCGCGACTGTGCGCCCAAAACCCGCGCGGTCCATCGCGACTGTTCGTCCAAAACCCGCGCGGCCCATCGCGGCTGTTCGTCCAAAACCCGCGCGGCTGAATTTTTCATTCGGCCATCCCGATTTTGAAAAAAAAAATTTACTGTACTTTCTGCCCATAGCACATTTTTTACAGTATTGCATTCTGCATATTTTACAGCTCTGAAAAAAATTTTACTATTTAAAAGTGCATATCTAGAAATCTTTTTAAAAATTTTCAAGAAAGTGAAAGAAAGACTCATTTTGCATTTTCATCTAGATTCAAATTTTTTCTTGTTTACTTCTTTAGAATCTTGCCCTTAGCAATTTTTCTTGAAACGAAGAAATCCATTTATTTCTTTTAAAAAGGAGTTTATTATTTGCTTTCATAAATCCAAGAAATCCTTTATTTTTTGAGTTATTTTTTGAAAAGCATATTAATTCCTTTTAGTGAAAAAAGTCTTAAATATTTGCTTTTTATTTTCGAAAAATCCTTTATTTTTTGAAAATTTCCCTTAAAGCATTTAATTTTTTTTTTTTTCAAGTTCAGTTTACAACACCTCACGTGCACTCACACGATCACTTAATTGAACTAAGCTTTAAAACTTACCTTAATTTGAACACACTTTTAACCCCACTTGGGGAACACTAAAAGAATTCTTGTAGCTAGGTAGTATTGGGGGGATAGGTGTTCCAATAACACCCCTCAGTTCATACATCTGAGACATAGAAGTTGTCCAATTAGGGAGCTAAAATCTCTTAGTACTTTTTGGCGCGGTCACAACCGGTTTGTGGGAAGGCCTCTCCCCTAGGAGGGTTGAAGTCGCGAGGATGGTTCCGGAAGCCTGAGTGGGATACCGAAACCCATTCAGTAACCGAAGGGCTACCATTCGCAGTTCTCGGGATATCCCTGTATTGGGATATTGCGATCAAAGGACCAAACGACAGATTTACCTTTTCTCGACGCGTCATGAACGGAGTATCCTAGTAGCCTGTCTTTTAGGATTGATTACCCAGTGTCCCTCCCGGTAGGGGGATATCTAGCCGTTGTCTCAACATTCATATTGTCTGACTTGGATTTCATCACCTTGCAGAGGATATCGTCTGTTTGAGTCACAATACTTTTAGATTAGGTGTTTGCATGATCTTTACCACCTTTTGAGTCTAGTTACACCTATTTTTTCTAGGAGCCACTTGCATGTTGGTATTCTGACCAGTTGTTGCATTCCTCCACTTATTGTAGCACAGCTTCTAGAATAAGTGCATTTTTTGAGGATTGATTTTTTTGCCTGTGAGCCTTCTTTTTTCACTCCCCTTCTTGCACCCTTGGTTGCATTAGGGTTTTGAGTTTTTTACATACATATCACCACCTGATACTTAAAACAAATTTTTACATAAAAAACATATTCTCACCATTGAGAATTCTAGACGTTCTCGTCGTCTACAGGGCGAACTCCCAGAGTTTAGTCCACTTGGCTCTCCACGTCACGGACGCAGAGCATTATCCCTTGATTCGACACAACGTCAATCAATTAGACGGTCATCCGATTCTGACATACCCCTCTTCACCTTTGATTTGGAGGTAGAATCCAAAAACCCCACCGAGTTACCACCAACCACAATTATGTCTAGAACACCAGTTGATCCACTATTTACATTAACCATAGGTCAGACATCCGCAGACCCTTCTGCGGTAGCACCATCAACGGCAACAACCACCCCCTTGGGTATGCCCAATATGGGTAACACTCCACATTCAGGAATGCCTAGCACAGGACCACCACCTGTCATGGGCATGCCCAACATGGGGGTCATACCCCCTTCGGTCTCCACAAACCCTATCCCAGGAATCCCTAGCGCGATTCCTAACCCAAGTGTAACTCCTGTTGCACTTGGGAGTGCTATCCAAGGAACCCCTAGTGCGATTCCTAACCCAAGTGTAACTCATGTTGCACTTGGCAGTGCCATACCAGGAATCCCTAGTGCGATTCCTAACCCAAGTGTAACCCAAGTTGCACTTGGGAGCGCTAACCCATATCAGGCCACACCTTTTGGAGGACACATACCCTCCATACCTAGCATACCTATAGGCGCTACTGGACCCCTACACCATGCCACAATGGCTAGGCAGGTCCCGGTTCCGGTCACCACATCCGCTAGTCTACCATACATGGCAAGTCTCAACCTGCCAGATTTAGCTAGGCTCACAAATGACCCCATCAGACATGATCCTACTTGGCCCTATATGCCCACTAAGCTTCCTTCTGACATCCCCAAGTTTGAGGGAAAGGCTGGAGAAGACCCCCAAAATCACATCATGTCCTTCCATTTATGGTGTTCCTCCAACTCCATAGTGGATGACTCAATCCGCCTACGGCTTTTACAACGCACCTTCACTGGCTCCGCAGCCAAATGGTACATCGAGCAACCCCATGGGACGCATTCCACATTTACCTCCCTTGCCTCGACCTTCCTACAATTCTTCCAGCTACCTGTCCGCTACGATGCGGGCGTCGAGATCCTACTGTCTTGCAGACAGAACACGGCCACGCATATCACTGACCATATTCATGATTGGCGTCGGCGCCGAAGCCTATGCAAAATCAAATTAGACGACTGAATCTTTTTAGACTGGTTCCTTAAATCCCTCCTTCCTCTCATTGCGAAGGATGTAGCATCTGAAAGACCCCAGTCCGAGGAAGAGGCCATCCTCAAAGCCCGGCAGTTTGATCTGATTTACGCCCAGTCGGGTTATCTGTATACCATTATACCGGACGCCCCTCGGGGTGATTCATCCCAACACGATACGCCGGGGGTATCCCATGCCGCAGATGGCATCATTGGTCGTATTTCCTCGCATCCCCAACCATTTTCCATTGCACATCCTAGCAATGGCCCCAACCTCTCACGGGCTACATCTCAATCTGGAGCAACCAATTCATATGCTCCCATGGCACATCACCACCATACCCATGGACCCTCATGTCCACCTCAGTGCTTTGGTCATGCACCACCCGCATACGCCCCCCTGGTCGCACCCCAGCCATATTACCACCCACAGGCTGCACTAGCTCCTGTGTCTTCTCAATCCCAACCTGCTTATTACCCACCACAGGCAGCCCCTGCAGCAAACCTACAACCTACTCAGGCACCTTCAGCCTATCCACCTCTGGTTGCACCCCCTACGTATTACCATCAGCAGGCAACACACACTCCTGTTCACTCACACGCCCCAACGGCTTATTTCCCACCACAGGTAGTCCTTGCTGCTCCACACCCTCCACCACCTCAACATCAACCTTTGGTGCTGCAAAACCCCTTTCCAAACCAAGGTGTAGTGAACACTCAGCCGTTAGCTCCCCCTCAGGGCAAAGTGCCACCACAACAGATCACTTATGCAGCCCCTGATCAACCCATGTTCGATTCAGGTACTCACCACTTGTTGATGATGTCAACCGCCGATGCCAACCTCCAAACCTATCGGAACCAATATGGCTCCACCTCTGAAGCCCCCCCCGCCAACCAAAACCCTGATCGACCACCGAAACAGGGTAAGAACCCCAATTTACGAACAAACCACCCATGTTCCATATGCGAGGCATACGGCCATTATACACACACTTGCCCCCATTTGGAGCGAGCACGCCAACTGTGGTCTGATGACGCCCTCTCGCATAACACACAGGTACCAAACCAACAACCACCTTCACCGATAACAAAAACATCGGATTTGTGCACCCTGTCGCACACCACGCAGCAGCCTTCGTCGCTACCACAAACACCCACAGTGCCTACTCATATTGGCACAACACCAATCCACACCATCCCCTTTCTATTCCCTCCCTCGGGCGTAGTAAGCGCTCCGGTTATGGCTACACTTAGTCTCCCCGGCTTAACATTGGGATTACCCGTGTGGTATATTTCGCCTCCCGTTCCCCCGCTGACACCAAATGTCATCCTACAACCAGTGCAACCCATTGTCACTTCTACCCAACCACCTCTCGGTATCACTACCCCTTCGTCAGCTACAAATACCCCTCCTCTCATCAGGCCCACTGGGGGCAGAGGCCCCCAACCATACACTACGGTACCCCCACCCAAGGTAGTTAAACCTCCCCCCGTGTTTCGTGCTCCTCCTAAATGCTCGTTGTGTGATGAGTTAGGCCATCCAACCCATCAGTGTCCACAGTTACCTGCATTACAGGAACACATGCAAATGCTTGACGACGACCCCAACATCCCGGTTGTCGAACTAGATCCAACCCCTAAACCTCGTGATAAATCATTGCGCACAAACCATCCTTGTGCAATATGCGGAATCTATGGCCATTATTCACATCACTACCCCGATCTCCCAGATTACAGAGCAGCTCTCTACGAGATGAATAATTTGGACCTTGAGACGGCGCCCCCCACAATTGAGGAAATTCATCCCCCACCATCTTCCTCCTCGGAAGAAATTAACACCATTTACACGATTTCCACTGGATACCCCTCTGTCCGGTCGGCCCCTTCCATTGATCCCTTTGACACACAGGTTCAACCCTTTCAAATCGACCAGGAAACCACATGTCCACAACATGGGGGCAGGCCCAAAACCTTGCCTACTCATCATCATCGTGATCCTCGTCGGAGATACTGGGGGCATCCACCCCACAAAGGGAATCCCCCATCATCATATCATCACTTCAGTATGCCACCACGACCCACAGCCTCATGGTATAACACCCCGCCAGCAGTTGCTCAATGCCCTATTGATCTCTCTCTGAGACAACATCTGCACCACATTGACACCTCTGAGTTAGGGGGCATAATAGATTACCTCGACCCCGGGATAGGGGGCATGATCAATCATTTTGAACCTTCCCCATCATCTCTATCTCAACACCTCAATGAGCCCATCGTTCAAACCAACACATATGTGATCCACAATCACAAACCCCATGCACATAGCATGGGGGCAGGTCATTAACCCTGCTCACTTTTTCATATTTGTGATCTCAACCATTTTTGAGGTCACATGTCACTTGTATATTTCAGTTGATTTGATACACCTAGTATTTTACCCCCACGGGTCATCATTTCTACCCCCCACTGCATCCTTCGCTTGGTGGGATCACCTTTATTTGTAGCCATTTTTTAACCTAGTTCTTTCCTTTAACCATTCCGGAGTCTTTATGACCTCCGTTTTTCGCACCATTTGCACTACCGGATTCATATTTCCGTGCCTGTGATGATGCTTGAGATCATTTCTCGCTCTCACCAGGACCAATATCAACATTGTGTCCCGACACCTTGTCGCCCCAGTTTGCGTACCAGTTTGGCTGCTCTCTGTTTTTGATATATTTGATATCATCGGATTCATTTTTCCGAGCCCGTGATGATGCTTGAGATCATTTCTCGCTGTCACGTCCCGATTGTCAGGGCATTTTTTCCATGCCCCCCTCGTCGCCTCGGTTTGCGTGCCACATCGGCCGTTCTCCATTTTTCGACGTGCCTTATATCGCCGGATTCAGTTTTCCGCGCTCGTGATGATGCTCGAGATCATTTCTCGCTCTCACCTTTAGATTTTTCGGGCATTTTTTCCATGCCCCCCTCGTCGCCTCGGTTTGCGTGCCACATCGGCCGTTCTCCGTTTTCGACGTGCCTTATATCGTCGGATTCGGTTTTCCGCACTCGTGATGATGCTTGAGATCATTTCTCGCTCTCACCTTTAGATTTTTCGGGCATTTTTTACACGCCCCCTCGTCGCCTCGGTTTGCGTGCCACATCGGCCGTTCTCCGTTTTAGACGTGCCTTATATAGCCGGATTCAGTTTTCCGCGCTCGTGATGATGCTTGAGACCATTTCTCGCTCTCACCTTTATATTTTTTGGGCATTTTTTCCACGCCCCCTCATCACCTCGGTTTGCGTGCCACATCGGCCGTTCTCCGTTTTCGACAATCCTTATGTCACCGGATCCAGTTTTCCGCGCTGATGACGATGCTTGAAACCTTTCCTCGCCCTCATCAATACATTTTTGTTCGGTATAATTTTATCCCTTTTTCGGGCCGAGCAACCCCTCTTTACGAAAAAGACACTTAGGGAGTTTCTGTTAAGCTCTTTTCTGACTCCTAAAACAATGAAAAGATCGCCGAGCAATCTTGCTTCCTTTCATGCTCGCTAAATGTATCTGAAAGGGCGTCTACCTGGTATAAGTTTACCCCTTTTCCGGACCTTGTAGACTAATTACGAAAAAGGTATACTCTAGTCACACCGGCTAGAAGAGTTCTCCATTCGCATCATTTTATGCTTTTTCGGGCCTTGGAGACTAAACTTACGAAAAAGAAACACCAATAGAGTCCACTTACCGCTTTCAGACTCTCTAAACATGAAAGCAACCATGAGCATGAGCCGCCCTGGGCTCATAAAATCCACAGGACCGTACCATTTTAGAGCACACTTTTATCCCTTCTTGGAGCTCATTAAAACTACAAAGAAGGAATCAATGGTGCCTCTTGGCGCTACAACACATCATGCCTACTCACATAGCAGCTTCCCCATTTTGGTCGCCTTTGTTCAGAGTATTCTGCAGTATGTAACCCTGAAACTCCCTCGACAGCTACCATCAGCTTCACCCACCTAGAGTCAGTGCATACCCTTCAGGACCTAAAAGATGATCCCCACACCTACAAGTCAGGTCCCTACGCTGCCAGGTCAACCATGTCATCATGCTCTGAACAGAGGAAGTTTGAGTCTACCCATTTTTTGACCCAGTTATTTCACATTTCCACAAGTATGTCAGTCCTACCATCAGTACTACAACACTTCAGTTTTACACCTCGTGCTCCTATCAAGGAAACATCATTGCCTTGTTAGTTGCTGGTCTCCCTCTGTCGATGACAACCACATTGATTCCAGAGGATAGACCTAGAGGTCCCTGTGTCTTGGACTCATTACCATCTATGATGAGTGCCTACGAATCATTTCGAGAGGAATCCTCAGTGCCTCTCCGAATGGTTGTTTCTCACATGCTCGAATTCAACACCTTGATCGCATCGTTGAGACTCGCACAGGATATTGGTCCGTTCAGTTATTTAGTCGAAGACCCCGGATACCACCTGACTCCTCCACATTTGAGGGTCTACCTATGGATACAACCAGTTACATTTTTTCTATAGATATCCGGGTTGCGTATGGCGACAGTATTCAGGTTTACCCCAGTTTCATACTCCCTTGAGTATACAGTTACATTATTTCTCAGAGATGACTCATAGTCATTGAGTCCATACAGATGTTGGACACCTTCAGTTTCAGCAGTTCAACAGTTATTCCAGTGTATCAGTTATTGAGATCAGTCATGATCATGAGTATATCCCACAATAATGTCCCCTCTGGACCATTATGATGTACCAGTATATGTCTTTAAGTATTAGATCCCCCGTCTTGGGACTAATTGTTTTGTATATGTCTTGATACGAGCATGGGAATGCCCGCCTCGTCCTTTATCAGAGATTATACCTCATTTATATTGAGGCCATGTAATATTTTTTGTTTTTGCAGCTTCCAAGGGCCGTGGCTCCAGTCTCCAACCGGTCTCTTCTCTCCCCTACTCCCAGAAAAAAGGACAAAAGAACTATGATGTCTATCGGCCATACGATGAGCTCCTGCCCTCACACATCAGGGGGCAATCTGTTAACACCTAAAAAGTGCTCACTAGCTCATTCCCTTACTCACATGACCCATTTGTCCACTTTTCCACCATCTGAGCCTCTGAAACCAACAAAAGGTCACCAAAAGACCTTAGTACACCCCTTTTTCCATTAAAAAAGATTATTTTTCCAAGAAAATCATAAAAAACCCTCAAAAAGGGTCCAAATTCCCAAAAATATTAAAAAGGGAATTAAAATATTATTTTTATTCAAAAAAGGAAAAAGGAGGGAAAAGTACCTAAACCATGTTGGTCAATACCATTTGGTTTCCACAAAACCACAAATGGTATTTCCCACCACCAAAACCTATAAAAAGGTGGTAGGGGCTCCTCATTTCACCATCCTTCCATTATCTCATCCTTATGCTGCTGAAATCTCCCCTGAGCACTTTTAGCCATTGAAGCAACCTTGGAGAAGGAGACCTCTTGGAGTTTGGAGCTACTCATCTTGGAAGTTTCTCAACATCAACCTTCACCATTGAAGGTAATATCGCAAGCACTTGCTTGCCCCCCCCATTTTTCAATACAAAAAATTATTTCTTATGTTTCTTGTTCTTGATTTTGAAATGATTACATTATTTGCTTAGATTCTTGCTTAGATCCATAAATAGTATTGTTTATTTAGTTTATTGTTTTTATTTCTATTGAAACTGCTGCTACTAGTTAGCAGGTGCCCATAGCACTAAGCCTGGTTGCAAAACCGGGCCAACAGTTCTCTTGATGTACTTTAGGCTTCAATTATTCTTACATGGGAGGAGTTTGGTCAGTAAACTCAAACTTATGGCTATCTGTTACGGTTAACCTTGACTCGGGCTTGAGTCAAATAGTTTAGGTATCAACATGTATTTTTGGGCACATGGTATTTGGTGGCTAATGGTATTTGGTGAGCAATGGTATTTGGTGGCCCATGGTATTGGTCTATGTTATTGCATGTAATGAATCCTATAAAGGGCTTGGCATACTCCATTGTAATGTGGCCTAGAGGTGAGCGGTGGCTACCTCACTTGGCCCGGATTGATCGGTTTAGGTCAAGGGAGATAATAGATCTATTATGGTAGTTTTTTCCCGGTTTGGGTTTTCCACGTAAACATTGTGTGTCTATTGTTATGTGGTTGCTTGGATTATCTTGTATTATTTCTCTCTCATATCTATTAATACTCTTAAATCCTTAATAAGTGGTATCAGAGCGCAATGTTGGAGATCCTTGAGGCCATATCCTTGTATCTAAATTAAAATTGTATGGGGTGCATGTTCAGTGGTACCCGACACCCCTACAGCTTTTGGTTCATGTTATAATGTGATTTCTCTGGGTGCTTAGAAGCACGGAAAAATAATTGTATCCCTCTTATGCATAAAGAGGGGATGTTGCATAAGTGTGGAATGAACCACTAGGTAGGTACGAGGGTGGCAGGTGTACTCGTACCCTAACTTGATGTGGATCGGAGAGGTTGAGTCTTCGATTGCGGGAGGAATGTGAGATGGTTTCATATTGGTTTTGGGACCAAGATTGGTGAACCGTGTATATGAAGATAATTCCTATATAACTAGCAGTTACATCGGCTAAGGACCCATGTAATTCAGTAGATGGATTCTACTTTATATGGACATCAATGACAAGTTTGTATGAAGGTACAAAAGGAGGCATGGTAGATGACGAGCATGGAAAAGCGAGATGATGAAGCAATGGATGGTGATGGTGTAGTCACCATGAAGGCACCTGAAAAAAATTAATGGATCAGTTTGCATGTAAAAGGGCATATGGATGAAAGACCTAGTAATGCATGTTGTAACGTCCCCTCCCATCATACCAGCATGGGAGAGAACATCACCTTAATTCCGGACATATGTCAAGCACTCTATTTGCAGATAATTAAATATCAAACACACAGAGCATATGAAATTTATTTTCAACCCGAGAAAGTCTTTTTATTTCAAAGGATAAGTGCACAATATATGCTTAAACACAAAACCATTAGAAGCAATTACTTTTACCTTCTATCATCCATATTCATCCCAAGAATCTATGCAATCCCAAGTGCCTTCTAACTGCTATACTATAATTCTTTTCTATTATGCATCAGGAAGAAATGATATCAAATCTAATCAACGATTGCAAAAAGGAAATCTCATTCGTATTCTAAAATAATCACTTGTCTAATCTAATCAAGCTGGAAATCATAAAACATGAACTGAACATTACTCTAGAATTTCAAATGAAAGGAACTGAAGCAACTGTTCTAAGAAACTGAATTGTGAAATAAAGATCAATCAACACATAACAGGAAAGCTAATCTGTAAGAGCTTCTGGGATCACGGCTCAACTATAGGATGAACACGGTAGTGTGAACAGAAATTGAAATGTGTAAAACAACCCTGACTCAGTCGACTGTTATTCTATACCATTCACCAATCTCACAGACATATAATCTTTCACTAAGAAATCCACACAATAATTATTGCTGCTGTGTACAAAAGAAAGAACAAAACATCACACAACAAGAAAGATGAAATCCTAATTTAACTCAGCAATCTCTGTGGAAGACGGGCCCAGTCTTCACACAGAGACGCTGGTTGAACAACACCCTTTTTAACTCAGAAGTAACCCCTTATATTAACAGAAGAATGAGTACACAGTTTTGGCTTGGCTGCTAATACAAGATAAATTAATTGTTTGCTGTCCAACCCCTCGATCGAGGCAATTCCCCATATTTATACATACAACTTGCAACATTCAATCCTATAATTGGGCAGCCATGAAGATCTCTAATCTTCAGGCGCCCTAAATAATCTAGCTGTTACAATGCGTGGCAGAACTGAAATATCCAAATATGAGAGAGTTATTAATTGCCCCAAGAGTGGCGGTCCTTCCAGCTCACAGCTGGACTCGAGCAGCGACATACTTAAGATAGCAATTTCTGTTACAGCTGCCCTATCACGATTGTGCCTTGATTGACGATTCGAGCCCCAAGGAACCTTCTACAAGCAATGAATGTTAGATTTTCTGAATTTACTTCAATTTGATCTAGGATCTTAACTGAGAGAACAACATGTACAGCATATCTACAGCATATCAATCATGGAGACAATAATGCAAGCACACAAGAGACACAAAGATTTACTTGGGGAAAACCATAAAGGTGAAAAACCCCAATAACTTCCTCAGAGATAGATAGAGCAATGATACAACCAACCAAGAGAGATAGCCATAACCTAGCAGCAGTCCTCCTCCTCCATAAGTGCGCCTCTCCTCCTTGAGAGCATGTGTGAGAAGTGAGTGAGTAAATAGAGTGCCTCCCGCACTCTATTTATACTTGACTTGACTTGCCTTTTTACTTAACTCATGTCGGCTCGAACTTAACCACATAACATAATGCTGAGTGGGCCGACCCCCAATAGGGTGGTCTAATAACCCTTTGACCCACATGGCCGACCCCCAATAGGGTGGTCTAATAACCCTTTGACCCACATGACTTATACAGGGCCGACCCCAAACAAGGTGGTCTAATAACCCATCAAGTATAAGTTACGACACTTACAATATAAATGACGACACTTCCTTATAGAGGAATAATACCATCTCTATAGGAATACAATATACATATATGTGAAATACATTCCGAAGTTACATATACATCAACACTCCCTCTTAACTAGGAAGGTATTTCTCAGCACAGTTATTCTAGCACAAGTCATCTTCTCTGGATCATCGTCACTGGATAATCGTCATCGAGTCATCATCATCATCGTCACTGCTGCTGCTATCTCAATCAATCTCTGAATCTACTCGTCATAGGAAGTTCTACAGAGCCAGTCCTTTTTCATACTGGATGTAGGCCCACCACCTGCAGGTCTTCGTCATCACTGGCCATACTGTGGAATCCTCAGGACTTTTACGTGCGTCACAAAACCTCGCAAGAGCATCCCAGGCTGTTACGAGCATACTGCTCTACCTATAGGATCTCCTAGGGCAACGAATTACATGTGACCTCACCACAAAACCTCGCAAGAGCATCCCAGGCTGTTACGAGCATACTGCTCTACCTATAGGATCTCCCAGGGCAACGAATTACATGTGGTCATGGCAAAACCTCGCAAGAGCATCCCAGGACTTATTACGGGCACACAGCCCAACCTATCGGATCTCCCAGGGAAACGGATTACATGCCATAGGACAAAACCTCGCAAGAGCATCTGCCAGATATCCCAGGGCAACGAATTACATGCCATAGGAAAAACCTCGCAAGACTATCTGCAGATCTCCCAGGGCAACGAATTACATGTCCTCCCAGAGCAAAACCTCGAAAGAGCATTTGACAGATGTCCCAGGGCAACGAATTACATGCCATAGGCAAAACCTCGCAAGATCATCTGCAAATCTCCCAGGGCAACGAATTACATGCTCATCTGCACAACCTGATCCACGGCCACAGAGTATCAACCTGATACTCACCATACATCATCCTGATGTATCCATGATCATCCTGATCATCATCACTGCAACGTCCTGCTGCATGTCATCTGGAGCAACATCCTGAAGCTCGTCATCTATGATCATCCTGATCATCACTGCAACATCCTGCTGCATGCCAAGTATCTACCTGATACATATCATCATACATGATCCTCCTGATCATCAATGCAACATCCTGCTGCATACCAAGTATCTACTTGATACATATAATCATATATGATCCTCCTGATCATCACTGTATCCACCTGATACAAATACAAATACATGATACATATCACCATACATGATCCTCCTGATCATCAATGCATCTACCTGATGCATACCAAGTATCTACCTGATACATATCATCATACATGATCCTCCTGATCATCAATGTATCCACCTGATACAAATACAAATACATGATACATATCACCATACATGATCCACCTGATCATACAATGTATCCACCTGATACATATACAGATACATGGTCCAAGCATCCAACATGATGCATATGCAAAATACGTACACATGATCCAACTGATCATATCCAGCATCCAACATGATGCATTCATACATACATATAATGATCCGACTGATCATGTCCAGCATCCAACATGATGCATACACAAAATACATATAATGATCCAACTGATCATATCCAAGCAGAAACCAGAACATCCTCCTGATGTTCATCATTCAACGCTTACATCCACAGCCATGTGAAGGATCCCCCTTCCAACATGCTTGGAATGGCTTCAGCAAATGTGTTCATCACTTCTTCCTCGAAGTGTCCTCGATCTGAAGCACGCCAAGCCTCTCTCTGAAGTACTCGAACTTCACCCTGGCTAGTGGCTTCGTCAGCACATCTGCAATCTGCTCGTCTGTTGCAACATACAGGAGCTTCACAGCTCCTCTCTGCACCATATCCCTGATATAGTGATATTTGATCTCTATGTGTTTCGACCTGTCATGAAACACTGGGTTCTCGGACAGCTTCACACAACTCTGTCTATCACAAGAGATACCAGTAGCATCCAACGGGAGATCAAATAACTCAGACAGTAGCTTCCGTAGCCATACTGCCTCACAACTAGCTGAACATGCTTCAACATACTCTGCCTCAGCTGTACTCAGTGCTTCGTAGGACTGCTTCCTGCTAAACCAAGAGATCACACCTGATCCCATACTGAAGCAACACCCAGATGTGCTCTTCCTATCTGCAGCACTGCCAGCCCAATCTGAATCAACATAACCCTGCAGGTTAAACTTTTGATTCGCCTCATACCTGAGCCCAAAATCCACTGTACCCTTCAGGTACCTCAGAACATGCTTTACAGTAACCAGGTGAACACCCCTCGGATCCGTCAGGAACTGGCTCAATGTGTTCACAGCAAAGCAAATGTCTGGTCTCGTGTTCGTCAAGTACATCAAGGACCCAATCATCTGACGATACGTAGAGACATCAACTAGCTCAGATGAAGCATCACATAGAAGCTTCATATTCGATGTCATAGGTGTGGCCATAGCCTTGCAGTCCATCATCCCGAACCTCTTCAGGATCTCTACTGCATACTTCCCTTGTCCAAGGAAGATTCCATCACTCTGCCACACCTCCATGCCAAAAACAAATAGTGCATCATTCCCAAGTTCTTCATCTCGAACTCGGTAGTAAGCTTTCGCTGCATGTCGGCAATCAATCTATCTTCACCTGTAACAAACAAGTTATCTGCATACAAAAGTAGTATCACTTTTATATTTCTCAATGCTGTCATCTGCAACATGCTTGATCTGATAGATCCATATGGAAGTCATAACAAACTTCCCTTCAGGTCTTGGGACTACATCCCAAACATCGTTCTTCATGATCTACGGATCATGGCATTCCATTTCTTCATCCCAGATCCTGGGAACTTCAATATCTTCAATAGATAATTTTGTTGTTGAACAAATGTTGTAGTTCTTCTTTTGTAGGTGAAGATATACGGTCTTTCCTACAAAACAGGTTAAATTGCATGATTAGAAACATCTCATAATTTTCAGAACAAATTCTTACACATAACGAAATATGTCATACAGTCATGCAATTATCTTAGCCAATGCTTCAATACAACATTTATCCATATTCCGTAACTTTCTAGATGCCTTCCAATCTCTACCAGAACATTGTTAAGAGTGTGCACAACTCCCAACATGTCAGCAAAGAGGTTTCATTCTAGATAAGTAGCAATGGAATGTTGTACAGTGCCATAGGCCACTTACCCATGTATATTAGTAGTATACTGTTCATCAATGCAACTATTATAATATGCATAATACATATCCTAAGTCTAGGAACATGAGCATATACATCATTTGAACAATTTTATTTAAACAAACACATATGTAAGAAATGATAATTAAAATACTTATCTTTGTTTGTTCATTGGGTGGACTCCCTCTGAGTCTTTGCTTCTTTGCGGGAGATACTAGAGTCATAATCTGAAGTAGCTTCTTCTACACCTTTCTATTGTGGAATGTAGGAAGATGTTCAACTCCCTCTAAATATCTGCATCCTTGCAGAAGCTACTGAAGTGTGCTCCTTTGCTTTCTTTGCAGGAACAACTGGAGTGTGCTCCCTCTTGATCTTTGCTTCCTGGATTACCTGTCCTTGAACTTACATTCATCCTTGGTCCCTATGCATCATGATTGTGTTATCCTTGTGATCTCATATAAAATCATACATTCATTAGTATACTATTAAAACACAATAATCTCAAGCATGTATAGTCATGATCATTTCAAACAGAAATAATAAGCATTAGCATTCAAGGTTTATGTAGGAATCTTATGGTTAGTCAAATCATAAGAAGCATAACATGTCTAAACCTATAATTACTCAAACCTATGACTCTTCGCGTTAGTTGAATCATCAATTAAGATAAGAGATATAATGTGCATAAAACCTGTGATTATTCAAACCTATACTTTCATGATTCTTCTGGTTAGTCATATCATCAATTATGGTAAGAAATATAATATGCATACAGCCATGACTTATTCAAACCTATGACTTCATGAATAATCATTATCAAACAACACAACAGTATAAGATCCTAACACAAGGTAGGATTCTATCTTGATATAGGAAAAACATACCTGGATTAGCATGCTAGCTATTTATACTCACATGATGTCTTCTTGTTGTTCTTCAATGACTTGTGCTAGTAACCTGTATATCTCATAGGTTAGCCATTATAAAACCAAGTTATACATACCTCGTAAATGGATCTTCTATGAGATCCATGACAATGGATGAGTCTTTATCCTCATGTCATCGTGATCATATGTTCTTGAACTGGAACATGCTTTGTCTTTCTTGGTGTACCTTTCATGTTAGTAGACAACATAAACCTCATACAACACCATAATGCATTAGTACAATCATAAGTGTCAACACCCTAACCAATGAATATCTTCTATCATGCATTCATAATTTTGTTAAGGTGAAACGACAAATCTAAAATCAAAATTGTACTAACCGTAATAACATGAAGACAAACATACCATAAACTTAATCATGGACAAATATCGAAACATACCTCGATGAGTCATACCTGTCGAGATCGCTTGAAATCTTCTTATGTAAGGCCTTAGCCTCATCTCCCTCTGAAACACGAACTTCTTCACTTATGCAGGTGACCAATCCATCTTCTTCTAGGATTAACCCAATCCACTTGATTTGCAAGAACTGGACCTAGAGCTGGATATGGTTTTGTCAGAAAAACCCCAAAAATTCAAACTTTGAATTTCAACCTTCCGATAGGATAGGAATATGCGCCTTGATGAACTAATCAAACTGGTATATTCAGAATTTGAAAACTGCAAAGTTTCACTCCTCAATTTTTCCTTTGAAACTTTTGGATTCACTGGACGTGACCCTAAACTGGGGTTTGATGAAGCCCACTCTTCTGCCCAATCAAAATGTTTGATCCAAAGCTCTAAGCTTCTATTTTTCTGAGGAGCTTCCAGCCGTGGTCACAGATTTCAAAAATTCCCATTTTCATAGAAGCCCTAATTTTCCACTTTTCTGATCAAAGTCCCGAACTAGGGTGTAATCAAGCCCGGCCTTCTACCCAGCCAAAAATTCTGATCTTGGTCTCTAAATTTCTATTTTGATGAGTAGCATCCAGCCGTGGTCTCCGATTACAAAAATTCCAACTTTCTTCAAAGCCCTAAATTCCGGAAGCCATGAATGAAGGTACCAAAAAATAATTCTGTTTTGACAGAAATATGTACCTGATTGTTTCTGGTGTAACTCTGAAATTTTTGATCCACAGGGTCTGAAAACGTTTTCTGAGATAGCCTGACCTGTTAGCTTTCCATCCTCACAAGTCTGACCTCAATTGGATGTTCTGAGAGAGAGTTATGCCAAATGTCGCAACGTGACCTGTTTTGGGAAAATACAGGAGAGCGAACTTGTACGGCGTGCCACGTGTCACTGTTTGACCTTCGGCCTCTAAAAACGTTTTCTGCGATATCTTGGCATGTTATCTTTCCATCCTGACAGGTCTTACCTCAATTGGATTCTCTGAGAGAGAGATATGCCAAGTGTCGCAACGTGACCTGTTTATGGGATAATACAGGAGAGCGAACTTGTACGGCGTGCCACGTGTCACTGTTTGACCTTCGGCCTCTGAAAACGTTTTCTGAGATAGCTCGGCCTATGTACTACCTGTCACTTTTCACGAAATTTCATTTGGAGCTTCCTAGCCCAAGTTATGACCTTTTTCCCAAGGTCACCTGATTTTGACTCAGATCTGGAAGAGGCAGAAACCCTATATTGTACAGATCATAAATCACAAAGTACAACGAATTAGAGGTTGTCCTTTGGACACAAGGTACCTGGAGATTTTAGCTTCGACCTGTAACAATTTCAGATCCGAAACCTTCGCCAAAACGGATTTATAGCGAAAGTGCTACGACGACTGGTTTTTACTATATCAAGCCCTAGCATCGTAAGTGCAACAAGTGTCATACATGCCATATCATGCCTTCTTTCAGGCTAGCTCTGATACCATGTTAGATTTTCTGAATTTACTTCAATTTGATCTAGGATCTTAACTGAGATAACAACATGTACAGCATATCTACAGCATATCAATCATGGAGACAATAATGCAAGCACACAAGAGACACAAAGATTTACTTGGGGAAAACCATAAAGGTGAAAAACCCCAATAACTTCCTCAGAGATAGATAGAGCAATGATACAACCAACCAAGAGAGATAGCCATAACCTAGCAGCAGTCCTCCTCCTCCATAAGTGCGCCTCTCCTCCTTGAGAGCATGTGTGAGAAGTGAGTGAGTAAATAGAGTGCCTCCCGCACTCTATTTATACTTGACTTGACTTGCCTTTTTACCTAACTCATGTCGGCTCGAACTTAACCACATAACATAATGCTGAGTGGGCCGACCCCCAATAGGGTGGTCTAATAACCCTTTGACCCACATGGCCGACCCCCAATAGGGTGGTCTAATAACCCTTTGACCCACATGACTTATACAGGGCCGACCCCAAACAAGGTGGTCTAATAACCCATCAAGTATAAGTTACGACACTTACAATATAAATGACGACACTTCCTTATAGAGGAATAATACCATCTCTATAGGAATACAATATACATATATGTGAAATACATTCCGAAGTTACAAATACATCAACAATGAACGTCCCTTCCTTCATGACTTGTTCAGCTCCGATCTTCCTGCTGTCTATTTGTCTCACTACCTTCATAAATCGCATCATGTTAGCACGAATTAAGAGATGCACAGCTTTAATCATCACGATCATAAGTATTAATACAATAACACAATAATCGGCCATACCTTGGTAATTTGGGGAATAAGATAAGGACAATAAGTCGAATTGCCAAGGTAATTGGTGCAAGACAAGGGAAAGGAAGATGATAAATGATGATCAAAAAGGGCCAATTCTGGGCTCAACATCTCCCCCCAACTATCCTGTTGCATGTCCTCATGCAACAACCTGCATCTGAATCTTGAACTGAGCTCTGTCCAGGAGAGAGGAAGGAATGCAGGGAACTCAGGCATCTCATCTATCCCTTGAAAGCTTCTGTGAGTAACCCAGCATCTTCCAACTTCACTGTTTCCCTTCCACTGCTACTTGCTGATATCTGGGAATGTACTTGGTGTGGTGGGAATCTTTTTGCAGTCTCATTATGCTGTGCCTGGGGGAGTTGAAAAGAAATCCTCAATCTGAATCCAACTCAATGACATCTCTAGGAGGTGGAAGCACTGGTTCTTGTGGGACAGTGTCTTCCAGTGCATCTAATCTTAACAGGAGAGTTGTTGTTTCTTGTGTAACAGCAACATCCCTTAAACCTTCTTCAGCAGCTACCTTTATTCCTTTTGGAGACACTGGTTCTTGTGTAACAATGTCTTCTTTGTCCTTCTGCTGCTGAGACTGGATATCCTTTTCAATTTGCAGCTCCTCCTCCAAGATTTCAGTGTCACCTGAGCATGGTGTCTGTACCTGTTCATCTTCACTCCACTGTGTATCAGGAATGATATCCACTCCCAGGTTATCTTCCAACTGCAATTCAGGAGTTCTTGCTGCAGCTTCCAAGGATGTTGGTTCTTGTGTAGCAACATCCTGGCTTACCTCCTCATCCTTCTTTTGCTGCAACTCTTCTTCTATGAGTTCTGTATCATGGGAGCCCTCTGGGGTTACAACCCAGAGTTCATCATTAAATTCCAGAGTATCCTCTGTCCCAGCTTCTTCTCCTGTCTGCTCGGCCGGTTGGACAATTATATTCAGGGTTGCTGGTTCTTGTGTTGCAGCATCCTGTTCCAATTTATCACTGTCCTGCCTTTCCGTCTCTTCTTCTAAAATTATTGTGTCCTGGGAACGTTCTGGGGTTACAGCATAAAATTCTTCACTAACCTCCAGAGTATCCTTCGGCTCCAAGATCTCTGTATCATGGGAACATTCTGGGGTTTCACTATATTCTTTTATAAGCTCCAGAGCATCCTTCATTCCCAATTCTTCTCCCATCTGTTCCATAGTCTCTATGTCGTGGGAGCATTTTGGGGTTACCATACATTCCTTATAAATCTCTAGGGTGTCCTCCACTCCAAGTTCTTCTCCCATCTGTTCTATAATTTTTGCATCATGGGAAGTGGCAGCTGTAGCGAGGATGTTTAAAAGTGCTGGTTCTTGTGTAACAGCACCTTCTTTTTCCACTGCTTTCCCTACTGTGGCTGCAGGCTGTTGTGCCGAATAAGTACTAAGTAAAATTTTATGGCCTGCTTCCTCAAAGATTTCTCCACAGGTGGGGCAGAGTATTCGCTCATCCTTTTCTCCAGCTCCAGCAGAAGCTGATTCCTCCACTTGGTCTGCAGCCTCTATTAATGTGTACATTTTTCTTCCACCCTGCTTTCTGCAGGTTTCCTTCCAAGTTTCCAGCTCCCTTCTAAGTGCTTGGAGGTCCTCTTTCAGCATTGAATTCTCATACAGGAGTCCCTCAATTCCAGGTTCCTCCTCCACTGGTCTTTGTGGAGCATCCCTCGGTCTTGGTGTAAGGATTGGGGGCTCAACCTGTGTCTCTAAGGTTGCCCATTTTTTCCTAGTTGCCTCTGCTGCTGTGACTGATCGAGTTCGTTTCCTTCTGATTGGTGCTACTAAATCAAACTCATTGATGGCCCTCTTCCTTTTCTGTGGCGTTTTCTTTTGTGACTTTTCTTTTTGTGGTGTTTCTTCTTGTGGAGCTGGAATATAGGGGGCAAAACTGAAGTTAAAGGAATATTTCCTTGCCCCCCGTGCCGTTCTTCTTCAATCACAGCTCCTCCTCCTACCCACTCAGGTGAAGACTCGATTGTGACCAGCTCAATATCTTCTTCCATTTCTCTAGCTCCGTCATCTTCAGGTTCCATTGTCGCAGCATTTGATGCTGCTCCAATTTCACCTTCTGCTGTCGGAGCTGCCCTGTTATCTAGGTTTTCCATGAGGGTTTCATCTACATTGTCACCTGATGGCTCTGTTTGTGCTTCCCCTCGCTCTCCTTCAAATGCAGTGTCATCCCCCACTGGTTCTGCTTGTGCTGGGGATTCATACACCTCGAATGGCTCTGCCTGTGCCCCTGGTTGTTCTTCCTATGTGGTTTTACCCACCCCGGATGGTCCTGCCTGTGCCCCCAGTTGTTCTTCTTCTGTTTCATCCCTCCCCCAACTTCACTGGAGGAACTCCGGTCCTCCTGTTGTGGCGGAACCGGTAATTGCTGCAATGGGATGACCCTCAAGGGAACAGGTTGCTGTGGTCGGGTTATAAATTGTTCCCATGTTATATTATGTTGGGCAAGGGTTCTTACAATAATTAACTTAATGAGGCCATGGTGGGTGAGAGAGGACAGTGGGTGTGTCATGTCCCAAATTTGGAATTGGGTCACAATGGCCTAATCACATTAGCCATATTCATTAGAGTTTGTAAAATTGATGTTAAGGGTCAAATAATTGCCAAGGAGAAAAATTACTAGTTTCCTAGGTTTGGGGTGGAAGCTTTGGGATTTGGAATAAGGGGGATAATAAATGATGTTTAGACATTATAAGGGTTCAAGTATTTAATAAATAGAGTGAATAAATAAATTCAAGAGAAATCCTAAGTGACAAATGGTTTTGGAGACATATGGAGGATGTGGGACCCACACTAGCTTGATTTTTCATAATACATGGTATCTCTCTTTTGCAAATTCGAATTAATGGGAATGTGAACACTCTTGGGTGAGTTGGTAAGTCATAACACATGTCATTGAGCATCTTAGGTCGAATTTGGAAGGATTGGTAACCTCCATGGAAGATAAAGAGTCAAAGTGGAAGTTTGTGGACACTTGGGCTAGATTCCCTAGCCCCTATGACACCAATGATGGAGCATCTATGACAACTATGACAATTTGCAGACCTGACCTCTGACATCTGACCATTATGACATGTCAGCCCCAAAAATAGGCTCAAAGAAGGCGAATTTGGGAGTTGGAGAAGCCAAAGAGACTCAAAATCGAATTTGGGAGAAGATGGAAGGTTGGAACTAGGAGACAAGTGGCAAATGTGGAATATTTCCTAAATGAAAATCTATTGAATCTATTGAGAGGATTTCGACCCTTAGAATTAGAAGGATAATGTTGGTTATAAAATGTAGAAATGAAGTATGAGAATAGCTTTTGATCATTTGTAGAATTTGCAATTGCATTTGTGAAGAGGGAGAGCTAGTGGATGACTAGTTTCTTGCCTTAGCCAATTTCGAGGGTGAAAGATTCCCATCCAAGTTGGCAATTGGAAAGGCCATTCAGACCTTTCATTTGGAGCTTTAATGGAGTCTTTATTTTCAGGTGTAAGCTACAGGGCAGCTCATGGTTTCTTCTATTGCAGCTCGCTCCTTCAACCATTTCCAGTTTTGATGGCATATTCTTGATCCTTGATGATTCTATGATATATTTGTGATAAATATACTGCCATGGATGTATTATACAAGTTTCATGTACTGTACTTGAGCATTTGAAGCATTTTTACTCAGTTTAATTGCATTGGGAGAAGAAATAGTGCCATTTCCCCAAGGGTCGAATTGAGGATTTTTGCTGTTGAATGGGAGAGGGTGAGAACAGTTTTAATAAACCATTAATGGTGCATATGAGACCTTAATAACATAATTAACACATTACATACCTCTGTTCATAAATTTGAGTGGGTTTGGAGGCATTTGGGAAGCCATTTTTAGTACTTACCTTAGGGGGATTTGAACCCCAAATTACTAGTAAAATTGCATACTTGGTCCAGAATCTTAAGAGAGTTTGCAGAGGTCTTTTGGTGGCCATATGTTATCCCTGAACATCATATTCAATTCCTAATATCATTCATAAACCTTCCTTGAATATTTGAAGGCATTTGGAGTCAATTTGAGACCTAGAGACCAATACTAGTCAAAGGGAAATCACTAGTAAAGTTACCTACAATGACCAGAATTGAAAGAATATTTGCAGAAGTGTTTTAAAGGTACAAAGGAATCCATGAAACACATATTTATGTTCTAATATCATTCATATACCTTCTCAGAATATTTGGGATCATTTGGGGCAAATTTGGGACATAGAGATCGAAACTAGTCAAAGGTCGAACCAAGGAAAAAAGTGGAAAATTGCAATTTTAATAAAATTTCTAACAAGGGACATTACAGTGGTATCAGAGCATGGTCCTTGCACCTGTGTATTAGGTACATACATTCAAGAATAATTGGCAGCCATGTCTTACTATTATGATGAATCCTATGAGTACAATTCTTATGAGGAATATGCAGATGCTTATGAGCAATATGAAGCAGAATGTGAATGGTATGAGGAAGAGGTGCCATCATGCAACACTTCTTACAATTTCAAGAGAAATGAAGATTATTCTTATGAATTTAAATCTGATGAATATGAGTGTGTCACACCAACCAAGGATAATTCTATGAGTGAGTTCCAAAGATGGAGAGCAAAATATAAAACCTTGCCCCAACAATATCAAAAATATCAAGAATATCTTGCTTTTAGCAAAAATACACAAAATGCCATGTCTTTTGAGTACTATGCTGAACATGTTTTTGAAAATAGGCCCAAAAATGAAGATGTCGAGTTAGTGAAGAAAGTTTTATGCCCTTCTTGTAAAAACCCTTGGAGCGAGTATCATATATGTGTGCATGAAATGATGTCCTCCTTGAGGAGAGCTTTTGAGATTTATTCAAGAAGAGATTCCAAATATATTGATCCTAAGGAAAACAAGGGGCAAAATGCATCAGCTTGCTTTAAGGAGCAAAAGGAAGAGACATCACAAGAGCATGAAGAAGATTCTATTGAAAATATGGAAGATCATTTCGAGACACCTTCTAGCTTAGACATGAACCAAAGAGCATCTACTGATGGATGCTTAAACTATGAAGGAGTACCTACTGATGGGTTCTCACACCTCTATGTTGGTGACATAGAGATCACTTTTGAAAGTGTTTCTACAAGTACAAGTTTCATTAAGCATGATAATGAAGACCTTGTAGCAGTTGAAGAAGAACCAAGATCAACTTCCCCATCACCACTTGAGCTTCATGAAGTTGGTCCAAGCAAAATTGAAGAAGATGAGGAGGTTCATTTGCAAGAGCCTCATTTTCTTGAAGGGTCCTTAAAGATGAATGAAAATAAGATCCAAGAGTCCCTCAGCATTCTCCATGACACTCAATCATTGGTGTCAAATTCTTGTTGGAGAGCTACTTCATTGGAGGAAACATCCTTCCTTGAAGACATGGAGAAGATTCAAAGAGCAATGTGCCACATCAAAGGTAATTTCATGTCTTTGCTTTTTGATAGAAACCATTTGTTTGAGCTTAATGAATTGTTACATGATGCATACTTGAAGAATAATGAGGATATTCATAAGCTCACAATTCAAAATGAGCAACTTCTTGAAAAGTTGCAAGATACTTGTTTTTCCTCCTATGTTTCAGATTGTCAAATGGTAGATTGTTTGGAGGATTCTCATGACATGGTGGATCATGAGAAATGTGAAAATTTGAATGTTCTTGATGTGTTTGAAGATGAACTTGAAGAGATCCAAACACTTGATGTGGTGGAAGAGGAATTTGAATGGCCTCTTGATGAAGGTTATGCAATTTTTAAAGAAGAGCATGATTCCTCTACATTGGAACCAAACTATGACAAAGAGTTCACACTTTTGAAGGAGCTGCATGATACTACCCACATGGATCCTTCCCATGATGAAACTCCTGAACTTTTTGATCATTTGGGTGAGTTAGTACATTCTCCTACATCCTACAATTCCATGTTTTGCAGTATTAGTCTCAATGAAGTATGGGTGAAAGGGTTCTTTTTGATGGTGCCACATGAGGAGTATGGAACTCCTAGATTTAACTTTTATGATGACATGGTTGGAGCACATTCTTATTCACATTTGCAGCAGCATAATTTGTCACTTTATGATGATTCACATCTACATGGATGCACCTATGATATGGATTTGAGTCACTTGAATACTCATGGTTTTTCTTGCTCAACACTGGGTTCATTTGATGTTAGAGGAACTTCATCCAACACTTGGATGAATAGATTTATGATGGGAGAACATTTTTGTTGGAAGCCACATAATTTGTTACATCTTTATGATTCTCACATTCATGGATGTATGGGTGAGACTTCTTTGAGTCATTTGAAGTCTCCTTGTTTTTTCTGCTCATTATTTGGTTCAGATTCTAGTGGAGATTCTTCATTCACTTCTTGGATGAAAGAATACATGGCTGAATATTTTGATGCATATCACATCCTTTTGGAGAAGCATTATAGGACATGGGATCCTCACCTATGTCCTTGGAGCAGATTTGATTGGTCACTTGAAGATTGTATGCACTTGGAAAATGGTGGTCTACTTGCTTGGAGGTATAAGCACTTTCATGACTCTTTGATGAAGCATATCCTTGATGTACATTTTCATTATGTTGTTATGTACTTTGATGATATATATTTGGTACTCATGATGTTTGGAAGAATGCATACAAGAAAATGGGATCCAGGAATCCTCTTATCTAATGGTGTAGGTTGGAGAGCACTCTTAATTGTTGGGGTGCAATACAAGCAATGGGACCCTGGAATAATTTTTGTCTCATTGGTTTCATTTTTTTGGGGGAAGCAAGCAGTATGGGAGATGGATTCCCCACTTAATAAAGTGATTTTAATAAGAGTAGTTCAGCAGCAAGCATGGTGGTTCCTCTCTAAAATATTCATGGAAACTCAAAGACTCAAGGTTTGGCAATTCAATGGCAACTTCAAAGAATTATACAGAAAGCAGGTTCTTCAACACCCATGTTTGAAATTGCTTGAGGACAAGCAATATTGGGAAGGGAGGATTTGTCATGTCCCAAATTTGGAATTGGGTCACAATGGCCTAATCACATTAGCCATATTCATTAGAGTTTGTAAAATTGATGTTAAGGGTCAAATAATTGCCAAGGAGAAAAATTACTAGTTTCCTAGGTTTGGGGTGGAAGCTTTGGGATTTGGAATAAGGGGGATAATAAATGATGTTTAGACATTAGAAGGGTTCAAGTATTTAATAAATAGAGTGAATAAATAAATTCAAGAGAAATCCTAAGTGACAAATGGTTTTGGAGACATATGGAGGATGTGGGACCCACACTAGCTTGATTTTTCATAATACATGGTATCTCTCTTTTGCAAATTCGAATTAATGGGAATGTGAACACTCTTGGGTGAGTTGGTAAGTCATAACACATGTCATTGAGCATCTTAGGTCGAATTTGGAAGGATTGGTAACCTCCATGGAAGATAAAGAGTCAAAGTGGAAGTTTGTGGACACTTGGGCTAGATTCCCTAGCCCCTATGACACCAATGATGGAGCATCTATGACAACTATGACAAATTGCAGACCTGACCTCTGACATCTGACCATTATGACATGTCAGCCCCAAAAATAGGCTCAAAGAAGGCGAATTTGGGAGTTGGAGAAGCCAAAGAGACTCAAAATCGAATTTGGGAGAAGATGGAAGGTTGGAACTAGGAGACAAGTGGCAAATGTGGAATATTTCCTAAATGAAAATCTATTGAATCTATTGAGAGGATTTCGACCCTTAGAAGGCTAATGTTGGTTATAAAATGTAGAAATGAAGTATGAGAATAGCTTTTGATCATTTGTAGAATTTGCAATTGCATTTGTGAAGAGGGAGAGCTAGTGGATGACTAGTTTCTTGCCTTAGCCAATTTCGAGGGTGAAAGATTCCCATCCAAGTTGACAATTGGAAAGGCCATTCAGACCTTTCATTTGGAGCTTTAATGGAGTCTTTATTTTCAGGTGTAAGATACAGGGCAGCTCATGGTTTCTTCTATTGCAGCTCGCTCCTTCAACCATTTCCAGTTTTGATGGCATATTCTTGATCCTTGAGGGAGGGCATTTTTGGTGAGCTATTGTACTCTTTGGGGGAGCTTCTAATGCCCCATTTATTTTGTAATATGAATTAAATACTCTTTTCTTCATCTCCAAAAAGTTTCAGGTCGAAATTCCAAGTAGAAATGTATAAATCTCATTTTTAATGGAAGAACAATGCCATTTCCCCACTACCTTGTTGTGAGCCAATGTATTGATGATGATTTCGAATGAATGGATGATTCTATGATATATTTGTGATAAATATACTGCCATGGATGTCTTATATAAGTTTCATGTACTGTACTTGAGCATTTGAAGCATTTTTACTCAGTTTAATTGCATTGGGAGAAGAAATAGTGCCATTTCCCCAAGGGTCGAATTGAGGATTTTTGCTGTTGAATGGGAGAGGGTGAGAACAGTTGTAATAAACCATTAATGGTGCATATGAGACCTTAATAACATAATTAACACATTACATACCTCCGTTCATAAATTTGAGTGGGTTTGGAGGCATTTGGGAAGCCATTTTCAGTACTTACCTTAGGGGGATTTGAACCCCAAATTACTAGTAAAATTGCATACTTGGTCCAGAATATTAAGAGAGTTTGCAGAGATCTTTTGGTGGCCATATGTTATCCCTGAACATCATATTCAATTCCTAATATCATTCATAAACCTTCCTTGAATATTTGAAGGCATTTGGAGTCAATTTGAGACCTAGAGACCAATACTACTCAAAGGGAAATCACTAGTAAAGTTACCTACAATGACCAGAATTGAAAGAATATTTGCAGAAGTGTTTTAAAGGTACAAAGGAATCCATGAAACACATATTTATGTTCTAATATCATTCATATACCTTCTCAGAATATTTGGGATCATTTGGGGCAAATTTGGGACATAGAGATCGAAACTAGTCAAAGGTCGAACCAAGGAAAAAAGTGGAAAATTGCAATTTTAATAAAATTCCTTACAAGGGACATTACAGGGTGCTTTGCAGACTGAACAAATGTTGCCATATGATGCAAGTCGTGCAATAAATAAAATGGAATATTCAACAAAATGCCATGGCGGAGATGAGAAAGCAAAGGAAGTTCAGAGTTGTACACGGTTTGATATCTACCTTCGCAGGTAATGTACTTCTTGAGGAAGACAGCAACCTGGTCCCATGGCTGCGGCAGTGACTTCAGTGCAATCCCTCTCCTGGATGCTTCAACTTGCTCACCTGGAAGTAAAAATTCTTCTCGTGCAACCGTTGCAGGGACTCGACGGTTAAACCAAGGTTTTCCCACCATCGGGATAGCTGTAACCTCGGAGATAATGACCTCAGAGACGTCTATACACAGCCCCCACACCGTGGAGTGCATTTTAGTAAGATTCAAGGCAAATTGCAGGGCTGCGTCCCGATCAAATCCGTCCAACCGCTCAAAGAACTCGAGCCAGCCAGCAGCTTGAAAAATGGCCAGAACTTGCAGATTCTGTCTGAGTTCCCGGGTATTGAAAGGTTCATGGCGAACTGGAATGCCCATGGTCCTGGCTGCAAGATGAGACTGCTATTCGACAGATTACAGGATCCCAGAATGGAAGTTGCAGCACAGAGAATGCACGAATCGTTGAGCGGAGACGTTGAGCGAATGAGCTAATTCGGAAAGTTAAGCACAGAGAAGACTTTAAAATTTCCATGCCGAATTGGGGAATGTGGCAGTTATTAGTATTACGTCGTACGAGGGAGAGGTTTAATCAGGTATAAATGGTGGTACGAGTGAAGGTACGGCCAATATCGTTTAAATGATATCAATGCTTAATCACATGATAAATGAAAGCCATACCTCATAAAACTGTGCGTCGGAAGGCTGCGGAAACTGGTGGAGCATGCAGTTGGTGACGTCACGGAGCCGAATGCGTGCACAGTCAGACGTGAGATCATGATGACTCGGGTAAGGCACTAATTTGCTTCGCCGGTGAAACACAAGCCATCGCGTCCTCGGGGTTGAAATGATGAGTTCGCCGGCATGACTGGGATGAATCAGCATCATGATTAGCAGGTTGCAACAATTCTTCTGTTAACACGGGAGTTACCACTGCAAGTTGCCAAAGAAATGATAACACGGCCGATGAAAAAGCTGTTGCAGCTGGTGGGAAAGAAGTTGCAGCCACCGGAAACAAATTCACGGCAGCCGAAAAAAGAATTTTACGAGATCAGGGAAAATTACGGCTGTCACGGAAAAGTTTTACGGCGGCGGGAAAAAACTTACAGCTGGCGAGAAAATATTTTACGACTATGGGAAATGTGTTGCAACCGCTGGAAAGAAATGGAAGCTGCAGGGAAATGATGTGGCAGTGACTGGTCGATGAGGTGGCAGCCACCGAGAAATGAAGTGGCGGCTGTGAGAAAAAAATGTTGCAGCTTCCGATGTTGCAACCGCCGAAGTTGCAGCTGCCGGAGTTGCAGCTGTCGGAAAAGATTTGACGGCTGACGGAAGAAGGACATTACGGCTACCGGGAAATGAAATGGTCGTGGCTTGTAAATGAAGTGGTAGCGGGTGGGAAATGGAATGGCAGCGGCGGAAAATGAGATGGCAGCCGTGGGAAATGAGGTGGCGATAGCTAGTGAATGAGGTGGTACCCATGGGGAAGATGAGGTGGCAGCCATGGAAACTGGAGTTGCAGCTGCCGATGTTGCAGCCGCCGAAGTTGCAGCCGCCGAAATTGCAGCTGCCGGAAAATATGTTGCAGCTGCCGGAATTTTTTTTTTTTTTTTTTTAGAGCAAGGACGGCACAGGGAGATTTTCATTACGGGCCCAAACTGATCGTTCTTCTGGCGCTTCCCTGAAAATTTTTAAAAGACGACAGCAAGCAAAGAGATCAAATGCAAAAAAGAAAGAAAACGACAACTATACGCTACAGCAATAAATTATTTATGTACAGCAAATACAATTTTCAGTTTAAGATTTGGCAAAGGTAGAGAAATGTTCCTGCTCTGGTGCCAATTGATAGTCTGGATCAGCAACAATCTGTGAAATGAATGCATCTTTCGAAATGGGCTTCCGATACAGTCGCAGTCTGTGGCCATTAGCAAGTAATGGTATACGGTTTTCATCAATGGTGACCAAGCGAACAGTGCCGTTGTCAAATACCCTGTCAACCAAATATGGACCCAGCCATCTTGTGCGTAATTTCCCTTTAAAATCCTTCTTGAATCTGGAGTCGTATAATAGTGCCCAGTCTCCTTCACGGAAGATTTTCTTTTTGATGAATCGGTCATGCCAATTAGATCTCTGTTGCTGAAGCAGCACAGTCTGGTCTACTGCAGCTAACCGTTTCTCATCCAATTCATTTAATTGATTCAATCTTCTTTTCTGGGCTTCTGTTACATCCAGGTTCATTTCAATGGTTGTTTTCAGGGTCTTGATCTCAAATTCAATTGGAAAGATGGCACTCTTTCCATATACCAAATCATAGGGAGAAAAGCCCGTGGTGTTACGCCAAGTCGTGCGATATGCCCACAGTGCTTCTGGAAGCTTGTCAGCCCAATCCCTTCGATGGCTTTTAACTGTTTTAGTAAGGATTGCTTCGATAACTTTATTAGTGCTTTCCACCTGACCATTGGCCTGGGGATGATAAGGTGAAGCTATCTTGTGCTGCACATGATACTTCCGGAGCAAGGATTCAAATTGGTGTGAAATAAATTGTGGTCCCCCATCGGTAACTACTTCCTTTGGTACCCCAAAACGGGTAAAAACTTCACTGTACAGGAAATCACTCACCGCCTGGTCATTTGCCTTAGCCAAAGCTACAGCTTCTACCCACTTGGTCATGTAATCTGTACACACCAAAATGTAAACCTTCTGTTTGGAAGGAGGGTTGATAGGACCAACAAAGTCCAATGCCCATCTATCAAACGGTTCTAGTACCACTTGGGGCTGTAAAGGCATCTGATCTGTCTTATTAGGTTGGCCCATCCTTTGGCAGCTGTCACAGGACTGAACATATCTTTTAGCATCTCTGAACAGTGTCGGCCAATAATAGCCCATCCGCAACACCTTATGCCCTGTTCTTTTGTCTGCAAAGTGTCCTCCGCAAGGTTCATCGTGACAGGCCTTCAGTATATGAAAGATCTCATCTTCCCTTACACATCTTCTAATTTCAAGATCAGGTCCTGTGTAAAAGAGATGGCCTTTGAGCCAACAATACCTGGCACTTTGCTGAATAATTTTTCTTTTCTCTCGTTTAGACATATGTGGCGGAAGCTTCCCTACAACCAAATAATTAGCAACGTCTGCATACCAGGGTGAATGAGCTGAGAGTGCGAATAAATGTTCATCCGGGAAAGCATCCTCAACAGGTGAACTGTCATCACTGTTAGTAAATCATGATAAAAAATCAGCAACAACATTTTCTTTTCCAGGTTTATCTATAATAGTAATATCAAATTCCTGTAATAATAAAAGCCACCTGGTTACTCTGGCATTAGTGACAGGTTTGTTCATTAAATACTTAATGGCAGAGTGGTCAGTATGCACAAATGTAGGATACCCAGTAATGTAATGCCGAAACTTATTAATAGAATAAACAATAGCAAGGAATTCTTTTTCAGTAACAGTATAATTTAGTTCAGCAAGGGATAAGTTTTTACTAACATAATAAATAGCATAAGGTACTTGACCATCCTGCTGTCCTAGTACTGCTCCAATGGCGGTATCAGAAGCATCTGAAGAAATGTGGAAAGGTATGGTCCAATTAGGTCCCCTCAAAATAGGGGTTGTGGACAGTTTCTCTTTAAGCTTATCAAATGTTGTCTGGCATGCTGCACTCCACACAAACTGTGCGTCCTTCATTAATAATGAAAACAAAGGAGAAGCAAGTTTGGAGAAGTTTTCTATGAATCTCCTGTAATATCCAGCATGTCGCAGAAAACTGCGCACCTCTTTCAGAGTTGAAGGAGTTGGTATATTTTTTATCACCTTAATTTTTGAAGGATCCACTTGAATACCATCAGAAGAGATGAAATGTCCTAATACCACCCCCTCACTCATCATCATGTGGCATTTTTCAGTGCTTAGTGAGAGGCGAGCCTGTTCACAGCGAATTAAAACTTTCTTTAAATTTTCCAGTGCTTCCTCAAAATCCTTGCCATAGGGAGTAAAATCATCCATAAAAACTTCCATGCTATCATTAACCAATTCAGAAAATATGCCAATCACAGCTCTTTGGAACGTTGCAGGTGCATTGCACAAGCCAAAGGGAAGCACCCTGTAGGCGAACGTTCCCCAGGGGAAAGTGAAGGTGGTCTTATCCTGATCCTCTGGAGCAATCTGAATTTGATTGTACCCACTGAACCCATCCAGGAAGGAGAAGAACTTCTTCCCTGATAGGGTATCAAGTACCTGGTCAATAAAGGGCAGAGGAAAATGATCCTTTTGTGTAGCTTTGTTAAGCTCCCTATAATCGACACAGACTCTCCATTTACCATTTTTCTTGGGCACAATTACAAGTGGGGAAACCCACTCACTATCTGAGATAGGATAGATAAATCCTGCTTCCAAGAGTTTCTGGATCTCCTCCTTCACTATATCCCTCAAATTGGGGTTCATGCGTCGTTGGGGTTGACATATAGGCCGGGAGTCGTTTTTGATATAAATATGATGAGTGCACAGACTGGAAGGAATACCCTTCATGTCTGTATACTCCCAGGCGAACGCCCCCTTACGTTCCTTCAAGAGATTGGTTAGGCGCATCTGTTCTTCTGAGGAGAGACCAGGGTTGATGTTCAAAGTTTTTCCAGGCTCTACCTCAATAGGAATGCTTCTCGAGTTTTTCAAAACTGGGATTATGTTTGTGTCATTGACTAGTGCTTCCTCCGTAAGCTGTTCTTGTTCTTCCTTCCCAAGGGTACTGTTCAGGAGTTGATAAACTTCCTTATCTACTGAAGTAGGTTTGCTAATGAAATTATTAATGGCGTCGTCTTCTGTTTCATTTTTGAAGGTTAGTGCCTTCCCTATTGTTAATAATGGCTGAACATCTTCCTCCTCTTCCTGTTCTATCCAAAGGGAAGTTTCAGTTTCTAGACTCGGCCGTGCTGGAGGGTACAGGGTGAGGTTTTTGGTTTCCATACCATCAGATATAGTCATAGATCCTGATCGACAGCTGATGCAAGCATCAGCTGTAGCCAACCAAGGCCTCCCCAAGATCAATGGATGTCCCCCCAGCTGTGATTTTGGTTGTAATACCAGAAAGTCGGCAGGATATTCCCATGAGTCTACTGAAATAACAAGGTCGTCCAAAATCCCTTCGGGTCTGATGGTGGATCTGTCTGCCAATTCTAAGATGGTAGGGGTCGGTCTAATATTGGTAAATCCGAGCTTCTTTACAGTCTCCATTGTTATAACATTGATCGCAGCTCCTAAATCTACTAGTACGTTGGGTATCTGCGTTTGTCCTATGTGTACAGTGACAGTAGGATTTCCAGGATCCTCATACTTGGTTATAGGGGTTTTTCCAGTCATTAAAGCAGATAAATTCCCTATGACATGAACAGTAGGAGGATCTCTGGGTTTCCTTCCCGGTCTTTTAGTGCACAGGTCCCGAACAGTTCTAGCATAAATAGGTACATCTTGAAGGGCTTGTAAAAGAGGAATCTTAACATAAAGGTTCTTCAATTCTCCTAAGAGATTGAACTGAGGTTGCCCCCCTATTTGTGGCAGCATCAATCTCTCAGGGTATGGTGGTTGCCTTACCAGCTGGGTAGGCTGCGTGTTATCCACTTTATCGTTTAATGTTTCAGCCGTCCCATCTGAGGGATGCTCAGCACCTTCAGTGTTAGGAACCGGATCAAATAGATGCTGGGAACTCTCTTCTTTGTCATGCACAGATGGTGGAATATTTTATGAAATTACACGTTCTACTATCTTCCCAGACCGTAGGCGAATATCATTACAAGGTACAGGGGAAAGAGAGTAGGCCGGCATATTGAGAGCTTCCAATTGCTCGACTGCTTTATTATTTGGGTTAGGGTTGGGTTGGGCAGGCAGCTGAGGCCGTATTGGTAAGTTAGGAACAGGATTATTTTTCAGCTGCAGCTGCGACTGCTGAGGTGGGTATTGAGGATATTGATGAAATTGAGGATATGGAGGATACGGTAACTGTTGAGGTGGAGGTGGTTGAGGAAACTGGTTCCCAGGATGGAAGTTCCTCCATCCAGGAGACCATGAAGTAGGTTGATGAGGTGGCTGTGTCCAAGGACTCCATGAATTATAACCTTGCATCGCAGGTTGAGGGGAATTCCACTGAGCATAATTTGAAGGGAATTGTGTATTCACATTTTGCATATTAGTATTCCAATTATTCAAATTATTCAAAAATGGAAATGAATCGGGAGACATACCTTGATTCCGGGGCTGCCAGGGTTTCTTCTGTGCAATGAAGTAGGCTGAATCTACCTCTGGAGTTGATGCCTGCAGAACAGCCTTCACTTGGGGCAATGTTGGACATTCTTTCATATCATGGTTCAGCTCGCACAGCTGACACACTTGTATTTTGTCAAGAGGGCATTCTTTCAGTGGATGAGTCTTTCTACATCGGGGACAAAACACACCTAGTGTGAGATCCTCCACTGCCTGTCTTTGCTTGGCCTTCAAGACATCAATCTCTGAAGAGATAGAGCTCATCATTTCTGTTTTAAAGTTTTCAAGAAGATTGCCTATCTCTGCACGTGTAGCTCCCCCATTGGATGACTTCTGAGTTCTGTCGAAGACATCACGTTCCAGCTTTTCTCGTTTATGCTGCTTGTTATGCCTAGAAGATCCCCTGGAGTATCTCTTACATAATTCCACAATTGTCTCAAAAGATTCTTTAGAGATATCTCCCTTTCCTAATAAATTTAGCATGTCTAAACAATCATCCCTGATCCCTCGGAGCAGGATTATCTTAAGCACATCTAGTCCCATGTTCGTCTGCCCAGCTCTCTGCACATTGTACAGCAACCTCTCCACAAAATCCTCCAAACTTTCATCCTCCTTCTGTACCATCTTGAATAACTCCTCCCTTTTGTCCCTGGTGTTACAATATTCTTGATATTTTTCCAGGAACACTTGCTTCATCTTATTCCAATTAGCAACAGTTCCTCCCCCAAGGCTCATGAACCATCGTAATGCATTGTCCTTCAGGGTGGCAGGAAAAAGCTTCAACTTTTGAGCATCTGTGACATAATCATAGCTGCGACAGAGGATATCGAATTCAAAAAGGAATTCGTCTGGATCCTCTGCCGCCCTGCCATGGAAGCGAGGTAACACCGACGGTGAGATGTTTTTCATAGGAGCTGTCCCCTCTAGCTGCTGTATTGGGAATTGCAATGTAGCCATAGTTTCTGGCGGGGAATCATCTTCATGATGGTATTGTACCACTTCTTCTTCCTCTTCGTTCTCATGTCTGTTATTCATCTTTTCTTCTGTATATTCTCCTTCGTTTGTTCCTTTGTTCCTTACCTCAGTTGTAACAGCTGCGTATTCTTCAGTTGTAACAGCTGCGTATTCTTCAGTTGTAACAGCTGCGTATTCTTCAGTTGTAACAGCTGCGTATTCTTCAATTGCAACAGCTGCATATTCTTCAATTGCAACAGCTGAATCAGCCGTTCCTTCTTTAGCAGGAATATATGCAGGAATCACAGCTGCTCCTGTATCTTCCACTGTAGATCCTGATGCTAGCGCTCCAGGATCAGCAGGGCCTCTTTTGATCGGAGTCTCCCATTGACGAGATCTGACAGCTGAATCAGTTTTGTCAACAAGGTCGTCGATAAATGTTCTTCTACCCAGCGGTGGACCTCGACCTCGACCACGACCCGAACCACCTGCACTGTTAGTAATTTGTGGGGTTTTGGGGGTTGGTAGGTGATCGCGTTTTACCCCCCTCGTATTCATGCGAAGCAGATCATTTCAAAAAAACAACCAAAAGACTGACTAAAAGCAATTATCAGATACAACTAATGACTAGTGTTTAATTTTCATCCTTCCCCGGCAACGGCGCCAAAATGTCAAGCACTCTATTTGCAGATAATTAAATATCAAACACACAGAGCATATGAAATTTATTGTCAACCCGAGAAAGTCTTTTTATTTCAAAGGATAAGTGCACAATATATGCTTAAACACAAAACCATTAGAAGCAATTACTTTTACCTTCTATCATCCATATTCATCCCAAGAATCTATGCAATCCCAAGTGCCTTCTAACTGCTATACTATAATTCTTTTCTATTATGCATCAGGAAGAAATGATATCAAATCTAATCAACGATTGCAAAAAGGAAATCTCATTCGTATTCTAAAATAATCACTTGTCTAATCTAATCAAGCTGGAAATCATAAAACATGAACTGAACATTACTCTAGAATTTCAAATGAAAGGAACTGAAGCAACTGTTCTAAGAAACTGAATTGTGAAATAAAGATCAATCAACACATAACAGGAAAGCTAATCTGTAAGAGCTTCTGGGATCACGGCTCAACTATAGGATGAACACGGTAGTGTGAACAGAAATTGAAATGTGTAAAGCAACCCTGACTCAGTCGACTGTTATTCTATACCATTCACCAATCTCACAGACATATAATCTTTCACTAAGAAATCCACACAATAATTATTGTTGCTGCGTACAAAAGAAAGAACAAAACATCACACAACAAGAAAGATGAAATCCTAATTTAACTCAGCAATCTCTGTGGAAGACGGGCCCAGTCTTCACACAGAGACGCTGGTTGAACAACACCCTTTTTAACTCAGAAGTAACCCCTTATATTAACAGAAGAATGAGTACACAGTTTTGGCTTGGCTGCTAATACAAGATAAATTAATTGTTTGCTGTCCAACCCCTCGGTCGAGGCAATTCCCCATATTTATACATACAACTTGCAACATTCAATCCTATAACTGGGCAGCCATGAAGATCTCTGATCTTCAGGTGCCCTAAATAATCTAGCTGTTACAATGCGTGGCAGAACTGAAATATCCAAATATGAGAGAGTTATTAATTGCCCCAAGAGTGGCGGTCCTTCCAGCTCACAGCTGGACTCGAGCAGCGACATACTTAAGATAGCAATTTCTGTTACAGCTGCCCTATCACGATTGTGCCTTGATTGACGATTCGAGCCCCAAGGAACCTTCTACAAGCAATGAACGTCCCTTCCTTCATGACTTGTTCAGCTCCGATCTTCCTGCAGTCTATTTGTCTCACTACCTTCATAAATCGCATCATGTTAGCACGAATTAAGAGATGCATAGCTTTAATCATCACGATCATAAGTATTAATACAATAAAACAATAATCGGCCATACCTTGGTAATTTGGGGAATAAGATAAGGACAATAAGTCGAATTGCCAAGGTAATTGGTGTAAGACAAGGGAAAGGAAGATGATAAATGATGATCAAAAAGGGCCAATTCTGGGCTCAACAACATATAGCCCCATATCCATTAAGTAAAATTCATTGATAAAAAAAACATATACATGTGCATATTATAGAAACACAACGGAATTAAAAATCATGTTTAATATCTAACATACATTCAACATTTTCATGACAGACATTGAATAAATACATTGCAGAATTTAAACACATGAGAGTACTTATCTTAAAACAAGAAGTCCCGAGCAACCAGATATGCAACTGCAACGCTCCACCCAACCATAGGCCAGTTGTGCTTATCAATCTCTTGATACAACCGCCACCCCCGAGCTGGGCATGATTTCTATAAGGAACTAGGGAATAGCAGACTCACACATAGCCAAACATACACCAAAATGAGCCAAGCCAATCTACAATTGGGTTTATCAGGCTGCTAGGAAATGGAAAGGAAGAATTGCTAAGCTAGTGAGCTCAAGCACATAGCCATGGATACCTCTACAAGATCTATCTAGCTTGGCACCCACAATGCCTACACACCCCACTCAAGGAAGTATTCCCTTCACCAATACACAGTCCCTCGGGCCATACCTTCCAATCTAAAGTGTCCAAGGTGTGCATAGAAGAGTAGCGAGCCCTCTTGATCTTTCTGAGAGGTTACTTCCTTCACTAGGTTTGTCAAGCCAATTCTGTCCACTACCACTCCAATTTTCTTGCTCACGGGTTCAAACCAACACAGGGATGCACATAACAGAAAAATCACAATTTTTGGGCATGAAAAAAAAAGCGTTTGGCAACCAAAAACGAAATGGCAATTGGGGGAAAACAACCCTCGAAGGAAATTTCATTTTCAAAAGACGTCCATGGGCATTCAAAGAGCCGCAATGGTCTCTACAAACCCCCGAATCGTGCTCTCTCCTTCCCAACAGGTGTGTAATGCAAAGACGAGTTCCCAACAATGCCAAAAGGGAGGAAAACACTGGAAATCAGTGGAGAAAAACGCCCAGGCAGCTCCCAACAGGTCTGTAATACAACAACACCCTCCTCCCAGCTAGAAGACCCAGAGAAACCAGAAAAACGTGGCTGGAACACGCCCAGGCAGTCCAAAAACAGGAGAGAGGCAAAACTGCTTGATGGGTTATGGCTTGGGAGGCAAATTCATGGTTCTTTTCTTGCCAATGAAGCCAAACAAGTTTTTCCATGCAGGGTGGTTGCCCATACTCGAATTTGGACAGTCGTACCTCCCCAATCCCCAAGGCATTAACTACTTCACCCAACTCTTGGGAGAATGAATGATTGGGCACCAAAGTCAACATGGGTAGTTGATGGTTGATGGGTCCTCTCATTGACACTTGGCTTGACTTCATTGGCTCAAGGGTTTCATTATTTTCCCTCCCAATTCCTTGTAAAATCATGCCCCCTTCTCTTGTTGCATTGCATAGCTAGTTGTGGGCATCTTATTAAAATGCATATTTACAATTCCCATGGTTCACTGACACATGGGTAGCGTATTTCAAATACTTGCCTCTTCAAGATCGAGCATTCACGAGTGGGACCTTGGCCTTGAGCTCCACGCTAGGAATCGTACATAATATGCATACAATATTCACATTATAGCCCAGAATATTACAAGGGTCAAAATGGGGACATTACATTCTCCTCCCCTTGGAATAACACCGTCCTCGGTGTTCCAATACCTAGGAATACATACACGCTTAACATATGCCTCAAAATTCACAAGGTGTGGCAGGTCTGCCCTGCGTTCATCTCTTTACTTCGGAATTTTAGGATCAAGTCCTTTGGCTTCCACAAGCTGCTCCTACTGGCCTTGATCTTCCAGCTATGCAAATGGGCGTTGCTTCACAGCAACCCCTTCCCTTTATTCACCTTCCAGCTGATCTACAAGTCTGGAACTTCATGGCTGCCATCTTTCTTGTTGTCCTGACAACTATTTGAAGAGGGTTTTCAGCCAAAACAAACAGCTTTTGGTCTGCTTCCATGATCAATGTGCACAACTGGCCCTTACTTTGCTTCCGATAAACACTTAGCTTGTAACAGCTGCAAATAATGGTTTCAATTTCTCACCTGTGAGACTCATCATGGAAATCCCTGTTAGGACAAGCATAACACAATATTAAAATTAGACAATTATTTTCCAAATTGACATGGATAGTCCACTTTTCACTCATGAGACTTCCACACTTTTCATGCTTTCCCAACATACACATGAACTCGTTCATGTTCATCCTTTCATGGGGAAATAACTATTTCATCATTCACAATTCATTTCAAGCAATGAACACAATCAACTTCCAGTCACAACATGGGCATTCAACAATCCTTTGTTTCTGAAATGCATCAATCAAAAATGAAAGACAAGAGTAAGAGTTTCCGCCTCTTAGTCTTGTTCCAATCTGGAGCCACACTATCACTGTGGTTTCATGCTCCTTAGCCTCTTTCACTTCAATGTGAATACTTGACTTGCCCGTTCTTGGCTATGACACTTAGTGTCTAAGGTCTGTTTAAGGATTTTCAACGTGGGAGTCCTTCCCATTGTTGCCTATAGGACCTTTGGCTGCTAGGACCCACACATGTCCACTAGCACCATATTTCATTACTGCTCATACTGAGCTCTTTAGGACAGTCACATGTCCACATGCATCCTCTAGATGCTTTCATAGTCCTTGCTTCCAGCAATACCTACACTCAAACATTGAGTCAATTCATATGTTTAGTTTATTTCCATAGGGTTTGTCTCCAAACAAGAGTTTAAGAAATCGTAAACAAATCATATACACACGTATTTCATAAGCAAGAAGCTGCAGTGTAACCAAATACTTATCTGCATTGGATGTCTTCACTTTATTCCATAGGCTCCTTCTTCGCTTTATAAGCCTTGGATTGCTCGTGGATGCAATAATGAATGTTGGGCCAGCACGCAGGCTACTCCATAACCATTCGAATAGGCAATGCCCAGCCAATACGCCGACTGGGTTTCATCAATCATCTCATTTAGCAATATTCTAGGCCAGTGCTCCGACTGGTTTTATTAAAGAATGTTTGGCCAGCACGCCGGCTGCTCCACAACATCAAGTGGTTAATGTCCCCACCAACTATTATCTGAATTTATCGAGCATCAATTACTCTCTGGATACTACTCTATATATAGCTTCAATAAACAAATCCCTAACTATTTGTGGTCCCACTATTAATGAGGGTCAACCACCTTGGGGCCTCTATTCAATAAAGAGGACTCTTTTTCATTTTGTCAGTTCCCATAAACTATCTTGTTAGTACCAAAATTGACTCTGCTAAAAATGGAGGAAAATGGTCTCAATATGATTAGTGTAAAAAAATATCGAGAGCTCAATCTAGTGGAGTGATTGAGTTTTATTTTATTTCGTTACCTGAACCAACATATTAATGAAAGTTACCCGAAGGAAATTAGTGTGAATCGTTTGTGAGCATACTAGCCAAGGATCAGGCTTTATAACCAAGGGATTAACACATTTAGTTTTCCCCTTGCAATGGTCACGAAAGTTGCAAGCAATGGATGGCACAGATTGATCAGATATCTTGATCGATGGCTGGAGGAAGCTCAGGCTCAATAAAATGCTCGGGCATTAATTAAAACACACAAGCTTGAAGTTAAGCCTTTGTGGACACGTGTTAGCCTTAGAGCGCTTCAGTCTCATAAAAGCAGGTCAAGAATATTGCTTCTTTTGGACCCTAAAACCACTTTATGAATCCCGCACCAACACAACACAACCTAACAATCACCAGAGTGATGAGACAGGAGAGTGAAATATCCCCAAATTAATTATAGGAAAAAGATTTGTTTTAGTTGTGTGATTTCATCTAAAAATTTGAATCTACATTCATTGAATACTTTATTCAATCATTATGCATATATTCTCAAACAAAAATTATGTCAAACATTTTGTAAGTGATCATGCATAGAATGAGAGAGAAACAACACAAACATTTTATTATGGATGGAAGACCACACAAGTCTCTAATGGCTTCTATAGTAGCTATAGCAAAATCTCCAAGCACAAAATAAAAAATACCAAATACCAAGATTATCGTCGTGGCTCTTCTACTACTAAATTGTCACTTTCCAAAGATTCCAAGTTTCTGAATTTCTTGCTACAACTGATGGTGCCCTGCTATAACCGTCCCACTAGTGAGTCTCAAATCCTTCAATGCTCATCAACCCCCACAACTCGTCTATGAGTCTCGGCCTGCATAAAGGTCCCATGGACAATCTCTTGGTCTCCTAAATAGGATTACGAACTCTCCACAAACTCACATCCCTCTCCCAAAGGACGCGGCCTCTCCTCAAGCTATCAGCCTCTCTAAACAATGGCTCAATTCTCTCCTTCTGTCATGGTCTCCTCCACAATTCGTGGCCCTACCCCAACATTCGACCCTCTCTATAATGGCGTGACCCCTATCTAGATTTGTTGGCAACAAGTAATTGGGTCATCCCCTTCCTTAAACCCCAATGGCTTTGAGTGCCATGAATCTCATGGCCTAGTCAATAAGAAATCGTCTGATAAATGGGTGCCATGATCCCCTCAAGCTCACAACCTACCAAGTGAATTTGGCCTTTACCACGAAGGACACGATTTCCTCCAAGTGCCATTGATGATGTCACAAAGATGATTCGCTCCCTTAGAGAATTCACCCAAGCAATAAGTTGCAACTGAAGATGAAATGCCAACTGAGATCAATTGGAAACCCTGGGTGGATTTCCCCTTTGTCTAGCTAGGGTGAGTATTTCACCACCAAAACCAAACCAAAATTGGAAAAGGTTTTGCCAAAACCCCTGACGAAAAACCTTACTCACAAGAACACTCCACAAGAGATCAATTTCAAAACACACAGTGATCCAATGAGGTGTTTCCCCTCCATTTATCATCCTTTGGAGCTCCATAACATGGTCAATACCATTTACAATGTTCCATCATTCAAATTAAAAGCCACTTTTCTAAGGTTTGAGTAGTTATTAGTCACTTTTAGAAATAAACACCTCTTTTAAGCTAAGTGCCATCAACAGTGACTCCCTAACTTCACTGACTATAGCCTAAGGGAGTCAGATAGGGTACTAAGTCATCCACCTATCATGATCAAGCAGAAGGGGACATCACAATCCTCCCTTCCTAAGATTGCTTGTCCCCAAGCAACACCAAATCTAGATGTTGTAAAATCTGCTCTCCCTCCCAAGTAACATCCTCTACAGGTAAATATCTCCATCTAACTAGATACGCCCAAATCACTCTACTCCTCAGCCTCCTCTCTCTGACAACAATAATCCTGTCTGGAGTCAGAAGCAACTGCCACTCCTCATTTAATGGAGGAATATTGGCTGAAGTGGTGACTTGCTGATGCAACACCTTCTCGAGGCAAGATAAATGGAAGACGTTGTGGATCCTAGTAACCTTTGGAAACTCTAGTTGTTCAACTCTCCTGAATACCCTCTATGTCCCATAGAAGAAGCTTCAACTTTTCTATGCCACTCTTATTCAATGAGGACTATCTGTACGGCTGTAACCTCAGAAAGACTAGATCACCAACCTCAAAACTATGCTCCACCCTTTGCTTGTCTACATACATTCTCTGCTAATTTTGGGAAACTTGTAGG